>JABAKD010000030.1:11742079-12067079 GCA_012845835.1 Undaria pinnatifida
AATCTCACGGGTCGGGTCGGGTCGGGTCGGGTCAGGAGGTTTCCAAAGCTCATGCATGTGGCCAGGTCACCCTGACCCTCGACCCGGGAGAAGTGAATCCACCCATCAAATGCCTTGGAACGTAACTGCTGCATCGTTTGCAGTCTTGAAGCGGGCAACTATTTCTCGAGCGCTTGAGCACCTGCTGTAGTTGTTTTGCGGTCTTGAAGCTCATCAATTGTTTCGTCGGGCTCATGGAGTGACTAAACTGTTTCTGCTGGAGATAACCGCGGCGTGAGCTTCGATCAACGCAGAGTTGTGGGCCGGCGTAAGAACATGTTTTTACAGTAGAAGTGCACCCACGCTTTGGGGGGAAAATACTTGGGATTAGTGTCGGATCACCTTGCATTGTTGAAAGGGTTGAAAAAAACGGGAAACCCTCGAGAACGTGTTCGTTTTTGTTTGGTGGGGCTGCGGTAAGATGCGTTATATCACGCTTTCTTCTGGCTAGCTGCAGAGTAGTGGTGAAGTTACTGACGTGCAGCCCATGAGCTAGCCGTCAGGGTTTTCACAGTCGTTGGGGGGGAACACGTCGATCATTTGTAAATAATCGACTTTAACCTGAAGTTTTTTTTTAGTATTTGAGTTTAGTCGCATGTTGCTTCGCATCGTAGTCAAACTAGTTTCGAGACGCAAAGTTGTTCTGGAGCGATTTTTTTTTTTGCGCGACGCTCGCCGCGACCCTCTATATCACGCAGTGGTCGCACTAGTTAGGAACAGCCGCGCGGCGGCAGTGTGTCTTTGGCTTTTGATGCACCGTATGATCCACAATCATTCGTACCTAGTAGCTCGTGTGTGTTTCGACGTTTATCCATATTGTTGAGTGCTGAGATTGTGGTATTGAAGTGTTGTGGAGGTGAGAGTACTAAAAGTAGCATTCAAGTGCTGTGGAGAGGGGCAGTAAAGGGAACCTAGAACGCGCTCGCCCAAAGCCGCTAGCGAACACCCCGTTTTTCAGGCATAGCTAAACGTTAGTTTATAGCTTGAGGTCGGTGTCAGCGTTTCAAGATTAACGCCGCGAGATGTTGTGCGAGGTCTCCGCCATCTCTGAGCAATTCAATCTTAAGGTTGAGAGAGGACGTTGTACAAGATCTCTGCATTCGGAAGAACGTGTGCACCGCCAACACCGTAGCACTAGGCTAGGCGCACCATAGCACTGCTGGCGACATGTACGCGTGTTTTTAGGAACTCCCTTGGGTGTGCATGCATATAGTAGTGGTCCCTCTATAGTGCCGTTTTAGTGTCGGTTGCCCGCTATAATGCCTGCGAAATCACTTGGCACAAATAGGAACAACCAGTAGTAGCAGTTTGCGGAGCAGTGCCTGTTCCGCTGTAGTGCCGGTATTGACGGCTGGCACATAGAGGGACCAATACTTGCATCACTTGTATAACATTGTTTCATAGTATACATGGCCGGGAGCTGCATGTGGTACACAAAACTCTCTGGACACCACTTTAGGTGGGTATTGAAGTCACGGCGGTTGGCGCTTGGACTTTCTCTGCACTTTTGGTATTAACAGTCTCAAATGACACTATTAATAGCTCGCCCTGTACGTGGTATGATGGAGTTTATTTTTTATTTTCATGATGGAGTGCTTGTTATTGTTTCTGTTTCGTTTTGATTTCGCTGGTTCTGAAAACGATCACCTGTGGTGCTCCGCGAAATCGGTTTGGCTCCACTCCCCGTGGGTTTGGTGAAGGTATAAGGCGGTGGGCACCTAGGGATCGACTACTATCGTAACGCCGCAACGAGGGAGAGGGGATTCCATGACGACAGTGTTGCAGCGGCACGTACTGCTGTGCTGTTGTTGTGGTCGATTCACGAAGTTGTCTCATATTCCTTCATTGGTGTAGAGGTGCAGTGGTTGGTGTCAAAGACCCCGGGGGCACCTTTCCGCAAAAAGCGTTCTTTGACCTGTTTTCCACGTTGTTCTTGTGTTTCTGTTCCTGACCAAAACATTCGAACTGCGGTGGTATCACGCGCAGCCTGCAAATATGAGGCTCGACGAGTTATCGATGCCACAAGTCAGCTGAGGCGTCTTGGCAGTGAACATTTAAAAAAACGGTCAAGGTTAGGAATCGTCTTGGAATATGTTTCCGGTGGTCATGATATCGCCCACCCCTAACCCTAACCCTGACCCCTTAGGAGACGCATGCTACAATACAGGTAGCACGTTTTGGCCAAAACAGTTTTGTGAATGACGCGGCTCCTTGACACAAAAAAAAATCGGAAAATAAATAAATAATATGCCATTTTTTTCATGATTTTCGTTGTGTATCTTGACCATTTATTTTATTTGATGTTTTTATCCGGTAGAATTTTTATTCTTCTCCAAATCAGTTTTTGGGAGAGCTCCGAAATTGACGAAACCTCGGGGGAAAAAAATGGTGCACCTCGATCATCGTATCACGCGTCTATCATAAATACATACGCTCGTCTTGTGTCCGTCCATTGACGGCAGTTTTCGTTGTGCGTAATCCTGAATTGAAAATGTTTTGGTTGCGATGTTTCGGTTACGATGCTTCGGTTTAAAGATGTTTCGGTTACGATGTTTCGGTCAGATTAGGAGGATGACCCCACAGTAAGTAAGGTTATCAGTCTAAGGCCCACAAGTAACAGTGACAATGTATGGTTGAACAGTGCACGATCGCAAACAACAACAACAACAACATTAGACTATTATTATTGAGGGCGCAATCCTACCAGGGGGAACATGAAAAATGCAATAATACTGGTAGGGGGGAAGGGAGTAGTCTAGTCTAATGATCTTTGCACTGCTCCAGAAGTGAGACCTCCCCTGCAGATTCACACCATTCTTGAGCGTTTCTTTTTTGTCGAACTGTGTGTTGCAAAACCCTTGTAAAACAACGAACGGGTTAAGCGAATTGTTAACCCCAAGAACCCGAGCAACCTGCCACTGCGCGATTTCAACCCGAATTGTTCACCACTCGCTTAAGAAAGCAGCGATACTCGACGAGAGTCGACGACCATAGCAAGCACGCCCACTCGCTGCCGTCCGAGTTTTTAATCCTCGAAGAATTGTAATGATGCACGGTGTACGTTCACAAAGCCTATGGTATATGAAACAGAGATACACACAACAAGACGATTAGCCGAACAATGAAATGCCCGTCGTGTTCGATACAAGCGCAACAAATAAATCACCAATAACCAGGGGACAAATTGCAGCTCAGTAAGCACCAGAAAGAGGGCAGAACAAAGACGCAAAGAAAGTTGTTATTAGTTGTGGGAACACTCTGTTGATCCGAGGGGGAAGGATAAAACGCCTCATCAGGACCTGTGATAACGAGCCTTGTCCAAGAGGTAGCTAAACCAAGTAAAAAAAAGTTGGTCTTCGTTAATTGGCCAAGCGTAGAGGAGACAAAATAAATACGCCCACAGTGCTGGGCTTAGGTCATAAGAAAGCAGGAATGCTGGCTCAGGCTGGACTTTTTATATTTGAGAAAGGGCGCGCTCCAAGCTAACTTCAGTATAATAACGGCTAAATAATTTATTATTTTCACGAAATTTCCAGCATGATTTTCACATACATTATCATTATTCTGTGTGTTAGTCATTGAAACGTGAATGTTGCCTCAGGCTGGATTTCTTTTTTCAGAAAGGGCGCATTCCAAATTAACTCCAGTGTGACAGCTCTCACATTTGCTCCACCCCCGAAATTTCCAAAAATTCCAGCCCGATTTTCTTATTCCCCTGTTTGATATTTTGAAGCAGGAATGCTGGCTCATCATGCTGGATTTCTTACCTGAGAAATGGCGGGTTCCAAACTAACTTCAGTATATATCGACGAACTAAATAAGTGGTTCATTATTTTCACGAAGATTCCAGCCTCATTTCTTATCATCCTGTTTCTTATTTGTTGAGACCTGAATGCCGGCTCAGGCTGGTTTTCTTTTTCGAGAAAGGGTGCGCTCCAAACTAACTTCAGCATAACGGCTAAATAATTTTCTCGTGTCACGAAGATTCCAACCTGGTTCTTCTATTTATCCTGTTTCTTATATTTAGAAGAAGCAGGAGTGCTGGTCCAGGTTAGATTTCTTTTATTCGAGAAAGGGCGCGTTCCAAACTAAGTTCTAAATTAATACCATCGCGGCTGCCGAATTTCTTATTCTACCGAATGTTGGAGCCCGATGTTCCTATTTTGACAAGAAAGCTGCTTCAAGGTAACTCCAGTATAACGGCTCGCGAATTTATCATTTTACCGACATATATATCCAGCCTGGTTTTTGCATTATTATTATCTTCTTATTTGAAGCAGGAATGCTCGCTCAGAACTGATTTTATACTTGAGGAGGGGGACGTTCCACATTAGACTAACACATTAACTCCAGTATAACGGATAAATAGGTTATCATTTTCCCGAACGTTCCAGCATAATTTTCTTTTCATCATGTTTCTTATTTTGAAGCAGGAATGCTGTCTCAGGCCGTATTTCTTGTTGTTTGAGAAAGCGCGCGTTCCGAACTAACGTCACTGCTGTTATAATATGTAACGGTTCTATAATTTCTTATTTTACCGTTTTTTTCAGCCTGATTTTCTTTTTCTTGTTTCTTATTACTACTGCTGTAGTAGTATACTGTATGTAGTAGGTCTCTTGCACTTCTGTGCTACATACTATTTAATACTACTAGCTACTACTACTCTGTGTTACTACAAACCAAGGGTTTTCTTCTTGGTGTTTTTCCCGTTTTCGGCTGTATGTATAAATCAATGTGTCCGACATATATATATATAATATAATACTACTATTATATACCAGGTACAATACTACTCTGTTTTACCGAAATTCGTATCATCATGCCTACATGCATGAATGTGTGATATGTGGTGGTACTGGTATATAGTAGTACGTAATTTGGCAAGCAAGTGAATGTCGTCAACGCACTCCCTGAATAAAGCCCGTACACAGCAGCAGCAGCAGCAGCAGCGGCAGTACCTACACCTAGGAACTTCCTTCAGCTAATAATAGGGGATTTTTTAATAGCTAGGGGAATGCATCGCCTGTCGCCTGTCATAATTATTTGTCTAATGTCTTAGACTAGTTAGTCTATATTACAAACAAACAAACAAAATATTCAAATATTAACAGTGCGTAACAAAACGATCAGATTTTGTCCCCCTCAAAAACGGTTTTTATAGTTTCCGCGCGCCGACTGACTAATTTCACTCTGTTGACCCTGATAGCTACACTGTAGTTGCAAGGGGAGTCGCCGACCTATATCCTTAATGCATTATGTATGAGGAGACACAGCCCGTACGAAAATACGCGCGATCGGAGTATCACACACAGCTTGCAAAGATGAGTTTCGACAAAATATTCGATCTCACAGCAGCTGGAGTGTGTTTTCATTTTTTATAATATAATTTTTTTTATAATATAAAAGTTGGTGGCCACCTGGTTGGTGGCCAGTTGGGCTCTCTGCATAATAACATACCGCAATAAACTGTTTCTGGGTGTCGCCTTGGAGTATAGAAGGTCTTGAGCGAGTGAGATTTACGTACCAGAGTAGCTCAGTCGGTAGAGCGCAAGACTTTTAATCTTGTGGTCGAGGGTTCGAGCCCCTCCTTTGGTGGTATCGAAGCAACATAAATGCCAATACTTTTAGCCGGCCATAATGCCAGGCATCATATACACACAATATTTTATAGACTATGTTTTCATAGAGATACTCCCACCACAGCGAGTATCACCGACCCTTTCATAGAAACCGGGCCACAGCCCCACACGCAAAATTCTTGTTTTTTAAGAAGAAAAAAAATGTGATAACACAGCAAGTTTAGTTATTAGCCCATCCCTTTTTTCATAGATAGGCCCAGGCAAATGTTAAGGAATTAGTGGGGTATTAGTCCGTTTGACCACTTGCAACTGGTTAACCAATAGCTTACCCAAACTAAGCCTTATAACACTCTCCCCCCCTGAAACGGCGGGATAGCAGGTCGGCCGGATATACGGGCGGACCTGTCAATTATCCAAGCCGTTTCATTCCCTGGGGATACCAGGAAGAGCATTTTTCAAGTTCGACATGGGAAAATCTGAAAAGTTTATTATTGTGGATGGTGGGGATCGAACCCACGACCCAAAAAACCCACGGTCTGTCGACGACGCCATTTGTTAAGGTAATTTTAGAGGGGTATTAGTCTGTTTGACCACTTGCAACTGGTTAACCAATAGCTTACCCAAACTAAGCCTTATAACACTCTCCCCCCCTGAAACGGCGGGATAGCAGGTCGGCCGGATATACGGGCGGACCTGTCAATTATCCAAGCCGTTTCATTCCCTGGGGATACCAGGAAGAGTTTTTTTCAAGTTCGCCATGGGGAAATCTGAAAAAGTTTATTATGGTGGATGTGGGGATCGAACCCACGACCCAAAAACCCATGGTCTGTCGACGACGCCATTTGTTAAGGAATTAGTGGGGTATTAGTCCGTTTGACCACTTGCAACTGGTTAACCCATAGCTTACCCAAACTAAGCCTTATAACACTGGGAAAATCTAAAAAAGTTCATTATGGTGGATGTGGGGATCGAACCCACGACCCAAAAACCCATGGTCCTGCCGACGACGCCATTTGTTAAGGACTTAGTGGGGTATCAGTCCGTTTGACCACTTGCAAAAGGTTAACCAATAGCTTACCCAAACTAAGCCTTATAACACTCTCCCAAATGGGGGGGGAGCGCGCAGCCCGCGGGTCCGTAGGAGGTAGATACCGCTATCTCCAACGGGGTTTGAGGTTGTCAACCCCACGAGGTTGACTTTTTTTTTTTCAAGCCACTGCGGTCGTGCTCCATAGCAGGCTCTGGAAAACGGGCCGGAAAAATCGGCGATGCCCTTGTCGCTGCCTTTGCGGTACTCGAGTGTGCAATCGAACGCGGTGACGAACAGCGATAACAACGGGTAATGCACCCCCGCTGTAGATTATGGATAAAAAGAGTCCAACACCGACGGTGCCAACCCGTCGGTAGCCTCGTTGGGCATTTGGGTCTGTAATGTCCCCCTCTGGGAACACCAGTCCTCGGCTCTTTGGGCCTGTAGTGTCCCCCTCAGGAACACCAGGCCTCGGGAGCACGACGCGAGTCCGAACCCACGGTTTCTCGCGCCGTGGCCTCTTCGCTCTTTGGCGTATAATCGCAAGAAAACTGCTCTAACTGCACCCGAAGGGGCAGGGGCTCTGAGCTGTTTCTGCTTGACGATTATACGCCAAAGAGCGAAGAGGCCACGGCGCGAGAAACCGTGGGTTCGGACTTGCGTCGTGCTCCCGAGGCCTGGTGTTCCTGAGGGGGACACTACAGGCCCAAAGAGCCGAGGACTGGTGTTCCCAGAGGGGGACATTACAGACCCAAATGCCCAACGAGGCTACCGACGGGTTGGCACCGTCGGTGTTGGACTCTTTTTATCCATAATCTACAGCGGGGGTGCAACAAACGGCTTGGGTAAATGACAGGTCCGCCCGTGTATCCGGCCGACCTGCTATCCCGCCGTTTCAGGGGGGGAGAGTGTTATAAGGCTTAGTTTGGGTAAGCTATTGGTTAACCAGTTGCAAGTGGTCAAACGGACTAATACGCCACTAAAACTCCTTAACAAATGGCGTCGTCGACAGACCATGGGTTTTTGGGTCGTGGGTTCGATCCCCACCATCCACAAGAATAAACTTTTCAGATTTTCCCATGTCGAACTTGAAAAACACTCTCCCTGGTATCCCCAGGAAATGAAACGGCTTGGGTAAATGACAGGTCCGCCCGTGTATCCGGCCGACCTGCTATCCCGCCGTTTAAGGGGGAGAGAGTGTTATAAGGCTTAGTTTGGGTAAGCTATTGGTTAACCTTAACAAATGGCGTCGTCGACAGACCATGGGTTTTTTGGGTCGTGGGTTCGATCCCCACCGTCCACAACAATAAACTTTTCAGATTTTCCCCATGTCGAACTTGAAAAATACTCTTCCTGGTATCCCCAGGTAATGAAACGGCTTGGATATTGACAGAGGTCCGCCGTATATCCGGCCGACCTGCTATCCCGCCGTTTCAGGGGGGGAGAGTGTTAAAAGGCTTAGTTTGGGTAAGCTATTGGTTAACCAGTTGCAAGTGGTCAAACGGACTAATACCCCACTAATTCCTTAACACAAATATCTTTTTCAAGACAAAAAGCTTCAGCACACTGCCGTAAGTTAAGTATATTATAGCCCCTCGCGTTTCCCCCCCGCTGAAATCTCGTGAACCTCTTCCCTATTTTCATTATATGAGAGCGCCGTTGGTATACTATCATAATAGCGTGCATGCATACATAGTCTATAGCTACCTGGTATAATGGTAGTGTGTGTGTTTTTTGTAATAATAGGAGTGGTGTGGCAACACCAAACTGCTATACAGTGAACAAAAATGTTGGTCGTTGTTGTTTTGGAGCGCGCTCAGCACGTAGTGCCCCCGCCAATCTATCGTGAATGTACATACATGGAAGATACGAACTCGTCCTCTTCTATTTTGCATCCCATCTTTTTTATTGCATTTTTACTTTTTCACCGTCGCTCTCTTCCTATATTCGCATAATTCAGATGCGGGGCCACAAAAAAGATGGCAGACCCCCTCCCCCTTCGACTACGAAGGTGCATCCATCCATGTATATTCATGTATATTCATGTATATTATATTGCTTGTTGTGCATTGCTTGTACACCCGGATTTATTTCGTCTTTTCTTTTACGCTTGCGAATACTACTGCTTGCTGCTGTCGTCTGCATACATGCTTCATTTTGCCACGAATAACCATACCCCATAGGGAAATACAATGACGGTTACTGACGGAAACAATCGTGACATGAATGGAATTTCCAAACAAACAGACAATATACCGAATCTTGCACACATGGGGAAGAAAAACACCTCGAGACCCTCCTCCTGCCGCCACGAAAAAGCGGCTCGGTTTCTGCCCCCGACGAGTCCCCATGCCTCCCTTTCTAGAACGGAACGATTTTCGTGCCATAAATGCAGCAGGCCCCCACTCATACTACGGTACCACAGCTATCAACATACATATATATGTTAAATTAAAGGTAGGGGGCACAGAGTGCCCCCTGCAGGTCTGCCAATTGAGCAGGTCCTCGGAGAGCTCTCACTTTCGTTCCTTCGTAGAGATGTAGCTTTATTCGTTTCCACCAAAGCCCGGGATAGCTTCTGAGATCGGAGGCGCGTGCCTCCGATCCAATTCCTAACTTCCCCGAATATAAACCGCCAACCTTATCATACGAAACTCATCCAAATGATCTCAAATTCGGATAATGACAGACCTTTCGAGGCCGTATCTTAACACATACCCGTACGGTATCACACTATGACACAGATGAAAAGGATCGTATCCTAACCATAGAAGATAGGGAAATACAATGACGGTTACTGACAAAAAAATATCGTGACACGAATGGATTTTCCAAACAGACAAGATACCGAATCTTGCACACACGGGGCAGAAAAACACCTCGAGACCCTCCTGCCGCCACGAGAAAGCGGCTCGGCTTCTGCCCCCGACGAGTCCCCATGCCTCCCTCTCTAGGGCGGAACGATCTTTGGGCTATAAAAATGCACCAGGCCCTCACTCATACTACTACGGTACCACAGCTATCAACATACATACTGTACCCGTACGGTATCACACTATGAAACAGACAAAAACGATCGTATCCTACCCATAGGGAGATACAGTAACGGTTACTGACGAAATGAATCGTGACATGAATGATTTTTCCAAGCAGAAAATATACCGAATCTTGCACACGCGGCGGAGAAAAACACCTCGAGACCCTCCCGCCGCGACGAGAAAGCGGCTCGGCTTTTGCCCCCGACGAGTCCCGATGCCTCCCTCTCTTGGGCGGAACGATTTTCGTGCCATAAATACAGCAGGCCCCCACTCATACCACGGTACCACCGCTATCAACATGCATACCCGTACGGTATCACACTATGACAGATGAAAAGGATCTAATCTATTCACTCACACGGAAACACTATGACGGCTATTGACCAAAAATCCGTGACATGAATGTATTTTCCAAACAGAAAATATACCGAATATTGCACACACGAGGAAGGAAAACACCTCGAGACCTGTCTGCCACCTTGAGAAAGCGGCTCGGCTTCTGCCCTCGACGAGTCCCCATGCGTCCCTTCCTAGGGCGGAACGATCTTCGTGCTATAAATGCAGCAGGCCCCCGCTCATACTACGGTACCACAGCCGTCAACATACATACCCGTACGGTATCACACTATGACACAAATGGAAAGCATCGTATCCTAACCATAAGGAAATACAATGAATGACGATTGATTACTGACGAAATGAATCTTGACATGAATGGGTTTTCCAAACAGACAAGATACCGAATCTTGCACACACGGCGGAGGAAAATAGCTCGAGACCCTCCTGCCGCCACGAGAAAGCGGCTCGACTTCTGCCCCCGACGAGTCCCGATGCCTCCCTCCGTAGGACGGAACGATCTTTGTGCCATAAATGCAGCAGGCCCCCACTGATACTACGGTACCACAGCCATCATCACGCATACCCGTATGGTATCACACTATGACAGACAAAACGGATCGTATCCTAACCATAGGGAAATACAATGACGGTTACTGATGAAAAAGTTCGTGACATGAATGGATTTTCCACGCAGGAAAGATACCGAATCTTGCACACACGAGGAAAGAGAACACCTCGAGACCTTTCTGCCACCTTGAGAAAGCGGCTCGGCTTCTGCCCCCGACGAATCCCGATGCCTCCCTCCCCAGGGCGGAACGATCTTCGTGCCACAAATGCAGCAGGTCTCAAGGTACCACAGCCATCAACATACATACCCGTACGATATCACACTATGACACAGATGGAAAGGATCGTATCCTAACCAGACGAAAATAGAATGACGGTTACTGACAAAATGAATCGTGACATGAATGGATTTTCCAAGCCGAAAAGATACCGAAACTTGCACACACGGGGGAAAAAAATACCTCGAGACCCTCCTGCCACCACGAGAGAGGAGCTCGGCATCCGCCCCCGACGATTCCCATGCCTCCCTGTCTAGGGCGGAACAATCTTTTGTGCCATAAAAAATGCAGCAGGCCCGTACTCATACTACGGTACCACAGCTATCAACATACATACCCGTACGGTATCACACTATTATTACACAGATGAAAAGGATCGTGTTCTAACCATAAGGAAATACAATAACGGTTACTGACAAAAAAATATCGTGACATGTTTGGATTTTCAAACAGAAAATATACCGAATCTTGCTCACACGGGGGAGAATAATACCTCGAGACCCTTCAGCCGCCACGGGAAAGCGGCTCGGCTTCCGCCCCCGACGAGTCCCCATGCCTCCCTTCGTGGGGCGGAACGATCTTCGTGCTATAAATAAATGCAGCAGGCCCCCACTGATACTACGGTACCACAGACATCAAAAATCAAACATATCCGTACAGTATCACACTATGAAACAGACAAAACGGATCGTATCCTAACCATAAAGAAATACAATACTGGTTACTGATAAAAAAATTCGTGACATGGATGGATTTTCCAAACAGAAAAGATACCGAATCTTGCACACACGGGGGAGAAAAACACCTCGAGACTCTCCCGCCGCCACGAGAAAGCGGCTCGGCTTGTGCCCCCGACATGTCCTCACGCCTCTCTTCCTAGGGCGGAACGATCTTCGAGCAACAAACGCAGCAGACCCCCACTCGTACTTCGGTACCACAGCTATCAACATACATACCCGTACGGTATCACACTATGACACAGATGGAAAGGATCGTATCCTAACCATAAGGAAATACAATGACGGTTACTGACGAAAACAATTGTGACATGAATGGATTTTCGCAGCAGGCAAGATAACGAATCTTGCACACGCGGGGGAGAAAAACACCTCCAGACGCTCTCGCCGCCACGAGAAAGCGGCTCGGCTTCTGCCCCCGACGAGGTCCCATGCCTCCGTCGATAGCGCGGAACGATCTTTGTGCTAAAAATGCAGCAGGCCCCCACTGATACTACGGTACCACAGCTATCAACATACATACCCGTACGGTATCACACCATGACACAGATAGAATGGATCGTATCCCAACCATAGGGAAGTACAATGACGGTTACTGACGGAATGAATCGTGACGAGAATGAATGGATTTTGCAAACAGACAAGATACCAAATCTTGCACACACGGGGGAGAAAAACACGTCGAGACCCTCCCGCCGCCACGAAAAAGCGGCTCGGCCTCTGCCCCCGACGAGGTCCCATGCCTCTATTTCTAGGGCGGAACGATCTTCGTGCTATAAATGCAGCAGGCCCGCACTCATACTACGGTACCACAGCTATCAACATATATACCCGTACGGTATCACACTATGACACAAATGGAAAGGATCGTATCCTAACCATAGGGAAATACAATGACGTTTACTGACGAAATAAATCGTGACATGAATGGATTTTCAAACAGAAAAGATACCGAATCTTGCACATACGGGGGGAAAAAACACCCCGAGACCCTCCTGCCGCCACGAGAAAGCGGCTCGGCTTCTGCCCCCGACGAGTCCCCATGCCTCTCTTTCTAGGGCGGAACGATCTTCGTGCTATAAATGCAGCAGGCCCCCACTCGTACTACGGTACCACAGCTATCAACATATTTACCCGTACTGTATCACACTATGACACAGATGAAAAGGATCGTATCCTAACCATGGGGGAATACAACGACGGTTACTGACGAAATGAATCGTGACATGAATGGATTTTTCTGACAGAAAAGATACCGAATCATGCACACACGGGGAGTAAAACACCCCGAGACCCTCCTGCCGCCACGAGAAAGCGGCTCGGTTTCTGCCCCTGACGAGTCCCGATGCCTCCTTTCCTAGGACGGAACGTGTTCGCAGAGTCCAAGCCTGGATGCCCTGACCGCCTCGCGGTCGGATGAGTGTTCTTATCTTCGTTGTATTAGAGGACAGAGACGAGAGAAGGAGCAGAGAGCGGAGAGCGGAGTGCTGGAGCTCTCCTCTTATGAGAGAAATTGCATAAAAACGCTTACGAATGTATACGCAACCCTCTACAACATTTGTAACCGTCGTGCCTTGACGATCCAAACTAACACCCTCCCTGGCTCTTCACAGCAGAGACGAATCCGAACGGGCATCCAAAACAAAAAGCTAGGACTAACGAACAGCTAACGACAGTCCCGCAGGAGGAAACCCGTCCACCGGGTCAAAACCCCCTGTATGTCTTACATCATCCAAACCATTGTGATTGTAACAATGGCCGCATTCAAACGATTACCATGGCCAGAAACTAAAATGCCAAGTAGCGCCCTACTTACCCATGCCCCTCAAAGTAGCGTGGGGTGGCGGCCTGACAAATTATTCCTCGCATGACTGAAACATGGTGCGAATAATACTCACACCCTTTACTCATCACCCAACGGTAGGTTCAACAAGAACTTACGGTGAGATTTAAAAGGGGTCGCAGCAAGGGATTTCGTCAAATATCCGCGTGCTGCTTCTCCGAAGCTACGAATTGAATATCAATTTTCTTTGCACGAAGTAGCTCTCGGACGAAATGGAACCGCACATCTATGTGCTTGCTCCGCGCAGAACTAAGAGGGTTCTCAGCCAGTGCTATGGCCCCCTGATCATCTTCAAAAACTCGGACACACGATCCGGTTAGCTCTGGACAAATGAAAGATAATACTGCCCCCGTGAACAGAGCCTCCGTCACCCCTTCACTTAGGGCTACGTACTCTGCTTCTGCTGTAGACAACGTAACGCACCTCTGCGTGCTACTTGCCCAACTGACGGCAGCACCCCCCAAAGAAATTACCGTCCCCGACACCGAGCGCCTATCATTCGACTCATCAGCGTAGTCAGCATCGCTATATGCAGTCAGATCCCATCCCGAACCCCTTACAAAGGTCAAACCCATACCCCTTGTCCCGTGGAGGTATGCCATGATCTTCAGAACTGCTTTCCAGTGCCTGTCGGTGGGGTTGTGAGAATGGCGCGCCACAGCACGCACCGCGTTCGAGATGTCTGGCCGCGTCATGGTCGACAGCCACATCAGACTGCCCACAGCCTCCCTGTACGGCCAGTCTCCCTTTGGTTCGCCCTCCTCTCTTGGACCTAGTGCAACGCCAGGGGTCGCGGAGATGTCAGAGAACGAGTTCACACCAAAACAATTCAGCATGCTTTCAACGAAAGCCTTCTGCGTGATGTCCAACGTGCCCAATTCCCAGTTACGCTTGAAATCACAACCAGTATACCAAGTTAACTCGCCTAGATTATTCGTGGGAAACTTAGTATTTAATGCGGCATGGAAATCTCTGCGTGTCTTGTCCGATCCTGCAATCACAATGCCATCTACATGAACGGCCATAATTAGTTCTACCTTGCCGCCCACAACCATGCGAAAAACACAAGGATCAGTCCTACTCTTCTGGAAAACCACTCGGCATGCACACGTTTGACTCCCCTGTATTTTCTTCCGCAGCAGGTCCTCCGGCCATCATGGCCATTGCATCCTCCGTCGTCCAGGATGTATTTGTCAGTATACTCCCATGCGCCGTCCATTTTTGCACTCTGCCGCAGACATCGCGTTCTCGATCACACGCTGACGTTGATCAGATTCATCGTGCAGGCGATGGCTCTGACCCCGGGTCCGGCCCATTACTGTCGGGGGTAGCCGTCCCCAGCTACTGAGCTCGTGAGCTTCCCTGCCCGACAGGACCGCGGGGGGACCTTCGCCGTTCCCTTGGTCGGTGCCGGAGGTTGCTGATGCGTCTGAGCCGCTTTCGGCCCTCCCTGCCGGGACCGAGGAGGCGTCCACCGCGCCGCCTTGAGACGAATCCATCGTCTCGACTGTTTCGGCCCTCCCTGCCGGGACCGAGGAGGCGTCTACCGCGCCCCCTTGAGACGAGTTCATCGTTTCGGCTGTTCCGTCGCCAGCATCGCCGGCGACAGGTGCCTCCTGTGAGCGCTCCCGCAAGAACCCGTGCAGATCAACCCCCCACGTCACGTCGAGGTCGGTCAGGCGAGCCAGACCTTCGTCCTGCTCCTCCATCACCCCCCCCCCACCTCCATCTGACGTGCTCTCGTCGTCGGCCTCGGACCCCCCCTCTTCCTGGGACAGGGAATCATGCATCGGGGCAGGTACAGGTGGTAAAGGCGACACGCGTTGCCAGGTGACATGGCGCGTGATACGCAGAGTACGGTGTTTGGTCAGCACTCGTACGGCGTCTCGGGGGTGGTTAGGCGCAGGGCCCTCAGCGCTGCTGGACTCCGACGGGCCGTTGTTCCTCATGAGCTCGGCCATCATCTCCCTCATACCATGCATCATCGATGCTTGTCTCTCCTCTATCACCAACTGAAGCTCATTCCTCAGCTGCTGAATCTCATCCGAGGAGTCTCTTTCCTGTGCAGAAATCCTTGTCTCCTGGTACCAGACCTTCTACTTTCAAGCCACTAGTGTGTTCGCAGAGTCCAAGCATGGATGCCCTGACCGCGTCGCGGTCTGACGAGTGTTCTTATGTTCGTTGTATTAGAGGACAGAGAGGAGAGAAGGAGCAGAGAGCGGAGAGCGGAGTGCTTGATCTCTCCTCTCATGAGAGAAATTGCATAAAAACGCCTACGAATGTATACGCAACCCTCTACAACATTCGTAACCGTCGTGCAGTGACGATCCAAACTAACAGAACGATCTTTGTGCTATAAATGCAGCAGGCCCCACTCATACGACGGTACCACAGCTATCCACGTACATACCCGTACAGTATCACCTTATGACACAGATGAAAAGGATCGTATCCTGACCATAGAAAAATACCAGAGCGGTTACTGACGAAATGAATCGTGACATGAATGGATGTTCCAAACAGAAGAGATACCGAATCTTGCACACACGCGGGCGAAAAACACCTTAAGACCCTCCCACCACCACGAAAAAGCGGCTCGGCTTCTGCCCCCAACGAGTCCCCATGCCCCCTTTGGTAGGGCGGAACGATCTTCGTGCCATAAATGCAGCAGGCCCGCCTTCATACCACGGTACCACAGCTATCAACATACATACCCGTGCGTTTTATTTTTATTTTTGCACATCTTAACTTTCCAGCTTCTGGACAAGCCGTGGTAACAGGTGTCGTCCCTTCTACCCCCCGGTTCTTGCCTTCAGTTTGTATCGCGCATAGGGTTCGGCAATCCCACTGCTCGTCGATTGTTCATCGAGTGTTGCTAACTCACGCTCTAGCGCTTTCCGCAAGTCCATTTGTCCACATGAAAAGGTCCCAACGAATTTATACGAGTATGCACTCGGCGGGGCTCGAAGTCACGAAACTGACTTATACCAGGCTCGAGGATAACCTGATACGCCACCGGGGGATACCTGGTATAACACTATGACACAGATGAAAAGGATCGTATCCTAACCATAGGGAAATACAATCACGGTTACTGACGAAATGAATCGTGACATGAATGGATTTTCGAACAAAAAATTTTCCAAATCTTGCACATACGGGGGAGAAAAATACCTCGAGATCCTCCTGCCGCCACGAGAAAGCGGCCCGGCTTCTGCCCCCAACCAGTCCCCATGCCTCTATTTCTAGGGCGGAACGATCTTCGTGCTATAAATGCAGCAGGCCCCCACTCGTACTGCGGTACCACAGCCAGTATCGTACGGTATCACACCATGACACAGATGAAAAGGATCGTATCCTTACCACAGGAAATACAATGACAGTTACTGACAAAAAATATCGTGACATGAATGGATTTTCGCAACAGAAGAGATACCGAATCTTCTTGCACACACGGGGGAGAAAAATACCTCGAGACCCTCCTGCCGCCACGAGAAAGCGGCTCGGCTTCCGCCCCCGACGAGTCCCCATGCCTCCCTTCCTAGAGCGGAACGATCTTCGTGCTATAAATGCAGCAGGCCTTCACTATACTACGGTACCACAGCCATCAACATATATATACCCGTACGGTATCACATTATGACACAGATGAAGAGGATCGTATCCTAATCAATAGGGAAATACAATGACGGTTACTGACAAAATAAATCGTGACATGAATGGATTTTCCAAACAGAAGAGATACCGAATCTTGCACACAAGGCGGAGAAAAACACCCCGAGACCCTCCTGCCGCCACGAGAAAGCGGCTCGGCTTCTGCCCCTGACGAGTCCCGATGCCTCCCTTCCTAGGGCGGAACGGTCTTCGTGACATAAATGCAGCAGGCCCCACTCATACTACGGTACCACAGCTATCCACATACATACCCGTACAGTATCACCTTATGACACAGATGAAAAGGATCGTATCCTAACCAAAGAAAAATGCATGAGCGGTTACTGACGAAATGAATCGTGACATGAATGAATGGATGTTCCAAACAGAAGAGATACCGAATCTTGCACACACGGGGCAGAAAAACACCTTGAGACCCACCCGCCGCCACGAGAAAGCGGCTCGGCTTCTGCTCCCGACGAGTCCCGATGCCTCCCTTCCTGGGGCGGAAAGATATTCGTGCCATAAATGCAGCAGGCCCCCACTCATACTACGGTACCACAGCTATCAACATACATACCCGTACGTTTCTTTTTTTTCTCTTTTATTTTTTTTTGCACACTTTAACTTTCAAGCTTCTGAACAAGCCGTGGTCACAGGTGTCGTCCCTTCTACCCCCCGGTTCTTGCCTTCAATTTGTATCGCGCATAGGGTTCAGCAATCCCACTGTTCGTCGATTGTTCATCGAGTGAGTGTTGCTAACTCACGCTCTCGCGCTTTCCGCAAGTCAATTTGTCCCAACGAATTTATACGAGTATGCACTCGGCGGGGCTCGAAGTCACGAAACTGACTTATACCAGGCTCGAGGATAACCTGATACGCCACCGGGGGATACCTGGTATCACACTATGACACAGATGGAAAGGATCGTATCCCAACCATAGGGATATACGATGACGGTTACTGACGAAATGAATCGTGACAACAATGAATGGATTTTCCGAACAGGAAATATGCCGAATCTTGCACACACGGCGGAGAAAAACACCTTGAAACCCTCCTGCCGCGACGAAAAATCGACTCTGCGTTTGCCCACGACGAGTCCCCATGCCTCCCTTTCCTAGGGCGGAACGATCTTCGTGCTATAAATGCAGCAGGCCCCCACTCATATGGATTTTCCAAACAGAAGAGATACCGAATCTTGCACACACGGGGCAGGAAAACACCTCGAGACCCTCCTGCCGCCACGAGAAAGCGGCTCGGCTTCTGCCCCCGACGAGTCCCCATGCCTCCCTTCCTAGGGCGGAACGATCTTCGTGCTAGAAATGCAGCAGGCCCCCACTCATACTACGGTACCACAGCCATCACCACACATACCCGTACGGTATCACACTATGACACAGATGAAAAGGATCGTATCCTTACCACAGGAAATACAATGGCGGTTGCTGACAAAATAAATCGTGACATGAATGGATTTCCCAAACAGAAGAGATACCGAATCTTGCACACACGGGGGAGAAAAACACCTCGAGACCCTCCTGCTGCCACGAGAAAGCGGCTCGGCTTCCGCCCCCGACCACTCCCGATTCCTCCCTTCCTAGGGCGGAACGATATTTGTGCTATAAATGCAGCAGGCCCGTACTCATACTACGGTACCACAGCCATGAACATATATGCATATGTACCATTTTGATTTTTTTGCCTAGTCCGTCCCTTTTTCTCCGCCGGCGCAGAGTTTTTTTGTGTGCTTTCTTCTGCAATGCGATCAGACTACCCGTCGGTATATTATCAGCCGTGTGCCGGGCTCATGGGACGTCCGTGGCGCGAGCTATGGCCGCGGAAAGCCGCCGAGACTGGCTCTATTATGCGGGGTATGAGACGCTTCTGTCCCCGGGCAACCACACACTAGACGTATTTAAGCCTCGAGGTTAGGTCTTAAGTACTTCCAACTGGAAGAGCTAGGCCATTCGATACTTCGACCTTAAACGCATTAAAAAAACACCATATGTCTAAAACTCGAAATAGCTGGTCTCTTTCAGTACGCATAAAAAGAAAAGCCGAGGAAAGATCAAACTACTTGAAAATATACTGTGATATTTCTGCACTACTCCAGACGCAGATGGCAAGACGAGGATTCATGTCATGAGTCAGCACATGAGTGGGTGGAAACTTCGAGAAAGACCCTCCCCTGCCCATGCTGTGCGAGCTTGAACAAACGGCCAAAACAAATAACTGGTGCCTGGCAAAAACATTGAGTGCTTCGTACTCCATACTCGCTTCATATGTAGGATACCTCGCAGGCGTCTGCCGCCTTCGGTGTGCCTCAGTGTGGCAGTCAGTACAGCAGCACAGCAGGACTGGCCCTCAACCCGGTTCAATTTCCACCCTCGAAATGTAGGCATCCGTCTGATGTTTCCTCGAGCTTTTGTCGTCTGAAATGCTGTTGTTTGCTGGAAAATACTCGGAAAATTGGTTCAAATATGCACTTGGGCCAAAATGTGCCCAAGTGCATATTTTGGGAAAATCCATATCTCACCGTGGTCTGCCGTGGTCGTTAGGTCGATAAAATAGACCTATTTTGTAGACATTTAAGACACGATAGGGCTTAATTTGGTTTAGAGCCAAAAATATAGGCATATCGCCAGGCTTAAATACGTCTACTACACACACGGTGGAACTTTAGTCCTCGCACGTACATCGGGGTGGCATCAAAATGTATTTGCGAGAGAATTTTCCCGCACTGCTAGACGCGGGCGCGGTGTATATGTACCCGCTGCAACGACGTGAACTATGTCATTACTGTGAGTTCTCCCTCACCATTGACACGGTGGTTACCACACAGCAGTAGCGAAACCTGTATAAAGAGATATAAAGTAGCCACACAACCCAAGCAAAAGTAACGATGTGCACACAACAGACCATATCGGCAACAAACATCGGTATAAGCACGCGGGGAAAAATACTGGACACAGAAAACAAACAACAAATTGACACCAATGATTCCTCTAACAGCAGCGACAGCAATACAAACCCATCAGACAGCGAAAATGATCAAGACAACAATAGCGGTAACAATAACAATTCTGGTCAATGGTCCATTATTCCCGAGATTGGTGATGGTGCATGTTTATTAAGATGTATCTCGCGTCGTGTGCACAACAACCCAGCTTTACATCACATCGTCCGTGCACATATTATTGCCCACATCACAACCAATTTGTACACCGTTATCCCAGGATCAGGTTTCAACACCTTCCACGACAGCATCTTAGCTGGAGCAAATCAAGGTCATGTAGATAATAAGGAATCATTTGTCGTTGTAGACAATATATTTTTCTGAACGGAACAAACAACGCCAACGTGCCCGAAAAAGTTCCGTTTGTCTTGCAAAGTTCCGTCAGCAGCACCACCAGCAAGCAGCACGTAGTCCATAGACTCTAAGTTTACTGTGAGTTCTCCCTCACAATTGACACGGTTTCTGGTCAATGGTCCATTATTCCCGAGAATGGTGATGGTGCATGTTTATTAAGATGTATCTCGCGTCGTGTGCACAACAACCCAGCTTTACATCACATCGTCCGTGCACATATTATTGCCCACATCACAACCAATTTGTACACCGTTGTCCCAGGATCAGGTTTCAACACTTTCCACGACAGCATCCATCGCGTCGTGTGCACAACAACCCAGCTTTACATCACATCGTCCGTGCACATATTATTGCCCACATCACAACCAATTTGTACACCGTTGTCCCAGGATCAGGTTTCAACACTTTCCACGACAGCATCCTAGCTGGAGCAAATCAAGAACTTGTGGAAGAAGTCGCTGGATCTCAACCTACTACATATTCGAGTGTCGAAGAGTATCTCCAGTTCATGTCACAGCCTTACGCATATGCTACAAACGTAAAATTAATTGCTGCCACGCAGTTATACGGAGTGGACTTTCGAATAACTTATCACACCGAGCCTCAGCAATATCCCAACCCTCCTCCTCCAAATGTCAGTGATATCTTATATTATCCACATTCTTTCCACTACGCATCCCTCCGATATACACCTTCTGCATAAATACTTCATCATCAGTTGTAGTCATTCGACTTGCGTCGCCCCCGGGAGGCACGTGTCCACCTCCCGAAGGGGAACCTTGTATACCCGTACGTTATCACACTATGACAGATGAAAAGGATCGTATCCTAATCATAAAACTATATACCTAGACCTCGCCCCCCTCGGACGTCTCGCTCGGCATATCCTCCCCCCTCTCAGCCCTTCTCAGCCCGTAATTGCCGAAAAGAAAATTAGTTGCTGGGGAAAAGAACCGTCCCGAAGATCCTTGCCTTCCTTGCTTTCCCTAGTCTCATTCTTACTTACTTTTTAGCTCTCATTCTCTGATCTTTACTGCTTGCTCTCTGATATTTTTATTTTGCTTTTTCAGCAACTTCTTTTTTGTACTTTTATTTGAAGTTGGCCAATTGCTGGCTGTCATTTTGGTTGAGAGGGAATTGCCGTTGACGGCTGCAAACAATTTGAATTTGAAATTTGCCGGATCGGCAATAACAATTTGAAGTTGAAATTTGCGAAGCGGACCAAGGCTAGTGCGGGAGGAGGCTCCGCCAACAGTGGGGGTGGTGGAGGTTCAGGATCAGGCGTGTGGAAGCTGGTCGGGCAAGAACGGGACTCAGCTTCTTCTGGCAATCCTGATTGGCCGTGCCCGAGCAAGGGTTGTGACGGCTTCCTCATCGCACGAAATAGGAAAAACAGGAGTTCCGAGTACGCTGTCTGCGACACCTACCTGCAGGAGTGACGAGCCTTCCACGTGCCAAGCTTTTCATAACCTTAACAAGAAGCACTGGGGAAGCGGCGACAACCCTCGTGTGTGTGACTGGTGTGACGCGGACACCTGTGATTCACCTTCGATCGGCGTCCCTGACGAAGGAGCTGAGAGCTTGACGAAACGTGAGTTACATTTCTGTTGTTGTGCTGTGATTTCTTTTTCATGCGTACAAACACACTTTGGCATGTACGAGTACGTGTACGGGGCAGTCCCGTCATCGCGGTGTAAGCGGGAATTGTACAAGTACTCAGGTCTACGAGTAGACCTATGCAGTGACGCTGTGTGATGCGATTTCTTTTTCATACGTACAGCCAAACACACTTCATGTATGTACGACTACGAGTACGGGGCAGTCCCGTCATCGGGGTAAGCGGGGGTTGAACAAGTGGTCCATGCAGTGACGCCTTGTGCTGTGATATAAACACACGTTTTGGATGTACGACTACGACTACGTGGTATCTATACATGTAAGACGCAATGAAAATGGGCAAGTCTCATCACGGGGGTCAGCCAGGGTTGTAAAAATGGTCCATGCAGTGATAAATAACACAGCAGCATAATACCTCAGCACCAGTCGCAGTACACACTGGAGGTTGATATATAGCAGTAAACAGAAGCTGAAGTTAACCTGGGTGATGCTGGAGAGCAGTCCCGTGATTGGGGTTAGCGAGTTGTTCATGAAGTGACGCGGTGTACTACTACTGTTACTCATTTTTCATACAACCACATAAACTCTTTGTATTAACGAGTACAAGTAGGGTGCGCAACCTCTTCAGGAATCGCAGTACACGTCGGTCGTAATAGTGTTGATAGCAGCAGTAATAGAGTAGTACCGAACAATATATACAGCAGGTACAGACTCTTACCCTTCGTTGTCGGTATTCCGCCGGTAGGCCTTATATAGCAGTATACCGGGGCTTACGCTTACCAGTTGCGACTGTGAATCCCGTTCGTTCCTGTCCCAGTGGTGGTTTCATAGGTGTTAGCAACGTTGTGGTACCAGGCAGGGCTTTGCCCATAAACGACCGCTTTCATTACAACAGTGTTAAATTGTACGACTTCCTTTCCAACTTTGGAAATCGACGACAGCTACGTGGCCTTACTATTTTGAACATTCACTGAACGCTAGGTATTCCCATCCGTTGTTGTCGTTTGCAGAAGCCCTGCGAAGAAGCCGCCGAGGGCCGCCAAGTCGGCGAGGACATAAACACGAAGTGCACCGGCGACATCAAGGTCGGTGACCTCCTGAAGAAGGCAGGCGACCACTTGCTCGATATACATCCCGCATTCCATTCCCACGGTGCCACGAGGGCGTTCGACATCGAGGTACGTTCTACTCTTATCTTGCGTCCTGTGTGTCACGAGTCGAGACATCCATGTCTCTTGCTCAAGACTAGGGGATGGCGTGCGGATATAGTCTATGAAGTGCGGCTCTTTTTCCAAGTACCAAGAGCAAGTACAACAATACCACAACAATTACTAACAGCGAAAGGAGCTCCAATAATTTGGATGGTTACGACGTCTGCTGGAGAGAAGTACGAATACTTTTTTACACATACTTATCGACTTCCTCCCGCCATGCTTCAACGTTTGTGGACAGATCCACAAGACCATCGACAAAAAACAAGAGTGCAAGGTGCTGGGTACCTCCGCTGAGGAGGAAGAGTCCAAGCAAGCCTGCATGCTCCTTCGGAAGCAATGTTGACAGCACGTTCTTTATAGAACGTTAAGTTGTGGTTTATTATACCAGCATCGTTTTTTGAGAACTATGCCTAAATGCGTGCTCTTCGTCTTTCAGGAATACAAATGTACTTCACATGTTTGCGGTGTGTGCGTTCAAGTTCCTGCTTCCAGCATGTTTTTTTGGGCACTGCGCTCCTTTACATCTTAAGTTGTAGTTTTCCTGTCTCTATCCTTGACAAGCGCGTGCCTGGTGTTTATGCACTGCGATAATTTATTATTGATGATCGACTTAGAGAGAGCTATTAATAAGTGTACAGGACCTAGGTGCTACCTGAGAGGTGGAAGGATATGCCAAGCAAGTCCTCCGACGTGCCCATCATGGACTGGGCGAATGGATGATAATAACAAACTCATAATCATAATCGTCTCTATCCTGTACCGTTGTACTATATATGGACCTCTTGGCATTTCAAGTCGCCAGTTGCGCCATTTGTGCTTCTTTTCCGCCTTTCTACTGAATGTCTATTCCTCCTTCCGCGAGCGTAGCGGGCGGCGCCCAGCCGCCCGCGAGCGAAGCCCTTGTAGGGAAATACAATGAATGACGATTACTGACAAAATAAATCGTGACATGAATGGATTTTCCAAACAGAAGAGATACCGAATCTTGCACACAAAGGAAGCCAAGTGATATATATCTACCATCACTATCATCACCATGATACCGCACGTACGCAGAGCGTTGATGCGATTGTCCCTGCCCTGGAGATCATTCGTACCTGCAAGCATCTAATTTTTTGTCCTGGTAGTGAATTGACCTAACACTACTACATATAACGCATCTGCTGCTGCTAATTGTTTAAATACGGCTACGAAAGGCCTGTAATTATCCGAATCTGAGATCATTTGGATGGGTTTCGTATGATAAGGTTGGCGTTTCATATTCGGGATAGTTAGGAAATAGATTGGAGACACGTGCCTCCGATTTTGGAAGCTATCCGGGGCTTTGGTGGAATCGAATTAAGCTACGTCTCTACGAAGGCAAAGAAAGTGAGAACTCTTCGAGAACCTGCTCAATTGGCAGACCTGCAGGGGGCACTCGGTGTCACAACCTATAACTTTACATGTGGCGTCGACGAGCTTGACTTGCTATCGTGGCAGCGTGACTTCTCAATGGAGAGCGCCCTTCCTCCTACAACGGCGACCACAACAGCAGTGAGATGGCAGGGGCCCCTCCTGTTGGTCGCCAAGCTTGTACCACACGGACGACACCTTCCAACTACGTGCGGACGACACTGCTCTTCGGAGTACACTCCTCGTGTCGGCTTTTGGTCCCTCCTGTTGGTCGCCGGACACGCACCACACAGACAACACCTTCCGAGTACGTGCGGACGACACTACTCTTAGGAGCACACTCCTCGTCTCGGATTTTGGTCGCATCAGTTCACCGTCAGCTGGTCATCATGGACCACTCCGCAGTGGAACTGCGCGAGCCCCACCCATCAGACTTGTTTGCTCCGCGCTCTGCCAGCATGTTGCACAGCACATCTTCGCGAGTTGCCAGCACAAGCCCCAAGATCGGCCATCGACCTGTACTTTTTTTGCGTTTCGGGGCTCTGAGGCATATGCTCGACACGCCACGGACAAGCATACTGGAATCAACCCTTCGAATGACCATCGGCGGGGACTTCGCTTGCTAAGAGAGCCCATCGGCCAGCATACACCTTTGCTGTCGGAGCCAGACCGCCCTTCGCGGGACCCCCTTGGACTACGGGCACCGTGCTCTAGGAGCTCATGTCGGGGCTCCTTTCTTGTAATTCTACCTGGGAAGGAACAGGCGGTGCTCGTGGAATGTTTGGGCTTTTTCGTTTGGCGAATTTTTCCAGTACTAGTGGTACTCCCGAAATATGCCAGTTGCCGGCCGGTATGGCGGACAAAAACAAATTGGTGCTGTATCCTCTGTATTAAGTACTAAAAGAACAAAATAATAACAGGGCAGTACGACAATGCCGCCGTACGTACGGTAGAAAAGGTATCATCCTCTATGTAAGTTTTGCAAAACAAAAAAGATAACACGGCGGCAGCAGTAGTAGTACGTACGGTAGTAAAGGACAGAGGAGTGCAGCATTTTTTAATATTATTATTTTTTTTATCCTCCGGCGGAAGGAGTGCAGCAGTGGGGACGGTGGTACTCCCAAGCACCAGTGGGAGGCCGGTATTAAATTGTAGAAACAAAAAAAAGGGTTCATCTCCCACAGGACGCAAAAAGACTCCCACGTACAGAACGGCCCACCCACCCACCACGGACGACGCAGTGCACTCTCCACCCACCCACCCACCGACCAAACCTTTACTACATACAGCAGAACAACAGTGCAGCAGTCCGTACATCAGAACACCCGTGCAGCAGTACGTACAGCAGTATACACCTGGTACGCGGGGCGCAGTTGGTTGGTTGGTTCTTATGAAACAGGAAACAGCAAAAAAAAGACTACCACGTACAGAACGGTCCACCCACTCAACACGGACGACGCAGTGCACCCTCCACCCACCCACCGACCAAACCTTTACTACATACAGCAGACTAGAACAGCAGTGAAGCAGTACGTACAGCACAGCAGAACAGCAGCAGTGCAGCAGTACGTACATCAGAACAGCTGTGCAGCAGTACATACAGCAGTATACACCTGGTACGCGGGGCGCAGTTAGTTGGTTGGTTCTTATGAAACAGGAAACAGCAAAAAAAAGACTCCCACGTACAGAACGACCCACCCACCCACCACGGACGACGCAGTGCACGCTTCTGGTTCTTATGAAACAGGAAACAGCAAAAAAAAGACTCCCACGTACAGAACGGCCCACCCACCCACCACGGACGACGCAGTGCACGCTTCATCCATCCACCGACCAAACCTTTACTACATACAGCAGAACAGCAGTGCAGCAGTACGTACATCAGAACAGCAGTGCAGCAGTACGTACGGCACAACAGAACACCCACCATGCACCCACGAACCTACCCAGTACAGCAGTGCAGCAATGCAGCAGTACCTAGAGCAATACACCTGACAGGCGAGCAGCAGCCGATTTGTTGGTTACAATGCTCTCGGGCTGGTTAGGCCAAGCCAAAAGCGCTCGCTTTGCCAATTCTGCGCACGGCGAGCGGCGACGGCTGGACGCTGCTGTGTTCGGTCCTGGTGTTGTGCGATTGCTGTTGACACAGACGCGCTTGTGGTCTCGTGTCCATGGCTGTGTCCATGGCCCAAGTAAAAATAATTAGCAGGCAGAAGGAAATAACTCGAGTAGCATTTGTTGTTCAACATTTATTTTTAGTCTTCCTCACAATATAGTTGGGAGTTCGAAAAAAAAAAATTAGCAGGCAGCGACGAAGAAAAAGGGGGGGGGGGCAAGCGAGCCGTCCCCGGGAGGGCGATTTCCACGCTCCCCCCTCGCCGAGGTGGGGCACCGACGGCCGTTCTTTCGCCGGCATGTCGTAGTGCTGCTGTGCGGATGGGACGTGGCGGCACCGCGAGGCCGCCTGAGGCCGAGTGGAGCTCGGGAGTCGCCGCTTTTTCTGGGGGGGTGTTTTAACCAAGATATTTTTCAAAGATCCAAAACGTCACGACCACCTTCACGACCATCCTTAGCGTATTAATTAATAAGGACTACACGCGTTATCGTATGTGTTTCAGTACATACGTCGATCCGTCTTGCGCGTCGGACAAACTGCTGCTCCCTTTCTGCCGAAAATAGTACAGCTACTAATTTGACGCACCTCGGACCCCTCTCCGATCTTTCTCGATCAACAGCGTTCCACTACTGTGCGTCACGTAGCTTCAACCACCATCATGTTCGCAGAGGTACCAACTTCAGCGCAGCATAATGCCATTGGGCTCGCTGTCAATGCTTGCCATATACCGCCGGATTCTCTGCTGTAGAAGTCACTGTACAGCAGCCAAGCCGCCTACTTTGCTCCTGCCCATTCACCACATAGCTCGACCCTTCACGGTCCCAGCGTGCACAGTTACAGCACCGCAGCTCTGACACCCTCCGCTGCTGTGCGAGGGCTCCTTGCAAGTTCGATTCGAGAGTTTTGTTTTCGTCCTCCCCCCCCCGTGACTGAAACTTGAATTTAGTGAACACTGAAACTCTGTGCTGGCTTTTTTTGGGCAAGGCTGTCGGCGTGTGCGATGCCCTCCCTACATTCCACCATTCATGGGTACGCGGGGACTAATACCACTTTCTGTGTGGGCACAGCTACGACAGTGCGGCATTCTGCACTGCTGTCAACTTAACTGTCCCTTTATAGTGCGGTCGGAGTGGGTGCGGAGTTTTTTTTCAGCTGTCCGGGCGTTAGGCCGTCTTCCCGCCGATACATGTGCTGCCCCTCCACAATGCTGCTAGGATAAATGCTGCAAAATTTTTTACGGGGTTCCACAAGGCTGCTACAAGTAGGATAAATGCTGCAAAAAAAAAACGGGGCTCCACAATGCTGCTAGGATAAATGCTGCAAAAACAACTTTCGGGGTTCCACGATGCTGCTAGGATAAATGACTGATCCGAAACTCGTCGAACTCACGGCTGACGTTTTTGAAATATTTTTATAAAATGCTGCAAAAAAATTACGGGGTTCCACAAAGCTGCTAGGATAAATGCTGCAAAAAAAAAATTACGGTACGCGTGCTGCCAATGCTGCTAGGATAAATGCTGCAATTTGTTTTTTGCAGCTGTCACGACGGGTGCTGTCCGTTGCAATGCGGTTTCAAGACGCTAAGCACTATACTACTGTAGGCGCAAACGCTGCCTTTCTGCTGCTGTTGGTACATGTGCTGCCCTTCACGGTACTGCTTCGTAGGGTCTATGCTGGCATTTGTTTTTTCTTCTCTGCACCTGTTCGGACAGCTACTGCCCGTTACAGAGCGTTTACTACAGTTCGCGAAGATACTGCGCTTTACAGCTGTAATAGTGCAAGAAGAGGGGATCAGCCCGTTTGATGCGGTACCTTTGGGGGCAAACAGCCTTTTTATTCGGCTGTGGGCGTACACACCTTTTCTACAGCTGGTCTTGGTGTTATACTACTCTTTTTTAAGGCGGTTGGTGTTGTCGTCACCCGTAGTCACAGGAGCTACTTGCAGCAATCAGCACTACTGTAGGCTCGACCGTCCCTCTATAGTGCGGACGGTGGGGGAACTGCCTTGTTCGTACGCTTTACTACCCATCTTGGTGCGGTTGGAATTGCCGTTACCTGTTAACACAGGAGTGATACTACAGCAATCAGCTCTACTGCAGGCTCGATGGTCCTCCTATAGTGCGGACGGTGGGGAAACTACCTTGTTCGGGGGTTATACTGCCCATCTTTGTGCGGTTGGTATTGTCGGTACCTATGGGCACAGCAGCGAGCACCACTACTGTGTAGGCGCGACCGTCCCCCTTTAGTGCGGTCGGTGGGGAAACTACTTTCTTCAAGCGTTGTACTGACCTTGTCCGCCGATTGGCACATGTACAACCCTCTACTGTGCTACCCCCTCCTACACTATTGTTGGGGCAGATGCTGCCTGTTTTTTATACGGTTGGCGGCGCGATCCTCTACTGTGCTACCCCCCCTACACTACTGTTGGGGCAGATGCTGCCCGGTTTTTATACGGTTGGTGCGCGAACCTCTACTCCCTGCACTACTGTTGGGGCGGATGCTGCCCGTTTTTTTTACGGTTGGCTGCGCGATCCTCTACTGCGCTACCCCCCCCCCTACCCTACTGTTGGGGCAGATGCTGCCCGTTTTTTATGCGGTTGGTGTGTGAACCTCTACTGTCCTACCCCCCCCCTACAGTACTGTTGGGGCAAATGCTGCCTATTTTGGTGCGATGAGTGTCAGCGTGTTGGGCGACTCGTAGCTGTGCTTCCCCCTACACTACACCTAGGGTAAATGCTGCCTGTTTTGGTGTGATGAGTGTCGGCGTGTTGGGCGACCCTTCACTGTGCTCCCACCCCTACACTACACCTAGCTTATTGCTGTCTGTTTTGGTGCGATGAGTGTCGGCGTGTTGGGCGACCCTTCACTGTGCTACCCTCTACGCTACACCTAGGTTAAATGCTGCCTGTTTTGGTGCGATGAGTGTCGACGTGTTGGGCGACCCTTCACTGTGCTACCCCCTACGCTACGTCTAGGTTAAATTCTGCCTGTTTTGGTGCGATGAGCGTCGGCGTGTTGGGCGAACCTTTATTGTGATAACCCCTACACTGCACCTAGGGTAAATGCTGCCTGTTTTGGTACGATGAGCTTGAGCGTTTTGGGCGACGCCTTCCTGTGCTACCCCCCCGCCTAGGTTAAATGATGCCTATTTAAGTGCGATGGGTGCAGACGTACCTATACTGTGTTGCATTCCCTGCACTGAGGTTAGGGTCAGTGCCGCCCATTTTCGGTTGCTTTTACTGCGGTTCGTGCGGGCGTTACCCGTATACCCTATGGTCAGACTTGGCGCTGCTCTTATGTTGCGGTTTTGTCGGATGGTATCATTTTTACTGCTGTACTCCTTTTACACGGCTAGTTGGCGTGGCTGCTATCATCACTGATGCTGGACGGAGTCCAGGCCCAGGTCTTGCTGTTTGCTGAAACACAGATATACCGCTACTTGCAGCAGGGACACCACAACAATGTATCTGCCTCCATAGCTTCTTTACGCGTCGTTCCCATTCCGCCACCTTCCCCCACACCCCGTCCTTTCACTGCCCTCCCTACAGACAACAATCAACATGTCTACCAGTGAGGAAGCGGGCTACTCGGGGCAGGCTGAGGTCTTCCACGCACCCCAACCTGGATGCCCACGAGACAGGGAGAGCTCGCTCGAGATCCCGCGACTCGAGACAGGGGGAACCACCGGAGGCGGATTCCGGTGACGAGACAGAGGACGAAGCACCATACCTCCAACCGGACCCACCAACCAAGATGGTCGACTCGCCGGTTCGCGCAGAGAAGAAGACGGACCAACCCCCACCGGACTCGGGGGCGTCTCGACGCCAGCTCTCGCCAGCCCCGGGGGAGCGCCACCAGCTGCCCCCCCCGCGCTCGACAGGGCACCACCGCCGTCACCTGGGCCCTCTGCGCTCGACAGAGCGCCACCCCTAGATATCCCGGGACCGGGGCGCCCATGCCGCCCCCTTGGACTTGGCATACGCGGCGGCGCGGGCCCAGCGGGCGCTCGACGACGCCAACCAGACGATAGCACGCCGACGTCGGTTTGACGAAGATATCGAGCGGGCGAAGACCGCTGCGCGGGAGGCGGCCCTGGTAGCGAAGAGGGCGCAACAAGCCCTCGCCCAATCAGTTGCGTCGGCAGCGACGGGAGCTACCGTGGCCCCCTCGCCTTCGTCGCGCCCGCAGGGTGTCGCATCCCAGGGACCACGACCCGGGAACGACGCCTTATTCAAGGGCATCGTCGCGTGCATGGCGTCTGTACCGAGGGTAGACTTCTCCTCAGCGTTGGCGACCGCGGTGGTGGAAACGGCCTGCGCCCTCCTCTCGTCAGAGAGGTCGGCGTCGCGGCAAGCGGATGTCCTTTCAGTAGAAGTGGCCTGGACTCGCGTGGATTGTACGCCATATGCTAGACAGACGAGAGTCGTCTCGACCCTTGCCCTCGTCAAGGCCCTGCTGATAGCCCACGACGAGGACCCCGACCCTGTCTTTTGGCCGAACCCGGAGGAAGACTTGGCAGAACGAAACCGGGGAAAACAGCGACGCGGCGACAGTCGCGACCGCAGGGACCGCAACCGTGGGGGTGGCGGCAAAAATGGTGGGGGTGGCGACCACCACCACCACCACCACCGCGGGGGTGACAGCGATGGTGGAGGCGGGGGAGGCGCATCGGCTGCTGGTGTGGCTGAGGGCGCCGCCGAGGGGGCAACTTTGGTCCAACAGCCGGGGCAGTTGGCCGCAGCTCTGGCGAAGGCAACGGAGGGCGGAGACATGGCGCGGGAGGACGTTCAGCGTGGGACGGCTCGTCAACCTCCTCCCGCTCGTCTTCGTCCTCGAGCACGGACCACAGCGAGGAGGCCATGGTAGCAGGCAAGAGGTGTCAAGAGCCGTGGCAGGAGGAGCATCTGGGTCTGAGGCTTTCACCCTCCTGTTGTGTCTGCTGATGACACACTTCGACGGGGTTGACACGGACGAGGGCTACACTAAGTTGCATACTTTCGGAATGTGTAACGGCATGCCTTTTTCTGATTTCAGCCGAGAGTTTCGCGTATCGCGTACTTGTGCCGACCGCTACGGGGAGTGAGCGTGTTTTGGCTCCGGGGACGGATGTGGTGTTGGAGGTGGTTTGGGTGGCGGCGAATGAGCAATTTCCGGCTCTCCTGCCTGCGTTGTACCCTGGTTCGAAGGCAACGGACCCGCGGTCATACGCCTCGTTGGATGCTATGTGGCGGGCTTTTAGTGACTAATAAGATACCTGCCGTCAACATCGAAACATTTTTTTCTCTCCCTGTTTCTTCGACGGGAGCGCCGTCATCCGCCCCGTCGGGGCCCCGGCCCGCCGATCATGGGCGCGGCCAGGGCCGAGTGCCGTCCCAGTCGCTTTCGTGGCAGACGGGATCGAGCCATCATTCAACTGTCATGCCCATCGATGATTCATCTGACCCTTGGCTTGACCACACATCAAACTGCTGGCCACTAGAAGAGCATCATTATGCAGAATTTTTCGCCGTTAAGGCCTCGTTTAAGACAGACGACCCTCCCCTTCGGAGCGGCCTCCTTTCACCTCGCGCTGATGCCCTCCGAGAAAACCGGGGGCTTTGCCTCAACTGCCACGAAGACAACAATTCCGTCAAGCATTGTAGGCATCCTTTCATTACTGCGAGTGGCTGCTTGAACCCTGAACTTGGCCAATTTGGCGACGATGACGCACACCGACGTTGACAAACACGCATGAACTGCTACCGCCAAGACGAAAAATCTTCTCGCCCGAACAACCACAAGAAAATTGTCGCCGTCTTTTAGGTCAATCGTCGCCATCTTTCAGGATTAGGGCCAGGTAAACTGTCACAACGATACCACATACACGTCGGATCACCATGGTGGTATCCTGCGCTCGCCCTCCTCTTCTGCCCCCGCTCCTGCTCCTCGAATGCGCTTTAGAGCCGCCCACAACCCGGGCGAAAATGCACTCGCGTGCCGACCTGGAACATTCCGCAACGGCAATCGACAGCTCGACGGCGGTACGGCACCGTCGACAACACTGTCGGGGGGTACCTATTTCGGTTTCAGAAGATTCTCGTGTTCAGTTGCTAGCCTGTCCAGTAACGCAGCACAGACTGCCTCTGTCAAGAGCCCACGGGCTCCTACGCCGTCTGCGGACGATTCTCACGGCGTAGTACCGGCGGCGGGAACTAGCGCTTCGAGCGTGGTTTCCTCCAGCCAGTTAATTGTTTTCTTTTTCGACGGCGAGAACGCGCGCTTCCAGCGACGTTCCCCTCGGCCATGGTCTGAGTTCGGCGACGGGAACCGCGCTCCCAGCGCCGTTTCCCTCAACCGCGGCATACACTCAGCAATGGGGGTACGCGCTCCAAACGCCGCCCCCATCAACTAAGGCACGGGAGCCTGCGCTTTGCGCGTTCCCCCCCCAGGCACGCGTCGCGCAACAATATAGCTGCGGTGACGGCGCGTCGCCTTTTTACGCCTATGTGTTCATCCCCCCCTTTCCCTGACCAGGCGGTGGCGGTCGGTTTGAGGTGTGGGACGGTGGACCCTCGAAACACTTTTTTCTGACCACGAGGTGGCGGTCGATTTGAGGTGTGGGAAGGCCAACACTAAAACACCGAGATCTTTTGCGAGGCTCGATCCGGTGTTTGCTCGCGATAACAGCGGGCGCTCTGTCCGTTTTTCCACCAAGGAGGAGTCGACAATATTAGCTACCTCGTCTCCCTTCTCCAAGAGGCATAACGGAAAAGAGACTCCTCGAGTAAAAACGTTATTGCCACTTCCCCGAGCCCCGCTCCAGAAGACGCCCACAGGGTTTACGGACCCTGCTTTGTCTTTCAACACGCTAATCTACGTGTTTCAGGCTACGTCTGCCCCAGTGGCACAGGAAGAAGATCCGACACTGCGCGACGGGCCAGTGGTGACTCCACAGCCTCCAGCCTGATCAGCTGGACGCTATTCCCGTAAACTTACGGAAGGATCGCGCCTCTCGTCAAGCAGAAACAGCTCAGAGCCCCTGCCCCTTCGGGCTCAGTTAGAACAGTTTTCTTGCGATTATACGCCAAAGAGCGAAGAGGCCACGACGCAAGAAACCGTGGACTCGCGCCGTGCTCCCGAGGCCTGATGTTCCTGAGGGGGACACTACAGGCCCAAAGAGCCGAGGACTGGTGTTCCCAGAGGGGGACATTGCAGACCCAAATGCCCAACGAGGCTACCGACGGGTTGGCACCGTCGGTGTTGAACTCTTTTTCGGGTGCAGTGAGGGCGGCTTCTTACTAGTTTCCGCCAGCGAGTGAGGAGGACTCGAGGCGAGAAATCCCGGGTTAGGACTCGCATCTTGCTCCCGAGGCCTGGTGCTCCCGCAAGGGGACACTACAGGCCCAAAGAGCCGAGGACTGGTGTTCCCAGAAGGGAACATTGCAGGTCCACGAATGTCCAACTAGGCTACCAACGGGTTGGCACCGTCGGTTTTTGCCATTTTTCGGGCGTAGTTCGAGGGCATTCTCGCACTTTTCCGTCAACGAGCGAAGAAACACCCGGGGCGAGATACCACGGGTTCGGATTCGCGTCGTGCTCCCGAGGCCTGGTGTTTCCGGACGGGGACATTGCAGGCCCAAATTCCAACACGGCTTTTGACCCTTCTCTCGGATACTCCACAGACAAAGTGGTGTTGTTCTGGCAGCCCCCATCCTATTTTCCACCGTGGTCCCCTTCGTCGTTTGTCGTGGGCGACGTGCCATATTCTTGCGCGAATCAACACATGATGGCCGAAAAGACCAGGCTTTTCCAAGACCGTCGAGCAGTGCGGCTCATCATGCTGTCGCCTAGTCCAAGCACACGCAAACACATCGGTCGAGGCGTGCGCAACTTTGACTCCGGTGTTTGGGACAGTGAAAAGCGTAACGCCGTGTTATCTGGCACCTACGCCAAATTCACGCAGAATCCAGCCATAAAAAAATCACCTTTTAAGCTCTGTCAACAAGCTTCTGGCTGAACCCAGCCCTCTGGACCCAGTGTGGGGCATTGGTCTCCGGGCAGATGGTTCCAGGGCCAACAACCCATGCCAGGGGAGAGGAAAAACGTGCTCGGTGAGGCACTTTCTGCCGTTCGCAAAGCTATTCGCGACAATGAGACCGGGTCGGCGCACCCGGCCTCTCCTAGTCGGTTCCGCACCTGCACTGCGAGTGCATGAACCAAGAAATCTCGTCCGCGCCGCGGCCGAGCCGCTAACAGCGGCCAGCGCTCGCAAAGCTTCTCCTTCGGCGTTTCCGACTTATTCCCCGGGCTCGTTGGCCAATTAAAAGCCGTGGACTTTTGGAGATAGCTCCTGGCGTCGGCACTGACCTTGCGCTATCAGAACACGGCCCCTGTTTCGTCAAGGGTACTGTGACGCTGGACGACGTTTTGTTCACGATGAAAAACGCGTATATCAGTCGAGCAACGCTCGACTCGGAGAGGCACTGGACTCCTCTAGATTTGGAGACCGGCAGCATTGTTTGGGCTCCCAAACGCCTTCGAGGGTACTGTGGAGAACAAAGTTCCGCGTATCCTCCGGCCACAAGACACAGGCGAGCATTGGCAAAGGGGGGACCCTCAATGCACGAGTCCAGCGGTAGCTTAAGTTTTCGTCACCGTGTTTGATCGCACACTCGAGTTCTGGCCCGTTTTCCAGAGCCTGCCACGGAGTACAACCGCAGTGGCTTGACAAACTTCAACCTCGTGGGGTTGACAAGCCCCAACCCCGTTGGAGATAGCGGCATCTACCTCCTACGGACCCGCGGGCTGCGCGCTCCCTCCTCGCCGATCCCAGGGGGCGGTTTGGGTGGACTCGCACCCTCGCCGAAAGCACTGTCTTGGGTGGGCTCATGCCCCACACCGAAAGCATAGCTTTGGGTGGACTCGAACCCCTCGCCGAAAGCACTGTCTTGGGTGGGCTCGTGCCCCGCACTTAACATGCTGCCTTGGGTGGGCTCCCTCTCACTTCTACTGCGTTTCACGATTTTCGCACACACGAGCCACGTATAAGGATTGACGGCCTTTCTGCTTCCCCAGGGAGATTCGTCGCCCGTGCTTCTGCTTCCGTCGCCACTACCGAAGGCTGTACCGGCCGCGGGTCGATTTCACCTGCCGCTGACACCGTTTCCGCTTCGGTTTTTGCCATGCCCATCGAGGGCGGCACGGGCTCCGCAGAAGCCCTGGCTGCAGCGACGCCCATCGCACAGCCGACTTATCTATACCGGCGTTCTTTACAGGAGACGGCCCCCGCCGCGACCACCGGTTCGACTGTGTCCGTCTCCGCCATGCTTGACACTCCAGCCCCTCCGTCGTCGACGACGCGCCGACGAACAGCGACAACAACGGGTAATGCACCCCCGCTGTAGATGATGGATTCGGGCCCGGCGGGGCCCCTCGGCCATCTTCCAGACGAGGTACAACCCCGTTGCGAGTCCCACGGCCGCAACCGACCCCGTCGACCGCCGCGACCCCTGCTCTTGCCGACTCGCCGGTCCGCACGGTGCCACTACCGTCCGACCGCGACCACGTAGAGCCTATATGGCAACTCCTCTCTTACGGCTCACGCCTTCTCCTGGTGACACGCCGACTGCATATACAAGGTTGGACGCCCTCGGCAACACTGCTGAATTGCGGTTCGCTGATTCCGTCGCGCGTTATTCACATGACGATTGGAAGCGAGAGCAGCACGCTGAGCCGAGGTGCCACGCCATGATGCGTTACGTTTCTACCGGCCGGCCATCGGTCCTGCCGCCCGACGTTTTGGCGTGCTTCCTCTCGCACAAGCGTTCATCCCTCTCAGACCCCAAGGAGCTGGCGGGTGAGGGTCGACTACATACAACCGACGACGACATCGTCCTACTCGTCCGTAACCCGACACTGCCACCAACAAGGTCTGACAAACCCAACTCTATGGAGCGAGCTGCTTGCTTGCTAAACGACGAGCCAGTTCGCATCTACGTTCCCCTTCTCATGCGCCTTTGGATTATGCAAGCTTGTCACTCGACGGCCTCTTGTCACGTTGGTACCACGCGCACGTTGCACATGCTGGAGCGTTTTTATTGGTGGATTGGCATAAATGTGTGCACCCGGTGGTGGCTTCGCCACTGCTTGAAGTGCCCAGCGCGGAAAACCCCACGGCTGACTGTCCGCTGGCCCATCATCACAATGCCTCTGCCGAAAGGTCCAGGTGTCGCCGTCAGTGTTGACTACTTCGGCCCCCTTTCGGTCACCCCACGAGGCAACACCTACATCCTGCTGTTCACCGATCGCTTCAGTCGTCGGGCCGACATGTTCCCCGTCACTGCCGCTGAGTTCACCGCGGAGGGTACAGCCAATATCCTGGTGAACCAATACATCCCCTTGTGGGGGTGCCCGCGCACCATACTCTCGGACAACCGAGTGCAGTTCTGCTCCAAGCTTTCACAAGCTGTATATCAGCTGTTGGGTGTGCACAAGCTTGCTACAAGCTCCTATCATCCCAACTGTAACGGGGGCGTTGAGCAGGTAAATCACACTATGGCACAAATGCTGGCTATGGTCGTCAACGAGCGACAAGACGATTGGGACTTGCATCTGCCCCACGTCGAATTCGCTTACAGCAACTCCGTCAGCGCGGCGACGGGTCTGGCGCCCAACGAGTCCACATGGGTAGACTCCCACGGCTCCCTCTGACGGTTTTCGACCGCACTGGTGTCCTGGGACACCAGAGTATGGCCCATGACCACCTGGCCTATTGTGACTTGGCCACTGACCGGCAAAAGCGCGCGAACGACATTGTCCGCACACACCACGCCCTCACCGTTTCCCGTGTTGACCGCAGAAACTCCGCCCTCGCCGACGCCCTGCGTCCAGCACCTAACTTCACTGTGGGTGGTTGGGCATGGGTATACAATTCTGCCTCTACCATCCGCCAGGGTGTGAAGGCGAACACCGACGCCAAGGTACTCAGGGCCAAACTCGCGCTTAACTGGACGGGCCCGTACAAGGTTCTGGCCGTCGGTCCCTGCTCCGCCGCCGAGACCCCGGACAGCTCGCCGCTCGGGAGCAACCTCCTCTATTTTGATCTCCCTTCCGACCTGCCCGGTTCGGACGCTCGTCGCCGTGTGGCCATCGAGCGCTGCAAACCCTGTGCCAACCCCCACGAAAGCGGGGACATGCCCAAATACCAACCGGCGGGGCTGACACAGTACGTGCTCGACAAATTTGTCAAGAAATCCCCGCCGTACCACGTCACTCAAGACGACGTTTCGACTCCCCTCCAACGGCTGGAGGTGGAGCAAATCACTGGTCATCAGTCGGTACGGGGGCGAGGTGGCGTCATCGCGGTGCTATGCAAGACGCATTGGGCGGGACTCTCCAAACCTTCCTGGGAGCTGGAAATGGACCTTCACCTCTCCCGCTCCCCCATCTTGCGTTATTGGGCCGGAACCCCGGACCAGCACCGCCAAACCAACCGCCTCTACCACCGAATGCGGATCGGGGCGGCACAGCGTGAGCTCTCCCGCAACAACGGGGAACGTTTCCTAGAGCCGGGCTACGCCTGTGCTCCCCGCGGCGATTGGCTCCGTCGCTACCACGAAACAATACTATTACCTAAGGGAGCCCACTTTTGGTACAAGGGAGACAATGGGTTATGGTGGCTTGGAAAAATCAGCGCGAGCACTACCGAGGACAAGGTATACCTGGTCCGCTTTCTGGACGACCCGGGACCGATTAAACTTCCTCTTCCCCCGGCGCGCTACACGACTTTGACGGGAGCCGTACGAGGCTCTTGGTGCTTGCAAGTTCACATCGCCAGTGCGTTTCCTCGGGGAATCCAACGTAACGTAGACGAATCTCGAGGCGCGGCCGTGGCTAGTTGACTTTCACGCCGCCACCGCTCCTCGATAGTTCTTCAATTTTGGGGTAATGAGTTTTGAGTCTTTTTCTTTGGGTTGTTCGTAGTGTCCTGAGGGTCTTCGTCGGGTTTTGGGGCGGTTCTTCCATTGATTTTTCTTTCTGTCCTGCCGAACCCCCTGCTCAGTGCCGGGTCAGGGTTCGGGTAAAACGCCGTTATCTGAGCCGCAGGGCTGTCGTCTTTTCGTCATTGTTCAATTTCGCCTTGCCGACGCCCTCCTCAGTCCAGAGCCGAGGGGCGACCAGGGTACCCTGTTCGCGCGTAACGTGGTACAGGGCTATGTACGGATCTGTGTGTCATATTTTATCTTTCGTGTGTTGTATTTGTTCTACTTTGTTTTTTTGTCTAAACACTTCCCCCCCCTAGCGGGGCTGTAGGTGTTGCCACCTTCCATCCCGGGTATTTGTCGTTTCCTCGTCTAACCCCCCGCCTTGCCGATGGCCCGCGGGAGGTTTTTCGCATGACTTCTCCCTTGTGTTAGCGCCTGTGTTCCCCTCTATATCGACGAGAGCTCGCCTCGCCATAGTACCTTATTTGTGGTTGGTTTGCCATAGAGCCTTTCCTGCCCCCCCCCGCCACACCGGCGACATGCGGCAGGTTCTAGAGCCTTTTCTGCCCCCCCCCGCCACACCGGCGGCACGCGGCAGGTTTTTGATGGGTAACTTTTGCCTTGTTGTAGGGTCTGCGTTTCTTTCAGCTGCTTTTCTTCGCGTGTCTCTGGCTCCATAGCCAGACGGATAGAGGTGCGGGAGTGAGTTTTGAGGAGCCGCATCTTCGACTCATGGTCTAGTTCGTAGAACCGGGGTTTCCCCGAATCTCCCATATTTCTGCATATGCGACTCATCAGGGTGGGCTACTGTTAAGATACGGCCTCAAAAGGCCTGTAATTATCCGAATTTGAGATCATTTGGATTGGTTTAGTATGATAAGGTTGGCGTTTTATATTCGGGATAGTTAGGAAATAGATCGGAGGCACGTGCCTCCGATCTCGAAAGCTATCCGGGGCTCTGATGGAATCGAGTAAAGCTACATCTCTACGAAGGCAAAGAAAGTGAGTACTCTCCGAGGTTCTGCTCAATTGGCAGACCTGCAGGGGGCACTCAGTGTCCCCACCCATAACTTTACATAATATTGTAAAGCAAGGCTACCTATCTATTTCACGAACCCTAAGTCCTGAGTATCCAAACACACGCTTCAAGGAAATATTGTAGCACTACTGCGCGGAGAAGACATGCGTGCGGAGTCTCGGCAGAAAGGGCAGGTTTTCCTGAAGAAACGTCTAGCATGACTAGAAAGTGCTATATGTTACATTTTCTCGAAACCCGAAAGGGGGGCGGGGGGCGGGGGCGGGGGGGGGGGTAAACAACGCCGTCGAGCATTAAGGAAAACATAAAAAAGAGAAAGTCAATCCTAAGACTAAACTCTCGAAAACCCTGGAGGCGTGTTTGGCGTTTCTAACCCAGGCGCCATAAACCTCTCAAATGCGCCTCGTTCACGACCGGTGTATCATAGTCTTACCTATACTACTACCATGCCACCGTTCTGCCCTTTGCCGCTCGTGATTTTCATCCTTACATATAGCCTTTTTTTGGTTTGGTGTCTACGCATTGACTCCTCCCCTGGGATACAACGTCGATCGTCATTCAAAACCAATGTAGACAGACACAATTTAATTCAAAGTAGTAATGAATGCCCCCACTCATTCGAGGGGGACGCCGTCTCCACCTCCACCACGCCTCCGTGACACTCTCCACCTCAGGCCCTCAAAAATAAGTCTCGAGAAGGAGCGGAAACGCCATCCTGTGTGACAACGTTGTAAGGAGGGTAAAGGTGCTTCAGTAAAATTGTTCGGGACGTATATTACCGCATCAACCCGGCCAGCATTCTTTGAGGCGAATAATTGACGCCACCGTCTCGGCTAATCCAGAACGGGTATAAACGGCATACCAGCCGAGTCATAAATATTATTTTCGATGTTCGAGGGAGACGATACAATTATTCTTGGTGTTAGAGTTATACCAGTATGAATTAATTCATAACAATCCAAGAGATTAATTAGTTACATAACACAAGCCATTTTTTTATCTGCTCAAAACTTCTCAATATACCTACTGTTCTCGATCAGAGTTCCTTTCTTTTAACTTTCTTTTAAGGGTTTACCCCTTGTTTTTTTACCCTACTTTCTGGGAAATTTTCGAAGTGATTGACGTCGAAGAGAATGCTGCACATTCGTTGGCGGATGGAAAACATTTCATAATAACAGCGATAAGACCGGTTTCATCGTGTAACAGATACACGGCGGTGGTTGGCGTCCTCGCCCGGCATGTCGGAGCCGGGGTTGAGAAGCACGGGGCTTGGCATGGACAAGGGACGAGAAGGGCGGAGCCGTCAAGAGTTGGCTAGGTCGGGAGCGGTCGGTTCGGCGGCGGGGACAGTGTGAAGGCCCGCCCAGCTAAGGTGCGAAGGTACATGTCGAATGATGTCAGTAGGGAGGGAGCCTTAACGGTAGGAACCGTACCGGGGTAACAGGGAGGTCGAATCCCAAAGTCCAGGATAAGGCTTGAAACAAAAAACGATCATGGCTGACAAGGCTTCTATGAGAGGAACTCCTCAATACATTCAATACATTCAGTACTTTCAATGCATTCAATACATTCAATACATTCAATGTGTTCAATACATTCAATACATTCAATACATTCAATACATTCAATATATTCAATACATTCAGTACATTCAATACATCCAACACATTCAACACATTCAATACATCCAATACATGCAATACATTCAATACATTCAATACATTCAATACATTCAATACATTCAATACATTCAATACATGTTCAATTGCACATAGCCTATACATACAATTGTTCTAACTACGTCAGCTGTGAGTTCCAACAACATGGCGTCGACACTCATCTTCGCAAGCTGCGTGATATACCGGTCGCGCGTTTTTAGTAAGTTCTCATGAGTCAAAACCTAATCAGTGTTAATGATGGACGTGAAGCCTGCAATGAACCATGATGAAGACATTAACGGTGACATGTAAATTATTAGCAATTACAAGTTTTACCCCACGTGCCTGGTATATTATAAAAATGGTACTGGTACATGTGTTTCCAAAAAAAAAAATCATGACAATATTATGCTTCCCACAAGAGAAGATGCAGCATTTTACAAGAAAGCTCCATTCAACGTCCATCACTCTCAAAACAATCTCAGAGAGCACAAGAAAAGAAAACCAAAGCAACCCCGAAAAACTTTTTGATATATTCGTTTTGTGTCGTAGCAGGTATGCAGTACCGTGATATGCATGAATGCCTGCCCCGTGGGGGATTGCTCACCAGCTTGTGAGGATTTTTTTATGAACGTCGGCATCTGGGTGGAGAATAGAGGACTCTATCTTAGGAACCGTGCAACGTGTATGTGGTGTAGGTAGAAAGGCTCCGCTTCGCGGGCCAAGCGGAGCGGCTGATGCCGCCCGCTACGCTCGCGCCAGGAAGAGTACAACAAAATGTGAAGGGGACAGGAAGAAGAGGCCCATGATTTGGTGCAGCTAGCGATTTGATAATGCCACGAGCTACTATTGACAATATATTTTTTCCCTTTTTTCCTTTTTTTGAAAAAATATCTTGATTTAGGGTGGAAAAAACATCTCGAGATTGCTGTTGGGATATTTATCTTGAGGCAGGGCTGAGGATTTTGTCTTAAATTTAGTGTTGGGGCGGTCCCGAAGAACACGAAAAAGGCGAAAGAAAGCAAGGAACGCCAAGGAAGCCGCCGGGAAGGTTCTCCGAGAGGAGGGTTTAGACAGGCGTGTTCCGGGTGGGGGCGCTGAGAGCGAATTACTTGCCGAGATGTTTGTAAGTATGTCTATACCTTTTTTACAGGTGTATGGCTTCCAAATACACGTGTACGTGAGTGTGCTTCCAACTATTTTGCCCTGGAGGAGGAGTGCAGTTCAATCAGGGATAAGACAAGAACTTTTTTTTTCAAGGCTTTTCACGTGTCGGGGTCTCGCTTCTTGCCTCCCGTTAGTAGAGTCGAGTCGAGTCAGGGTGACCCAATTCGACCCGCGAAAATCGCAACACTTTTGACCCGCCACGTGAGATTTCGAACCCCTGCCTCTTGACCCGATCGGACTCAGGCCTCGGCCCGTGATATTTAGAAAAACCCTGACCCGCCCACAACGTCAGTTGAGCAGGTCGTGTGTCGGGTCGTGTGTCGGGTCGTGTGTCGGGTCGTGTGTCGGGTCGTGTGTCGGGTCGTGATCCGCGAAAAGCCGTGTGTCTTAGAACGCTGGCGTCCATACCGGCCCCCATCCCTGGCCAAGTTTAGCGGCCGCCCTACCCAAAATGTCCGAGACATCGGACATCGGCGTTGGTGCACGTGTTCGTGCACCAGCACACATAGTATAAGACGGATTCGGACCAATTTACAAAAACCACAAAGTACCGGCCAAAAAACGTCTTTTCCCAACACTATGGGATGACGGTTCGCGTTTTAAGTTCACGCCCTCGGACGGCTCCTCCTGCCGAGGGCTGATTGTGTTTGTACAGCACTATGTGGGATGTCGGATCAGGTTCGGGGGGGCGTTAAAACGCTGGCGCACCAATTCGGGCTCGAACGGTGGTGTCCCGAAGATTATTTGCCGGCCAGCACACGGTTTTCCAGTATCCATGAATACTACATTCAGATGTAGATCTACACAGCAGAGAAGCATCATATCCGCGGTATCAAGTAAGAAGTCAGAACTATGTCTGTCTCCTCATGATCAACTTCGTTCCTACGAGGCGCCGGATACTCTTTATGCCTCTATACTTCGTAGGCCACGAGCGAGGCGTCCTACTGCTGTTGCTGCTGCTGCTGTATCTTCTTTCTCGCGGGATAGGAACAACAAGCCCTGCCGCCATCACCGGTGGATATAATAGTGATAATAATAGTAATAATAGTAATAATATTAGTAATAGTAACAGCAATCAGGCCCAAGTATAGTTGGCAAAAATATTGGAACGCGTATTATTTTTGTGTATATCGTCGATCCCGGTTACTGTATTTCTGCGTAATATTACACTAACCCCTTAACCGCTTCTTCTCCGGACATTCTCGGCTACGATCACCGTCGAATTATAAAAAATGCGCAGTTTTGTGATTAATCAATTTTCTATCTGACAAGGTGTACAGCTTGTTCCAATCATAAAATGGACACATCGACACGTAAAACGAAATCCAGAATGCAAAGGCTTCTGACACGGAACAAGATGTTACCAAATAAGACCTAAATACCCGATCAAGAAATATCCATAAAGCTAGTCAAGCAATAACCCATCCAACGCCCAGTGCAATCACTCGTCAGTCGAGGTTGGAATGCAGTGTAGTCAGAGTACGAGCACATGTTCCTTCGGCGTTCCTGCTCGAGTTGGCTTGTTCTCTCGCCGCACGGGGGCTCCAGAATAGTGCCCCCTCTCCCGGCTCGTGAGTGGGTCATCTCCACGGAGATGCTGTTGGCTGAAGGGGGAACGCTGTTGGCTGAAGGGGGGGGGCTTGCCACTAATGCCGTCCGGCTGTGGTGGCAACCCCCCCCCCTCCGGCCAACAGCATCTTCTTTAAAATGACACACTCACGATGTGGCAGAGGGGGCTATATTACACAGCCTTCGTGCAACGCGCGTGAGCCAACGTGAGCAGGAATGCCGAGTGGCTGTAACGGCACCCACCCCGTCCCCCTTTGGACAGCCGCATCTACTTTGAAATGAAGATTTCATGAAGTGTTGGAGCGGGGTATATCACAAGGTCTTCGTGCAGCGCGCGCGAGCCAACGTGAGAAGGAATGTCGTGTGACTGGGGTAACAACCCCTCCCCCCCCCCCCGGTTGGACAACACCATCCACTGTGAATGACGTCTTGACGAAGCGATAGCGGGGGGTAGAGTACAACGCCTCCGCAGCGCGCGATAGCCGGCTTGAACATACACGTGTTATGGTATCGATTTGAGGGCCGGTAACGCCTTAGGATTTATATACGCGAACGGGTTTCATGTGATTCACGAGGCGTGTTGAACCAAGAAAAACGGGGGACATGTGATACGTCTTCACATCCCCTTAATGCTCTGTTCGTCACTGACAAGGTGATTACCGCGGGGGGGGAAGTGGAGGGTCCAGCGGAAGAAGTTTGGGGAAGGCGGCTTCGGCCCCCACAGAGCGCATGCTCGCATTCCAACTGTGCTGCGTTCCCACCCGGACCGGTATGCTTCAAAGACAATTGCACTCGACACTGGGTGGATATGTTGTACTCTTAGTACTTACTTGGGGTTAGGGCTAAGGTTAATACGGTATTTGTTTGCTGCTTATATCAATTTTGTCCATTACTTGTCGTACTGTTCTTATGCGAATTGAAATCGAACGGCATCAGAATCGCACCCGGAGGGGTCTTTTGGAAGCGCGTTCGGCGGACCCTCCGGTGGCCTCCGGTGGGGCCTCCTCGGCCGAGAGGGAGGGGGCTGATTTGTCCAGGGATATCTTGTTTCAGCGACAATTGGGTAGATCCTTGGTTTTGTTGTCTCTTCGCATTTGTTATTATTAATATTGTTACTATTAAAATAGCGTAATATGGATTATTCTACTTTCTGGGAATGCTCATGATACTATTAATAGCATTATTAATGGTTTTCACACGAAGTAGGAATGAACGACAATGACTGAACCTCAGGCAGAGAATAAAAAAGAATATTGTCGGCTGGCAAAAATGTGATATCGTTACTACTGTAATAGCGTAGGTCGCCGTGTCGGCGAAGGGAGCCATACATCTGGTATGCTTTATCGGTCATTTGAAACGTTACGCAAAATCGCCGCCACGACTTTGCACACGTAGCCGCCACCGTTGCAAATGAGTCACTACTACTTCCAAGTATTGCAATCGAGTTATCACCCCTTCAAGGGCTCTTCCCACCCTGTCCAAATGAACACTTGACGGATATATTTGCGGCATTCATGTCATCGTCGTTTTTCATTGCCGTTTTTCATTCTCCTCTAGATTATATATTTGTCAATTCCAATACAGTAGTAGTCTTGATGACGGTGTCGGTGAAGGACGCTGCAGTACGAACGCATACCAAACATGAGGTGTTACGCAAATCTGAGGTGTTACACAAATCGTGCCAATCGCACTACTCACATAGTCGCCGCTATTGCTATTGCTATTGCTTCGAGTTCTCTCTTCAAGGGTGTTTCCCAGCGTTTCCTTTCGAGAAGCGTCTGAGAAGGGCCTGGCCGTCTGTACAATGTCTCTCCGACAATATCGCCATTGGGTCCTCATTGATCTGTGCAGCGGTACAACCGGGAGAAGCGATCAACATAAAACAAACAAATGCCCGCACGCCCGCACGGTATTATTTTTAGCGCACTGTATTATTTTTAGCATGCTTAACATCCGACAATGACAATGTGCAGCATGTCATATGAGCTACTGGACCCTGCTGTGACTTGATTGTAGTATAGCTTCCAAAACAAGAAGGATTGCGATATTTTTGAGCGCCTACGAGTGGCGTGAGCGCGCGCGCACCAGTGCGTACGAGCAGGGATCATGCCGCATCCGTCCCGTACGTGGAGGCTTTGATCTTTAGTGGTTCGGACACCAGTTTTAATATGAACAAAAAGCAGTGGCCTATGCCGTAATCGTCCATTTTTCCCTCTCAAGCCTCAAAGGGGTTCTTAATAGTAACTTGAAAGTCGAACACTCATAAACAGGCACAGAAAGCATTTAAAGAAGAAAACCGTCTGGCACGTTGGAGGAGGATAGCAGCACGGAAAATACACGCTGCGTGAGCGGGAAGTGAGTGAACGCTTCGGTAGGGTGCAGTGCATCATGTCTTCAACTCATTCATGCGGAGCCAAGTTGCACTTCTCTATAGCATGGGCAACGTTTTAGTAGTAGATTCTTACTCAATGCATCCGGGGACAAACCGGATTGCCGACTGAAGCGAGTCGCAAACTAACGCCTCCACTGTTGACATCCGAGGACTGGCTCTAAATTTAAGGGAACAAGACAGAGACCAATCAGCTTTGTACGCACGTTTTTCGGGAAGTGAAACTTCCGGCGACTGTTTCGGTTGAAATCCCTCAACACCGGGCCGACGCTCTTACGGGCGCGTCTGTCCCAGCATAGCTTGTTGATGACCAGCTTGTTCCTAGCTATCAATTCGTCTCGGAAGTACCTGCAACGGAAAAATAAAAATTAACAGGTAATCAGTAGGACAATGGGTTGGCTGACTATTTTTGGTTGTCGTAAGTATCACTTTTACTCTCCAGCTCAACCCGTCAGAGGTTTTATCCTCGGCTACATTATGAGTAAGGTCATGGTCACAGGCTTCTTCCCGTCTCCCCCCCGGTACATGAATTTTTATCTCGCATAGCGTTTAGCATTCCCACTGTTCATATTTTTTATGCTCGTCGATTTTCATCGATTTATGGTAACTCACGCTCGCGCGCTTTCCTCTCGTCATTTTTTTACGCAAAACAAAGTGCCTGCGAGCACGAGTATGTATGCACTACGAATTAATAGTGCCACTTGAATCCCTCCACGACCTTGACGTTAATAGGCAGCACTAGGAAGGGATGAGATTGACCTATGAATAATACTCCATCGGAGACACCGATATACTACATAAGTCGCTTACTAGTTATTCGTTGGCCAGGTGTAACGGCTCGTCCCACGCGGAATTTGTACAGTTGGGCGTTGCTGTGGCTAACTGGTGCGTTTGTGTTATGGCATCCTTGGCGACCGGATGACCGGATGGCCGGATACTAGCAATACGAGCATGTGTCGTAGCTGCCTTGACCCTGTGCTAGCTGCAAGCGGAGGACCTATTGTTAATGATAGAGTATGCGACCGAGGGTTGAGCTGTCGGAAGGTCCTTGCTGCATTCTCGTGGAAAGACCGTTTTCAAGTTTATGAAAAGCCGTGCAAAGGCGGGATCATAGTCTTGGGGATTCTTTCGGCGTATGACACGTGTTTAAATTAAAAACCATGGCAGATGGAGGAAAGATAACCAATGTCACGTGTGTCACAGCTGTGCTTGTATGTCACGTGTATCACGCGCGTAGTGCATCCCTGTGCATTGCACGTCTCAAGCACTCGATTTGCGCTTGCGTGAACCTTGGAATTGCTATGATACACCCCGAGAACTGGAGATATTTTGTACCGCCCAGATACACCAGTCTGGGATACAGGATACAGAATTCCGAGGGCCAGAGGGCAAGTGAGTGCCGCTAGTCCAACACGTGGTCGGGCTAGATCGACCCAGAGGTGAATGTCGGGGGCTCAGTCTCCGGACCGTCCATAAAATGTTTGGCTCTCTGTTTTTTTTTGTATCGAGAAGGACTAATTGAGTTCGAATGGTTTCCTTCTCCGCCCAACCAATCGTTATTATTAGCCGTCAATTCCAACCAACTCACAACCTTCAGTTTCCAGAAGGAAGGCAACCCAACGCAAAATGCAATAATCAGGGCGCGGAAACGCACCAGCTGGGGTGACTGAAATAACATAGATTCATTGAATTAAATAGTGGTTTCGCATGCAGGGGTCGGTAATCCACTACGTTTGTACTTTTAGTCGGCGTATTTTCACAAGGACTGAGCGCTTATTGTTTTGTTTAAGCCCGGGATCCGGGCAAACGTGCGTGGCACTTGATTGGTCGTGGAGTAACAGCATACAGCATGCAGGATGCAGGATGTGCTTCAGGTCGAAGATAAGTAAACCTACTACCAGGTGCAACAATAAACAGACTACGGAACGTTCACATCTTGTTTTTGTCGGTCACCCCCAGCTCTCAGCAAAAAATAGGAGTAGGGAAATCACCCGCCCGCTCAGTCAAAAAAACGAGCACGCCAACGCCAGTGTACCAGTGTACCAGTGTACCAGTGTACCAGTGTACCAGTGTACCAGTGTACCAGTGTACCAGTGTACCAGTGTACCAGTGTACCAGTGTACCAATGTAGCAGTGTACCAGTGAACTAGCGTACCAGTGTACCAGTGTACCGCAGGAGTGAACCCTAGAACAGGGAGTATGGTAGCACCGTGCCTTCATGCTGGGATTTCGAGCCTTAAGATGTCGCGCACGCGTAAACCGGTAACAGGATCATACAACGTGAGACGGCGCTTACATAGACAGTTGGGGATCTTCCAGTTGCTTAAGACGCACCCACTCCGCCCTCTTTTTTCGCACATTCTCATTTTCTTCGTTGGCCTTTTCTCGCCGAATTGCTTCCGACACCTGCACACACATACATGCGAGCAGCGAAAACCGAAAAGACGGATCATACATTAGACCACATGGTAGACCACACGGTATGCCGTACGGTAAACCATATGGTGCTGGTAGACTTTACGGTCGTAAACCATGCTGGAGGGAAAACTAGTTAAGAATACCTCAGCAGTTAACACAAAGATACACAGAAGCATCCCCCTACCCCCCCCCCCCGCAACCCCCCACCCCCCCCCCCTCTCCCCACGCGCACATAGCCGGCAACGTAACTCGGACTGTTCATACGTAGCTAAAACGAGTTCATAGTCTGGTATACACTTGAAATTGGACACGGCGAAAGCGACAAAGGGTGAGGTATGTGCTCGACAGAAACGTGTACCAGGTAACACACGAAGACACCCCAGAGTGCTAAGAGTGTGTTAAGAGTGTGTTAAGAGTGTGTCAAGAGTGTGTTAAGAGTGTGTCAAGAGTGTGTTAAGAGTGTGTTAAGAGTGTGTTAAGAGTGTATAGTAAGAGTGTGTTAAGAGTGTGTTAAGAGTGTGTTAAGAGTGTAATAACAGTGTGATAAGAGTGTGTTAAGAGTGTGTTAAGAGTGTGTTAAGAGTGTGTTAAGAGTGTGTTAAGAGTGTGTCAAGAGTGTGTTAAGAGTGTGTTAAGAGTGTGTTAAGAGTGTGTTAAGAGTGTGTTAAGAGTGTGGTAAGAATGTGTTAAGAGTGTCGTAAGAGTGTGTTAAGAGTGTGGTAAGAGTGTGTTAAGAGTGTCGTAAGAGTGTGTTAAGAGTGTGTTAAGAGTGTGTTAAGAGTGTGTTAAGAGTGTAGTAAGAGTGTGTTAAGAGTGTGTTAAGAATGTGTTAAGAGTGTGTTAAGAGTGTGTTAAGAGTGTGTTAAGAGTGTGTTAAGAGTGCGTTAAAAGTTTGGTAAGAGTTTGGTAAGAGTTTGGTAAGAGGTTTTTAAGTGTTCGTTAGGAAACACACCCTTGTCTAGAACGTGAAGATTTGTCAGTCATTCGCCCACACAAACAGCAAATACTTTACTAAAGTTTGGATGCCGTCCGGCAACGTGCAGCGTGAGTGTCAATCGCAAAAGTGGGGGAAAAAAACATATTCTGAAGACTGCCACTCTAGGATGTAAGTCACTCATACTGGTATACCTGGTATACGTTTATGTTTGAAACGCCCTCTTACGTGGTGGTTGATATGGTGCGTAACAACGTCATCTCCGTAGGCGCTCTCGTAGAACGCTTTCATCTTTAGGCCACCAGCTAGTTTTGGCTCCGTGTGCCCCATCAACCGCGCGGTAAGCTCCTCTTGCCTGATTGAGGCAGCATGGTAGTTTGGCGCTGTAGTACGCTCGAAGTATGATATCACACGCAGCTTGCGAAGATGGGTTTCGACGAAATCTTCGATCTCATAGTTGAGGTGTATTCTTGTACTTCGTATTTGTATGAAAACGTGTGCAAGAGGTAAGTCGACGGCATCACCTTACACTACTTTAGAGTGGGGGATCACGCTCACTGAGTTAGCCTCGTTACCAACGTTTAGGAGCAGCAGAGTCAGCACAAGACAGAATTGACGTCGCATCGCGCATTTTGCACAAAACGAAGACGATCGTGCCCGTTGTGGGCGGGCTCTTCCGGAGGCATCTACACGATGATTTTCCTTGCTTGGCACCAAAATAACCTGTGTGGTAGAGTCTAGTTCTACCAAGCACGCGCGTAAACCCCCCGAACGAACGTTGCAGCAGACGCTATTTTGTTTTCATGGAAACCATGTTTTTACCATATAAGGTCTACGTTCTTCGTCGCCCTAACCCCTCCCACGCAGGGCCAATAACAATGCATCATTGAATTTAGCACTGCAAATTTTATCCCAACCTCGCCCCGAGCATTCTGTCCACAAAAAACGTCAATGCACTTTGAAAGGTGATACTCGTAGTAGTCATTTATTTTACTACCGCAGCAAAAACTTCACACTATTTCCAAGTGTTTTATCTCCAAAATTGCGGGTGCACCTCCGAAGGGGTTAAGAAGAGTCCGCAACTCATACCTCGTACTGCGGATAGGTACCTCTCGGTTATGTATGCCTTGCGGAGATTAGTCGTGCCGTCGTTGCAAGCGTCGTCGCGGCTCTTAGCTGACCTCTCCGCAAGATACACCTCCCGAATATCTTTTTCGGCCCTCTGTAAGCGCCACTTGTTAGCCCGCTTACCGTGGGACCACATTCTAACTGTGCGTTGGATGCGAAACACCATGCTTGCGCGCACTTCGCGGTGGCGCTTAAGCTCCCTTCTGAACACAATCAGGTACCGCCGGACGCTGAGCCCTCTCCACCGTGCCTGAATGCGGCTCACAAGTTCGGCCTCTCTCTCCAACACTCTCTTTGCTGGGCGTGGGTGCGGGTGGTATCACAATACGTCCGCGAGAAGAGAGAAGAGCGGCAGGGGTCGGAAATGATAGTGTCGTCAGTGTCGTCAGTGTCGTCAGTGTCGTCAGAGCATGCCCTAATATTGTCCATCACACGTCCGCCTATAAACCTCTGCCTTAGCAGCGGCAGTACCACGGGGTCAATACCACGCGCCTGGCGCCTTCCATCCCCCCAAACATCGCTCTACTAGTAAGCTCAAGGATGACGAATACAGAATCGGGCACACCTTGGTTGGGTAACGATCTGTTACTGTAGACTATATCCGGACTGCAACTGCCAGGCAAGGCAAGGCAACTCGTACGACACGCCCGCAAAATGATCTTCCTCAATCGTACTCAAACTACCGGTGCGCTTTTACACCATTCGTTCGTAGACTTATAATCTTATCATGATACTAAGCTTGTAGACAGCTCTGGTTGACCCCATTGGGTCTCAAAATGGTTTTTACTTTGAAACATGCGTGTCATGAACACCATCGATGCGCTAACACTACTTGGGTACGTTGATTAGAGTCGATTAGAGTCGTTCCTGACGAACACAAAAACAATCACAATTCCTGGCATTTTGAAAATAAATTGAATCACCTTTTGTTTGTGCAGAAATCCTGACATCATTTCTAATGAAACTTGTCAAAACTATCAAAACTCAGGATTCCTGACAAATGTCACGATTCGTGAAATTGTCGCGTTTTTTTCTGTCACGATTCCTCACATTTTTGTGTTCGTTAGGAACGACCCTGGTACCAAAACTCATAATAATTCTGATCGAGATCTCTAGATCTCGAAAGGGATTTGAATGCGTGTAATGAGCACCCACCGATTTCTCGAATGTTTTGCTCCACCACGATCCTTGGGGGGCGGAAGCCTGTCCTGTGGACCAGCATTCGGTAGTCAGCGTAAAGTTGTTCCTCTTCCGCTTCGTTCTTGTACCAAAAAACCCTCTTGCGATGGGGGTAGTGATTCAGGGCGTGTTGAATCAGCAGACGGCTGCTTTTTTTCACAACCAGTAGCCATTTCTCTGTTTCGAACACGCGGCGGCCTAACCGCCCTCTCAGCATCGCCTGGATGACTTGTGCTGAACGATAACGTAGTAAATATATAGCGCGCTGTCTTGTAAGCTCGGCTAGCCTCCACTGAGTACGCAAGTACCGTCGAAAAGCGCGCTGTAGCATCTTAGTGGCGATTAATTCCAGCCGCCGCCTGCGCGCTAAAGCTTCCTTTCCCCCTGGCGGAGATGGTAGAGATGGCAGAGATGAACATAACAATAGGAAGGATGTGTACCTTTTTCATATGGCAGCATGGAAGGAACATTGTTTCCTTTTCAGAAACGTTAGTCTAGTGGTTGTTTTCGCAAATTTTCGTACATTGGTAACGGGTTGCCATGTCGTGTCAACAGTGTGTGCGCTAAAGCCTCCCTGGCAGAGAGACACAGGGTACGTACGAAGATATCGACCGGAAGGAAGTGCAAGTATCTCATGTGGCATGCATGAAGCATGCCATGGTTAGACCTTTTGCTACTGTAGTGCACTTACTGTGCTACTGTATTGTTGACTGTGAGCTACCAGGTATTAAATTCGTGTCAACATCATGTTCGCAGGTCTTTGCACATACCATGTACCAAATATCAGATCGCAGAATGATTATGGAATGATTATGGGACCGAAATCGCCCTCGGTAAAATTACACTGTTCCCGTTCACGCTGGCAACATCCGTGTAGGCATATAGGTATACTCAAAGAGTAGTACATCTGTAAAAACGCGCGACCGGAGTATCACTTAGGGTTAGGGTATCAACTCTGAACCCTTTTGGGTCTTGATTACATCTTGATTATAGTATAGGGAAAACATGATAAGTATGGCCCCGGGTACCCGTTTTGAAAGGGTACCCGGGTACCCGTTGGTTCACGTTGGAAACTCCGGGGATGACACCTTATCATCCCCTAAATCACGTCCCCTGGGTAGTACTTCGTATATATTCTCAACGAAACCCTTTTCAAAATGAAAATGCTGTCCCACAATGCCTCACGCCTGACACCGGCTTAGAGGTACACAGTTCAGGGCCGGCAGCGCAATGAACATGCACCGACAGGAGCCCAGCAGCAGCAGCAGCCAAAGCAGCCAAGGGTCTCAGCTATCGGGGGGCGAAGGCGAGCCCTCCCAAAGCTCCGCCGGCGTTGCCGCAAGTTCGGGCGCGCGTTCCGAACCAGAAATGCTTTTCTGCTGGACGTTCCCTCTGTTATTTTGTTATGCTTTACAGCAATCGTAGGTTACAGCAGTAGTAGCAGTCACATTTTGTTTTTGAGGTTTTTCCACTGGGTTTTCCCTCGGATGGTTTGCATTTTTCGGGTTTAGATTATAGCAGCAGTCGCATTAATTTTTGTGGTTTTCCCGCTGGGTTTTCCCTCTGGGTTTTCATGATTTAGGCAATCGTAGGTTACAGCAGCAGTCCCATTCGTTTGTTTCTGAGGTTCTCCAACTGGGTTTTCCCATCGTTGGTTTGCTTTATTTAAGTTTTAGCATACTGTAGCAGCAGTCGCATTTCCTCTTTTTTTGTTTTTTACCACCGAATGTTCTCTCTGTTATTTGCATGATTTAGGTGACAGCAGGTTACAGCAGCAGTCGCACTCGTTTTGTGGGTACCACTGAGCTTGTGTCTGTTTTAATGTTTTTAATGTCTTTGTCAGGTTACAGCAGGTTGTCACAGCAGTCCAAATAATCTATACCAGACACGAGTACGTATGAGGTTACCGAATACTAATGTTATGTAGACTACAAGGGGCTACGCCGGCGGCCTGGACGGCCGCCGGTCGCAGCGCAGGATAGTAAATATTAAGAGGGTAAGAAGTAATGCCAAGAGTTAGACGAAGTTTGTTTATTCATATATGTATGGGAGATACTGGAAAGGGAAAATGCCGACAAATTTTTCCCGATTTCCCGTGTGCGGCGGAACAATGCGAGAAGGCAGCCTGGAAATTATGGGAGAGCATGGCGGTTCACCCCAGCTGGGTGACGCTCTGCGTTGCTACGCAGAAAGGCGCGGCCACAGCTGCTGCTGTGCATATACCTGCTGTGCATATACCATTTGTAGCTTCGTGATGCTGCTGTGCATATACCATTTGTAGCTTCGTCATGCTGCAGGCTCATCATAGCTTCAGCTACTGCTGTACATCATGTACATGTACGTGCTGCTGATTTATACGTGCTGCTGTAGACTACCGGGGGTTCAAAAATATCAGGGCTTTTCACGGGTCATGACCCGACCCGCGGGTCGGGTCAAGGGGGTTTCAAAATCTCGCGGGTCGGGTCGGGTCGGGTCATCACGTTTTAAAATCTCACGGGTCGGGTCGGGTCGGGTCAAGAGGTTTTCAAAATCTCGCGGGTCGGGTCGGGTCGGGTCAAAAGGCTTCAAAATCTCGCGGGTCGGGTCGGGTCGGGTCAAGAGGTTTTCAAAATCTCGCGGGTCGGGTCGGGTCATGACCCGCGAGATACGGGTCACTTCGCGGGTCTAGCCATAATGACCCGTGAGTTGTTTTGGGCTGACCCGCGGGTCCAACCCGCGGATCTAGCCGGCGGATCCGCCTTTTTCAAACTTACAGGTGAGAGCCACGTTGAGGCCGTGTAGGCGCCCCGCGGGTCAGGCCCGCGGGTCCGCCAATAAAATACAAACATTTCGGCTTCCTGCCTCCCTCGTGCCGATGCTCCGATCATATGTCATCACAGCGTGCAGAACAATCACCAGGCAGTACCCCTAGCTACTCGTAACAAGGCATACAGCAGTGTGACGCGAATCCCGTACCTACTGAAGCCGTAACAACAGCAGCAGTAATATTACGGTCATACCAGTACGAAAAGTGACCAAACGTAAAAAGGCAAGGAAGGGCAGTCGTCGTCGAAGCAGCAGCAGCAGCACTGGCAGCAGCAAGTACCAGTAGCAGACCCCGGATTCTCGCGGACCGCAGCCCCTGCTGACAGACCCACCGCCCCAGTTGTGGGCTTGCTGCCGGAGGCGGCTCAGCTAGGCTGCTTGCCGGGGCTGGAGACTGCACAGATAGAAGATAGATACAGCAGTGTAGTATGTAGTAGTAGTAGTAGTAGTAGTAGTAGTAGTAGTAGTAGTAGTAGTAGTAGTAGTAGTAGTAGAATGTAGTAGCTAGCTCGAGAATTATCATTCCAGTACGATATAAATGTGACCAAACGTAAAAAAGCAAGAAGAAGAGCAGCCGTTGTCGAAGCAGCAGCGGCAGCAAGCAGCAGCAGCAGCAGCAGCAGCAAGCAGCAGCAGCAGCAGCACAGCAGCAGCAGCACCCTGGCAGCAGCAAGCACCAGCAGCAGCAGACAACGCATCCTCGCGGATCGCACCCCCTGCTGACAGATCCACCGCCCCAGTTGTGGGCTCGCTGCCGGAGGCGGCTCAGCTAGGCTGCTTGCCGGGGCCGGAGATTGCACTTGTAAATTATAACTAGCTCGCTCGTCGGGTCGCTCGTCGGGTCGACCCGGTGGTCTAACTGTACGGGCATGTCCATGCATGCATGTGGGTTGCGCTTTCTTTCCTATTCCTCGCGCGCACACCACATGACATAATCATCAGCTGCAAACAATGCCGGTAAAAAACGCAGAGAACACGACATACTGGGAAAAGTACGAGGGACCAAGGACCAACCAACCGACCGAGGTATACATGCTTTGACCCGTGACTTTTTGACTTTGACCCGTGAGAAATGTCACGGGTCAAGTTCACGTGACCCGCCAGACGACCCGAATCTCGCGGGTCACCCGGATTGTCGCGGGTCGGGTCGGGTCGGGTCAGGACGATTTCAAAATCTCGCGGGTCGGGTCGGGTCGGGTCAAGACATCTCGAAAATCTCGCGGGTCGGGTCGGGTCGGGTCAAGACGTCTCGAAACTCTCGCGGGTCGGGTCGGGTCGGGTCAAGACGTCTCGAAAATCTCGCGGGTCGGGTCGGGTGCTGACCCGACCCGACCCGACCCGACCCGCGAGATTTGACCCGACCCGTGAAAAGCCCTGAAAAATATTGAGAGTTCGCAGTTCTCCACGACGCCTAGCTGCTGCTGTGCATATACCATTTGTAGCTTCGTGATTCTGCTGTGCATATACCATTTGTAGCTTCGTGATGCTGCTGTGCATATACCATTTGTAGCTTCGTGATGCTGCAGGCTCATCATAGCTTCAGCTACTGCTGTACACCATGTACATGTATACGTGCTGCTGTAGACTTCGCAGTTCTCCACTACGCCTGGGTGGCATGTGTTCTCGGGGATTACGAACTTTTCTTCCCCAGATCCTAGCACAAACCTCGCTTAGTGGCCTTTACAATGGCGACGCCGGCCAGGTAATCGACCCTCCCCCGTGTGTCGGAGGTCAGAGAACACGTACCGAAGAAATAACGCGAAGACATTAGCCCTGTGTGCAGACTACGCACCAAACGTCTCACAGGGCACGATTTTTCGGAGATCTCGTCGTAGATCTCGACGTCGAGGCCTCGCGCGCGCGCTACGGCGCCGAGCGGGCGGATCAGCTGAGCCGGTGGTTGCAGGCGAGGCGGGGGCACGCCTCAGCGAAGAAACCGCGCGGAAAGGCGGTCAGAGGCGGGAGATATCCGCAGACGTAAGGACGTGCATATGTGATAAGCGAACTAAGATTTATAGATTTATATACCTGGTACCTGGTACATTTGTACTGTGATAACCTACTATTAATATCAATAAGCGGTAGACATTCTTAGGTTTTGTCACTGGGAATCTTATCGTTTTCGTATTTTTGCCTCGAATTTTTGTTTCTCCTCAAGAACTGATCCCCCGTTTTTGGGGACAAACTACTTGGAAATAGTGTGGGATATGTTGTTCAGAATTGGTCTCCCGTTTCGGGGGAGAAACTACTTGGAAATAGCGTGGCATATGTTTTTAAGTTCTTAATGGGTTAATGCATCCGTATCATCGTAGAATATGGTTATTTGTACTCGAATCACGGCTGTGTATTGTAGCCGTATCTGGTATATACCCGGCCCCCCCCGCCACATTCCTCCCTCTCCCCCACAAAGAATATTTATAGTTTCCACGCACAAATAGACCTGCCCCACCCGTCCCCTCCCCCCCCTCCCCCCCTCCAGCCCCCCTTTTGATCAAAATCAGGCTCCCACGTCGTTAAAAACTCCGCCCTCCCCTCACCGGATATTCGACTCACAGGATTCACTTGATAAACTGATGCATTTTCCTCCACAGCTGTCAGATTTTGTCCCCCTCAGAAACGGGTTTGATAGTTTCCGCGCACAGACTGCCTAACATCACCCTGTTGACCCTGATAGCTACACTGTAGTTGCAAGGGGAGTCGCCGACGTATATCCTTAATGAGGACACACAACCCGTAATACGCGCGATCGGAGTATCACACACAGCTTGCAAAGATGAGTTTCGACAAAATATTCGACCTCACAGCTGGAACGTATTTTAATTTTTATAATATTATACGAAGTAAAAATCAAAATACGGTAGCGGCCCCGATATAGCGGCATGTAGTGCTAGGCGGCAAAATTGCCGTTATTCAGAGCAACTCCGCTATACCCATATAGCGGTGATTTAGCCGCTAATGAGTCCTCAATAGCGGTATATTTGGCGCTATGGGGGAAAACAGCTTCGTACTTGTGTTTACAACGCCAGATTGATTCTCACGGAATCTTCGCCTCTGCGCGCTGTAAGTTAGTGGCATGTGTTCTACTGACAAGGTATGATGCTGTGTCATTGTTATTGCCTTCACTGCTCGTGTATTGCTCGTGTATTGCTCGTGAATCCATGCAGACGGTCTCTCCATCTCCTACCCACCACTCCCCGTACTGTACTTGTACTCGTACTGCTGTCGAGGCCTCCTACTCTTGTGCAGCCTACGAGTGTAACCTGATGTACAAAGGATAAAAAAAAGAATCAGTCGAAAAGAAAGGCCACACAGCGTAGCGCGCATGTTTTTTTATCACGGACCATGTATTGATCACCTCTACACGTACCAGAACCGGCCGAACATTTCGTACGCTGAACCAATTGATGCATCAAATGATGACATCAAACATCACCCCTCTGTGACAGTACATCAACTCCTGCCTTAACGCTTTGGCGCAGGTTTCTGCCGAATAAAGTCCGCAGTGATTAAAAGAACGCTCTGATGTCCGACTGCCGTCCCGGTGTAGCGGACTTTGATGCGAGAAATGCCATCTTGACCCTACGTAGCAAGTATCCGGCCTCACGCATACCGTACGCCTCTGCGTAATTCTCTAGAGGACCAAAATAAGAAGACAGCTCCGCATGCGACGGCGGCGAAATAGAGACCTCCTCCCCCAGAGGGACGTTTGAGCTGCTTCGAGGAGGCTTCGGGGGCCTTCTGTTTCTTGCTGATGCACCGTTGGCAGATGCGGTGCAGTTCGCTTTCACCTTCCTCTGGTTCGCCGCAAATACCATGAAGACGCCCACCGCAACCAGCGCGGCAGGGGTGCCCTTGTCCCTCGCCCAGCGGCGGGTTGTTGGGGAGTTTACATAGTTCTTGATCGGCGCATGCCGGCATGATGCTTGCGAGCAGGTGCTTGTGGCGCCCACCACCGTCGTGGTGCGTACTGCTGCTGTACTGTACTGTACTGCTGTACTGCAGCTGTACTGCTGTATGAATCCTGTATCCTACTGCTGTAGGGGGTCCTGTAGACAGCAGATTGCCGCTATCGCGGTGGCGAAATACCTCAAATTGCCGCTAATGAGGGCCCGATCCTGAATAGCGGGCATTTGCCGCTATATCGGGTCAAGATGGTGTCAAGAGATTTTCGTGCCGCTATTTAGGGCATTTCGCCATTCAGGGTGCCGCCATATCGGGGCCGCTACTGTACACTCCAGCTGTGAGATCGAATATTTTGTACTGTATATATGATATACAAGGGGCTACGCCGGCGGCCTGGACGGCCGCCGGTCGCAGCGCAGGATAGTAAATATTAAGAGGGTAAGAAGTAATGCCAGGAGTTAGACGAAGTTTGTTAATTCATATATGGGAGATACTGGAAAGGGAAAATACCGACAAATTTTTCCCGATTTCCCGTGTGCGGCGGAACAATGCGAGAAGGCAGCCTGGAAATTATGGGAGAGCATGGCGGTTCACCCCAGCTGGGTGACGCTCTGCGTTGCTACGCAGAAAGGCGCGGCCACAGCTGCTGCTGCTGTGCACATACCATTTGTAGCTTCGTGATGCTGCTGTGCATATACCATTTGTAGCTTCGTGATGCTGCTGTGCATATACCATTTGTAGCTTCGTCATGCTGCAGGCTCATCATAGCTTCAGCTACTGCTGTACATCATGTACATGTACGTGCTGCTGATTTATACGTGCTGCTGTAGACTACCGGGGGTTCAAAAATATTGAGAGTTCGCAGTTCTTCACGACGCCTAGCTGCTGCTGTGCATATGCCATTTGTAGCTTCGTGATTCTGCTGTGCATATACCATTTGTAGCTTCGTGATGCTGCTGTGCATATACCATTTGTAGCTTCGTGATGCTGCAGGCTCATCATAGCTTCAGCTACTGCTGTACATCATGTACATGTATACGTGCTGCTGTAGACTACCGGGGGTTCAAAAATATTGAGAGTTCGCAGTTCTCCACTACGCCTGGGTGGCATGTGTTCTCGGGGATTACGAACTTTTCTTCCCCAGATCCTAGCACAAACCTCGCTTAGTGGCCTTTACAATGGCGACGCCGGCCAGGTAATCGACCCTCCCCCGTGTGTCGGAGGTCAGAGAACACGTACCGAAGAAATAACGCGAAGACATTAGCCCTGTGTGCAGACTACGCACCAAACGTCTCACAGGGCACGATTTTTCGGAGATCTCGTCGTAGATCTCGACGTCGAGGCCTCGCGCGCGCGCTACGGCGCCGAGCGGGCGGATCAGCTGAGCCGGTGGTTGCAGGCGTGGCGGGGGCACGCCTCAGCGAAGAAACCGCGCGGAAAGGCGGTCAGAGGCGGGAGATATCCGCAGACGTAAGGATGTGCATATGTGATAAGCGAACTAAGATATATAGATTTATATGACATAATATGAATTATGAATACATCAAAGACCGGAGTAAATGTTCCAGCGCGCGGCGCGAATTTATGTTGCCCTTGTCCTTTGTTATATTATGGCTGACCCGCATGTGCTTTGAACCCGCGAACCTAGACTATAGTCTATAGACTATATAATCATACGATGCTTTTGCGGCCCGTAGTCTGTCGTTTTGGTGGTATGTTGTATGAAAACCATTGTACCATAGGGATGTTATGCCGAACGCTGTAGAACAACCCTTAGAGTCCATCCGTTGCAACGTTAAGGGCCAAATATGATGATAACAATGTGCCGGGTACCCGGGTACCCGGTTGTTAGACGGGTACCCGGGTACCCGCCCAAAATAGACGTAGATACTCGCGAGTACCCGGGTATTTTTTTCCGATTTAACCGGGTACCCGTTTAGCACGGGTACTCGTCGGGTAACACCTCTAGGGTAGATACCTGGTACATCTAAAATCTTGGCTACAGCGCAGTAGTGGTCCCTCTATAGCGCCGGCTGAGCGGTACCGGTTGTCCTCTATGGTGCTTGTGACATCGATTGGTACAGAAGGGAACAAACACAGCAGTAGTGGTGCATAGTATGCGAGTTAGTGACGGTTTGCGCCATAGTCTAGTGCTTTATTTCCGGCTGGAACATATCAGCACCATCGTATAGTCTAGAGAGATCACTGCGCTGTACGCAGCGTTTGTTTTGTGTAGTCTATGGCAAACATCAAACTTTGATTACTTAGTATGGTGTTGTGCTAACCTTCTATAAGGCTCAAGAAGTCGTGAGCCCCAACCCTCAAGCCTGCCGTCTCGCCGCAGCCAACGCAAGGAGGAAGACATTCCGGCCGAATCCTTCCAGTAGAGGTCTCCAAAGCCCTCAGTTCCAGAATGCTTCTCAATGCCGAGGCGTCTATAAACGTGAGTCCGTTGCACTTCGTGCACGTAAGGTGTCCGCTTTTGTAGAACAGCGGCCGCCTCAGACCTCTCTCTTGTAGGTAGCCATCTGGGTCGAATGACGCCAAGTGAGCTCTCCTGAACAAGCTCCTGTCGGTGGTGTCGCTATGCTTCGCCGGGACGAGCTGGATGCTGCTCTCGGCTGACCAGGTCGAAGGGAAAGCGCTTTTCGACGTTTTCTCTGCTGAATCCTTGGCCGTATTAGGAGACTTTGCTGGTACGGTTGCGGCATGTCGAAGGGCGGAGGAAGCTTCCTCGACTAGGACGTCGGCAATGTCATCCCGGACCTGCATCGCTCTTTGGGTCGCAATGCACCAGTGCTGCCACCTGATCACTACTGTCGCGCTCTTGGATGCAATGCACCGACCCCACCCAATCACGCGCTACATGTGTAGAGCACACTCTACATGTGTGCTCTCCAGAGGGAGAAATTATGGCAAACTCTCCATGCCGTGATGACGAGAGCGAGCGGCGGGATATGATTTTTGGGGGTTTCGCCCTTGTTACCGAATCCCACATCTCAAGGCCTTCGACGGTGGTTGTAAACTTTTTGAATCGACAAACCAGCAGAAACAAGGGACGAGGGATCTCTGCATCAATCATCATCTCGGATTCGTAGCTGTACTGAGCCTGGCTTGGCGGACGTGGAGACAGGAGGCAGGATACCTACGTGAGTGTTTTTCCGTGGACTTGGTAAGGTGCTCATGTTTCTCGCTGGAGCACGTGGGTACGCACAACAGTTCCGAATCAGCTTTGGATTGCCTCGTCGTTTGACATCAACGCTTTCTTCTTACGAAAGATGTATAAAACATCAGCAGTCGACGCAACGCCACGCCAGTCTGATCGATCGCTGTAATCTAACCAAACTCAACCCTCCTAAGAGAGCTGTCCAAAGAGTTGTCTGCGAGCAGAGGTGAGTTGTTCCTGGTGTGATGTCCGAGCAGTCCTGATGTAACCCTGTCGCCCCCGCCGTTCGCTCCCGAAACGTTTCCATCAGGTATCAATCACGACACGACGGTATCCGCCTTATCTGCAAGCAAACTATACCGGGTGCAGAGTACCAGGTGTACACCCTCTGGTGTCGTCTTGATGTCACTCCAGTTCTCAGAAGACCCTCTCTCAAAGCGAGAGAAACAAGAGCGTTTCAAGCAGTCTCTCGACGACCAGCGTCGCTTGAAACAGGAGGGGATGAAAGAGGAGCAGGTCTCTCTTGCGTCCCGGAAGCGAGATCCCAACGAGGGGCAATTTGTGCCAGGCCTCGACGGCGTCTCCCGTGGGATGAGCCGCATTCCCGGGCTGGATCATTGCTCGTACCAAGATGGGGGAAGGCTTGCACCCCGGTTCGAGGGTTCTGCTTCACCCCCTCAAGAAAAGCAACCGTACATGTCGGCGGTGAGCGATAGGCGATTGCTGATCCCACCAGGTCCCATATGTTCGTACCGTATGTTCGGGTACAAGTACGAGTACACCTTACGGATAACGTAGATAACAGCAGTAGACAGGTCTGTGTTTTGTGTTGGCGCATGCCTGTCAAAATGACTATCGTCGTGTTGAAGCGTACCTGGTACGTACATTTTCGCCTGACCAAACCTGACATGACGTCCAGTTTCCAGTTTGTATCGTAGTTTCCAAGGTCGTGTTCTGTAGGGTACTCACAAACCGTACCCGGGGTATTTACCCCGGGTATTACCCTACAAAGAACTTCTGTAAGTTCTGTGGGACATTTATACCCGTACCCGGAACTTCTGGAAGTTCTGTACGACATTCATACCCGTACCCGAAACTTCTGGAAGTTCTGTACGCCTGTGCCCACAATACCCGGGGTACGGGTACAGCATTTTTATACCCGCTCGGAACTTCTGTGAGTTCTGTACGCCGGTGCCACAATACCGGGAACTTCTGGAAGTTCTGTAAGACATTCGTACCCGTACCCGTAACTTCTGGAAGTTCTGTGAAAACCCCGTACCCTTACCCGGAAGTTCTGTGAGTTCTGTAAGCCTGTGGCACAATACCCCGGGTACGGGTATACGCTTGTAACAATACCGGGAGTGGCCGGTACAAATTGTAAATTTTGCAAATTAGGGTCGAGCGCGTTCTGACCTCATGTCTCGTGTTATGCATTCTGACGTCACGTCTCTTCCGTCACGCTGACGCCACACCTCCCCCAACACGAAATTACACAAAACCAAACCCCCCCACAAACACAAACACACCCACTCGTTCACAACCACCCGCAGCCCAGACACAAAACCAAAGAACAAACACCCACATCCGTCAATTGCATCTGTGCACCCGCGGAGAGGGAATACGGACGCAGCGGGTCCGCAAGGATCCCCGCCTGACACGGATGGAGGTAGTCCATCTTCGCCCCTTCGTTAGGCAGGGGTAGTGCGTCTACTCCACCAGCAGCCGGGAGCGAGCCCGAGGTAATCGAGGTGGATGGCTATAAAGCCGTTCTTGCAATTACACCGGCGCTCGTGTACGACATGAAAGGAGAGGTGTATGTAATGCCCGCGGACATCGTCAAAGCCGTCCATGACTTGAAGGTGCCGGACGGCTACAGGAGGGAGGGTTGCCGCGAGCGGTCGTTCATGTACTCGCCAGGAGTCTACGTCGTCCCGTTAGCGGAGGAGGACCACAAATATAAGTACTTCTGCATGGCGGACCCCTCGTGCCGCAAGAACAAGACAACGGTTCCCTGCAAAAAGGGCGACCGCAGCAATGTGAACACCCACCACAAGAGCAAACACAGGCTGAGCGAAGTGGCTGGAGCTGGGAAGAGTGGATAGCACAAACAAGCGAAAGGAAACATCCAGCGGAGCTTCGAGGCGAGCAAGAATTCTTGTGCTGAAACGAACAGGTGTGTGTATGTTAAATTGCGAACTCAAACTTGTTCTCGAACGCATCAGACGGGTCCGGGCAAGGGCATGCTACTTCGTATAGCGTATAACATAGTCACAGCTAGATAGAGTGTGTTTTCATCTTGTATAATATAATATCGACAGCTCGCCATCCATTTTTGAAACACAGATAGGAGGGGCATACCAAAACCAAGTGAAAAAAAAGTTGAAAAAATATCGCGTGTTGCAAATTCGTCGAGAAATCTCAGTCCACCGGTATGTTTTGTGGACTTTGTAGGACTGCGATGTCGTTTTGCCTTTTTGTCCGGCTGCCCTGATCTGGGCAGTGAAGGGCAAGAGAGGGAACTGGTATCTGGTCTCACGCGCTCGTTGGTTGCTCATATTACCTGCCCCCAACACCTTCCTTCCAATCGCTTTTGCTCCGTGTTTTGTGTATTTTTTTCAGAGTTCGCGAGGTTATTGCTGCCAAGATGGTGATCGAGAAGTTTCTGCCGTTCGGCTTCTTCTCGTCTGGTTCGACTTGGCAGGAGCTGGTGGGGCTGCTCACGTCCAACACGACACACTTTCCGCCGCTTTCTTCTCGGCGCATCAAGCACCTCCTTGTGGAGATGTACGTCGCTACGAAGCAGGTCAGTGGTTCATGGTTCAGTGGCGGCACTTTTGGTTTTGTGGTTGTATCCTACGTATGGTTCACTTTTTTGGGGTCTATTCTCTCCTCTCCTGTTGTCTCTCTGAAACCAGGTAGGTTTCTGTTGTCGTTTTGAATCATATTAATAGATAGATACATACATACGTGTATACATACGTTGCAGTTGAAATACATCGTGACTGCACGAGCAACCGAGCGGGCCTGGTGGAGTCCAGTTTATATTAGCATGTTAGTTTTCTGATTGCCACATGTCGGCATGTTCCATGTACGAGTATTTCCCAAAGTTTTTTTTGCCGTGGGCGTTCGTCCCACCTCCCGACTAGACGAGGGTATGTGTACGTGCCCAATGTACATATTCATTAAATCCGTATACATTTTTTTTTCCCATCAAAATCCTGCACACCCGGTGTCCGCGCCGACTGTATCATTTCTTATCTGTATCTTTCATCCTAGTTATAGAGATACAAGCTCCTCTGTGGCCACAGAAGTATGGTACTATTCGTATGGATACGTATAGTCTACACCCGTATGTACACTTGATGTACAACACATTTACAAAGTCAATTTTGTAAATAGACGTTTTCGGCATATATATATATATATGTTTTATGAAGAGACCTTGATATTAGATTATGATACCGGAAATCGCGCGAAAACAGCAGGGGGCGGGCGGCTACGAATGGGCAGTATGGCATTTTTTGTAGAACCGATAATGCGTTTCGCTATCCACTTCTAATCATATCATCATATATATCATATTTTCATTTTTTATAATACTAAAGTACAGCAGTTACTAGTAATGATTCATACAAGCAAAGGCATAAACATCGTCTTTATTTTTTCGATAACTGCCGTCCTCGCAGGTGGTTGTCGGTAGCATGCAGGAGGAGATCAAGAAGGCCACGCTCGCCAACTGCTTACGAAATGGGCTTGAACGAGGGCTGAAGAATGCTCGGGGGCGGGGGGGGCTGGTGGCTACTATTTATATTAGCTCACAGCGGTAGCACCTGTTCGTGTTTAATTCGCCTCTACGCGAAACTGCTGTTCTTGCTGCAGCTACGATAGTAGTTTGATTAGCATTCGCTTGTTTTTTTTTCGGCAGTTTGGTTGGTGGGATTCGAAGTTAGGTTTGTATTTGTTCTTGTAAGCTCAAAAACCTTAGTTGGTGGGCCTCTTCGCATTTCTATTAGATGGCTGTAATTATTATATTAATAGCAAACAATGCTCTCGAAGTTTTTTTTATTTTATTTTTTATTTTCTATCCTCCGGCGGATGGGGAAAAATAAAGCTTTAGCTCACCACACTTCCACGTATTTTCATAGGTGTCGTGTGTCAAGTATTTTTATTAGATACGTGTAATATTATAGTAGTTGCTGTGATCGGCATTTCTTGTTCTGGTTCGCGGTTGAAATAATTTTCGGGCTTGCCATACTAATATTATAGTTATATACGTTGTGCCTTGTATTCAAAATGCAGTCGTAGTATCAGTTTTATTGCAAAGTTTGTTCTTGAGCAACAGTACGGTAATTTGGGAGGCAAACCTGTAACCGCGGAAGTCGTATTTTGGGGAGTTGGAAAGGTTCTTACTGTGAAATTTATGGAACACAGCACCAACACAAACAGGGTTTGTGAACTAAAGAACGAACGCCAAACATGGGCTAAAATCGTACGTAAATGTTGCCAGTATGTGTTATTTCTTATGAGTGCATCAGTGTTCGCAGTATGCCAATCGCAGCAATTGGAAGTGCGCTGACACTTGCGTCTTTTGACCAGTCAACTGTTTTTTTTTGTTTTTTTTGAGGCGGGTATTTTCCCGGGAATTACCCGTACCCGGAACATCTGTGAGTTCTGTACGACATTCATACCCGTACCCGAACTTTCTATTTTCGTTCTGTTAGTAGGGTACACAAAACCATACCCGGGGTATTTACCGCGGGTATTACCCTACAAAGAACTTCTGTAACTTCTGTAGGACACTCATACCCGTACCCGGAACATCTGGAAGTTCTGTCGGCCGGTGCCACAAAGACCCGGGGTACGGGTACAGCATGTTTATACCTGCCCGGAACTTCTGGAAGTTCTGTACGCCTGTGCCACAATACCCGGAAGTTCTGGAAGTTTTGTAAGACTTTCATACCCGTACCCGGAACTTCTGGAAGTTCTGTACGACATTCATACCCGTACCTGGAACTTCCGGAAGTTCTGTACGTCCTTCGCCACAATACTCGGGGTACGGGTACAGCATGTTTTGTACCCGACCGGAACTTCTGGAAGTTATGTACGCCTGTGCCACAATACCCGGAACTTCTGGAAGCTTTGTAACACTTCCATACCCGTACCCGAAACTTCTGGAAGTTCTGTAAGACCCCCATACCCTTACCCGGAATCCACAAACCCTACAGAACACGACCTTGGTAGTTTCTCTGTTGTATCATAAGTCAGCAGTTCTTTCTACTCGCCGTACTTCTTATGTCGGGACTCATATTCCCACGTACAGCAGTACTACTGCTGTTTTTATTTGATACCAGTGTGTCATTACTGTACCTGCTGCCTGCACCAAGGTGCTGGTAGCGGTCCTTTAGAGCCCCCCGAAACTTTTTTTTTTTTTTTTTATCCTCCGGCGGATGGGTAAAAATAAAGTTTTAGCTCACCACACTTCCACGTACCTCCCTACACTAATTTCAATTTAATTGTCCCCTAAAACGGGTTTCCAGTTGTAGTGCGGTGGGTCACCAAATGATACTGCTGTCCGCACTCAAATGGGACCCCGCACTCATCCGGTTGAGTGCGGTACCGCACTAAATTGGGTCCGGTACCGCACTCAACTGGGGCACGTGGGAAAACGCGAGATTGCGACCTACCTTAAACAGAGCGGAGGCTATATAATTGTTCAGGCACTGCAGAGTGTGTGAATGATTGCGTGTTCTTTACATAATACTGTTGTTTCCACCTACCGATGCCGAGTACATCCAGTGCCCGCCTCCTAAAGAGAGACGGGCTCTATGGCCACACGCTAGAGAATAGAAATACACCTTGCAAGTACAGTATGGTGATGTGGCCATGCTATGCCAAGCGCAAGGAATACCAATGCGGAACATAAGCAAAGCCAGCACGCCAAACTGTCGGGAAAGGAAGCAAAACAATAACAAGGAAGAACAAAGAAAATTGAGTCAAGTAACACGGCAAGAACAAAACATAAACCAAGCGGATCAGACAGCCAGCAACAAAACAGACGACACCAACCAAGCAGCATCGGGGGCAGCAACTACAGCAGTACTAGTAGTATACTGGATTCCGAATGCACTTACTGCTGTTATAGGAGTACTGCAGTAGGAACAGCATTGCCGCGTGGTCCATCACCTGCGTACTGTTTCTGACGACCGCGGTGTCGTATCCAAAACACAAAAATGAGCCTTAAAAAGAAAAGCAAGCAAAACCATGGCAACCAAATCAGATGACACCACCCGGGCGGCGTCGGGACTGGAAAGCTGGAAAGCACCCAAACTGGGTTCCGAATGCAACTGTGCACTGTGAGTCGGCACGCTGTAAGTCACCCACTAGTTATTTAGTCGGACTAATAGTTACCTACAGTAGTCGTTTCCCGGAGGTACCGACTATCCGACTTACTGCTGTGTCGCCATACTTGTTAGAAGGCGGTTTAATGCGGGACGCACCTTTTCTTTGTGGGGCCGGGGCCCCCTCGGCCGGGGGGAACTAATTTGGCTCGCTTCGCTCGCCCGACGTATTTCGGCAAGTCGGCTGGCCACCAGCTGGCTTCGCCAGCCGACTCGCTGACTAAAGCCAGTTGGTTGGCGAACGGCATCCACCGACTAGTAAGTAGTCGTGAAACTGTTCCGACTCACAGCTCTAGATGCTTGGCCATGCAATGCCAAACATATGATATAGTACTGGGTGCTTTTCTTTAGGTCGTGATGTGTGATGTGTGATGTGTGATGTGGAGGCATGAAGGTCCCACTTGGAGACGGTGGCCGCAATTAGAGCGCAATGAAGTGAGATGATGTTTTGACAACCATTTTCATCGGCCCCGGACCCCTATCAAAATCGTGCTCTATGCACTGGGTATGCACTGTGTACTATTCGCAGTACGAAACAGCCCGTTGCACCCGAGGTATACGTAGCTCGTATCATACGGTACCTGGCACGTTGCCCTCGTACGAGGTGTTTTTCAAATAATTAAAAAACGTCAGCTGTGAGTATGTACAACTGATTGAACGTATTTGCATTTTGGGCGTTTTCCCTGAAACGTTATACCGGGGTGTTACGAGCCCATTGCGGTGCAGGGAAATCGTTCGCAAGGAGCACCACATACCGCCTGCGCTCATTGCTCAAAATCCTCTATGTCGGGAAAGGGTGCACCGTCTTTTATTATCAATAGCTTCTCCGGTTAGTTTTCACGGTTTTATGCTGTACAGAGAGTCGGCCGATACGGCCATCATCAGAGCCATCAGTAGAGCCATCAGTAGAGCCATAAGACCCGAGCAAGGTGAACCCCGTCAACAAATTTAGATCTATGCAAGACAACAGCATACGTACGTCCTACGGAGCAACAACCAATAACCAACAGAGCACTGGTATGGGCCATGGGTTTTACAACACCTAACGGGGTTGAACACCTCAGTATAACGCTCAGTAGAACACTCAGTAGAAGGCGGGGCAAAGGCAATCGGCGCGCGGCCTTTGGCGAAAATGCCACACGGTTTGCGTGGACGGTTGGACCATCCTCCCTCTTCTCTTTAGAGGGCCCTCCTTTCTTAATACAGGGAGACCCTACACCCTATACCCTATACTCTATGCCCTATACATGGACTCATATGTCTGGTACGCTCGTAGTAGTCTAGCAGCATTTCGCTCTCCTCGAACATATCGTGTAATCGCGCAATCATACAGCGAACGCATGCATACTGTACGTCGTTGGCTTGTCAGCGTGTTCTGACTGCCTGACTTGTTTCGTGGGCTCGTGCACATTCGTAGCTCAGGGTTAGGGTTTAACCCTAACCCTAACGACGTTGTGTGTGTGTGGGGGGGGGGGCGAGTGAGAAGCCATAGGCCCCGACATGCTCTATTGGTTGTATGCTGTTCCTCCGTGGGACGTATGGCGTGTGCTGTTGTCTTGCTTAGCTTGTTTAGCTTGTTTAGTGGTGAAGCTAACAGGGTTGGCGTTGCCCGGATATGATGGGCGTATGGGCCGGTCTTCTGAACGCCATGAAACGGTGAACCCCGGGCCACAAATCGTTGAAAAAGCAGCCGGACAGGATAGGAGCCGGTGTACCCTGGCGCTTGTGGCAATATCCCGGTACAGTGTTGTTGTTTTGACCAATGAGCGCACCCCCGATACTTGTTGAGGTCAACGACGTACTCTGTATCGGTAAATGCCGCCAGAAACCACCGGTATATTCGTTTTTTGGCTACTATAATGCACTTTTTTCTTTGCCAGGTACGAGGTATAACTTGAATGTTGTACCGTGCAACACGCATGATATCACGCAAGATAACACCCAAGAGGTGTACCCTTTATTAACCGTTATTGAGCCCTTATTCATGGTATGAATTTCCGAGCCGATTTTGTGATACCTGGTATTAATATTAACATTCATTAGGGGACCATACGCATGGAAGAGTGGTGACTTTGGAAGGATCTTGTCGAGAATTTCCATACGCGCATCGCCATTTAGTAGCTATTGAATATGAAACTATTCAGTCATTTAGTTACTTAGTTGGGGTTTACACCCTCCCCGTTGTTGAGCAAATCAGGTTCGAAAAGTCGCCGGAGGGTACCTTCTTTCTTAGCTATAGCGTAGTATACTATCCAACAAGTCGGTGTTTTGTCCCAGACGCCGATTGAGTTTGTACTCCGGTCGCCAGAGTGTCTGGGTTCCGTGCCTGACAGCAAGCATGGGTAACACATAACCGAAACTAACGCGGGAGATAACGTCAATGTATCTCCCCTATCCCGTATAACTCGATCGACCACGGCAAACAGCTGTCTGAAATGGACGGGGCGATTTCTGTCCCCCATCCTCTATGATATAACTGATCGGCCACTACACACAGCGTTTGCTGCCTGAAATGAACGGCAGAATTGATCACCGTATGTCCCCTGTCCCCTATGATATCGTTGATCGGCCGCAACACACAGCTGTCTGAAATGAACGGGAGGCCACTGCATATCCGGCAGCAGCAGTTCGAGAAGGAAAGCCGGTACCGGAACATGCTGCGAGATCAGATCGAGGAGAATAAAAAGAGAAAGGTGAGATTCAGCTATTATTGGAGAATTATAGAGAAAGGTCAGACCAGATAGAAGATAACCAAAATAGAGGGTGACATCAGATCGAGGTGGCCACAAAGAGGAAGGTCAGAGACGCAACAGTCCAACCACGACATGATGCCCCCAAGCTCAGCTTTGTTCGCCCTCAAGGCACCGCATCGTTACCTTTGTACCACTTCCTGGTTATGAGGACCTTTGGCTACATACTTCGAAGTATTAATATTCACACTATCCTTTTTTTTCGGGACAGTGGTATGATTCAGGTCGAATGGAACAGGTCGTGCTTTGATTGTGGAGAGTGGAGTGATGGGGGCGTCACTGCTTGCTGTAACTTGTTGGTAAATATTCAATCGAAGGCTTCAACGTCCAACAAACGAACAGTCGACTTGCTTGCGAATTTTCAGTTGCAGGCTCGACGAGACGAACGGCCGGCGAGGCATCAAGATGTGTTTCAAGAGTGACACATTTTCCAGGTTTCTGCATAGCGCAGAGAGAGAACTTGCGCCAATTTTTCTGCTTTATGCACCCTCCGCCCTGCGCTGCAGGATGTCGAACGAGCCAGGCGGGACGAGGAAAAAAGGAAGGAGCTCGAGGAACTGCAGCGGATGCAAGGGAGGCCTGCGCCTCGACGACAACAGCACGCACAGTTCCAGGAGTCGCCCGACCATCCGCTCCCTTCACCCGGAAGAGTTCCTCCCGCAGCACAGTCAGACCCGCGGCGCAACAGCACGCCGCACGGGTACGATTATGAAGACAGAGCTGCCCGGGCGCATGCCCCCCCGCCTGCCCATAGATCAAAAGGGCCGCACGGGGTCGGTGGACCCGGCAACGAGGGGGGGTGGCAGGATCAGCAGAGGGTGCCAGACGACGCGTCGGGCCGGGAGGCTCTCGGTCAGAATCATAGGCCTCGCGTGCAGCCAGATACAGGAACGTCGGCGGCTTTCAACGACGCTGGAGGAGGAGGTCGACAAGATTTCGCAGAGCGCACCCACCACGGCGCATCCTTACCACGCGACGGGTACGGCGGGGAAGGCTTTGATGGGCCAACTGGAAGGTGTAATTATCAGCTTGGTGCGGGGGTACCGCAAGGGCAGGAAGGCGCTGCCAGGACTTTGACGTTTGAAAGAGGGGGGGCACGGCAGCATGAGGGACCGCTAAGTGGGATCAATGCGGAGCGACAAGACGTGGTCCCTCGTCGGGATTTCGACGAGCTGAGCAACCTTTGCCGAGATCTGTTGCTGGAACAGAAGCGGCTGCGAGGCAAGCTGGAAGAACGTGAAGAACGGGAGCAGCTGGCGAAACAGGTCCGACATCAGGAGGCAGATCGACACCAACAGCAGGTCAGGCAGGCTCGCGAAAATGTACGACGTGGAAAAGAGGGGGCGAAGCTTGGCGGTGGGGCGGCCGCCGGCGGTAATAGGCGATCGCGCGCTTCGCAAGTCCCCAGCCTGGCATTTCCAGGACAGGGCAACAACGCTCGAGATAGCGCGGTACGCCGCGATTCCAAGGCTAAGCCTAGCGTGGCGTTCGGGAGCACAGTATCACGTATGGAGAAAACGCGCCCTGTGGAGAAGCCGCGTAGCGCTGCAGGAGGCTCGAATGCGGTGAGTTTGCCTGGCAGCAATCAAACCGGGGAGAAAATGCGTTGAAAGTAGCAGTCGCGCAGTGCTGAGCGTCCTAAAACTTTTGCAGATGGTCACATTACGTAAGATGCAGCATGTGCTTAGCGGTTTTTTTCTGTATTTCAAAGTTGTGGGCTTTTGTTTCCCAAGCTGGGCGCTGCCTTTAAGGTTGAACACGCTTCCTCGGTCGACCGATTGTTTGTAAAACGTTGATAAAGCTGAGCCCTTCAGTTCGTACTGCTGTTTAGTTTCATACGCCTACCATGCATCAGCCAATACTCAAAGCGCCTGCAAAACTTAGCGTATTTTTGTCTTCAGCCTTTTCATAACGTCCTCACCTGTCACGATGCCGGGAGTTGAACCCGCGCACGTTATGCTCAGAGGCGGACGGTCTATCCACCAAGCTAGTCAGCGCTGCCTGCTAACTCAGTGGCTATGGTTTACTATTAACGTTATGATCCTCTGACTCCGCGTACCGGTCGTATTTTGCACCTAATGTTATCGACGCAAGCAGGCACCCCGAGGGCGTCGCGTCCCTCGTATCAGCAAGAGCGAACCGACACCGAGAGCAGAACACTTCAGCGCCCCCAACAACCACAACAGGAACGCTGTACCTGCAGAGGGACCTGAACCCGGGAAGCGATGCCCTCAACACCATTTGCCCGACGTCGGGTGGTCTGGGGCCGTTAACGATAGCGCCGGCGGCCGGTCCGCTGGCCCAGATCGCGCTTTGGGTACTCCGGGGGGGGGCGAAGAGAGCGGTGCGGTTAGCCGCAGCGGGTATCCACCGTCCAACGATCACAATGGCACGGTTTATGACCTCCTCAGACGTGCCCACAATCCGCGGTTTTCTGGGAGAGACGCCGATCCGCGGGTTTCGGGGAGGGATGCCGACCCGCGGGGTTCGGGGAGAGACCGCGCGGCCGGCCAATGTAGCTCTCGGGGTGGTTATGGCGAGCTGGGTGGGGAGAGTATGTTCTTGGCGGCGCATCCTATTCGCTCCGGCGGGGAGGAAGGCACCTTGAATGGACGGGATGGTGCGTTGTTAGACCCGAGGTTAGCTGCCGACCCGTGGAACCGACGACGCTGATTCGCCGAGCGTTCTGATTTGCTTGGCGCAAAGGGTATGGTGGATATTTCATGGTTGTATTTAGAAGTATGTGGTAGTGTTGTGGGGGTTGAGGTTTCCCGTGTGCAGGGGATTTCGAGTGAATTGCCGGAACAATGCGTTTGCGGAGGCGGCGACTTGTGGGTATTTATTCGATTTCCGTGCGAGCACAATTATGCTTTTTTCATAATAATTGATGATTTCTAGCATATAGAAGGTGACGTGCGGTGGTCGCGCGCAGGTCGTGCGAGGATTCCTCGATGTGGGCGTTGTTCTGCCCAGGTAGCGTTTCTCTCGAACGCTCAGCCCAAAAACGCCGGCGACGCGCTTCCGTCTCCTTGACCCTTTCCTCACCGGCGGCAGCTGTTCGCCGGGGATGCGGCTCTAGGCAAATATATGCATAACCGGTTGCATTTCCGCTTGCTGCGCTGACGACTGTTCCCTAGGTTTTACCTATATCGTAGGGTCTCTGTCGCGACATTTGCAAATGTGGCCGTCAGACCCAGGCTAGGGAACAGCGCGGCAACGAATATCGTTGGCGCTGCATCAAAGTTAACATCTGGTACTCGGAAAGCTGGCGGTGGTACAGGCTGGTTCACGCTAAACGTCCAAAACCATTTCCGCGTCCAAACCCCATGCCGTTTTTGGGGGTTAGACCCTGAACACTTGAAAATCTATTAATAGCACGTATGATATCTATGCACTCCTACCAAAGCATGACCGAAGGGGGTGTTGTGTTTATTCGACAGATTTCGTTATTTTCGTTTAAAGGGGGGAATGTTAAGGCCTCCTTGGGCCAACTGTTATAAACGACTGACTTTTAAATCCGAAAATGGATACTTCAGCACCTTCGCAGGCGTGTTTGACCTGGACAACAGAAGAATCGGGTCCGCTGTTCTCAAATTCCGACTGGCCTTTTTGCGAGACGCATCTACGACGTTTGTTTGCCGTTTCTCCAGGAATGGAGTTTGAATCTTAGTGTAAACACAATCAGAAAAAAGCGGGTTTCGGATATCGTATATACACTCTTTCATGCGAAAATCAGGTTCGGACGCCACGAAAGCACGTCCTCGGTGTTACTCACTTTCTTAAGCTCCTAAGTGCCTGGTACCTGGTACCTGGGAGGCGAGAAGAAACTTGGTATAATTCCCACGGTCTTGATAGTCATCTGATCAGAGGGCACGTGCCCCTTCCGTCTCATGATCATCCCGAATGAAACACCATCCTAACAGTAAAAAACGGGCCAATTGCCCATTTTCGAGGTAATTACCTGCCACTCCAAGGCCGTACCGTAACACTAGCCCACCCTGATGAGCCGCATATGCAGAAATATGGGATATTCAGGGAAACCTCGGTTCTACTAACCACCAGGTGAAAGATAAATCGAAGATGCGGCTCCTTAAAACCCAGTCAAAATCCACTCCCACACCTCTGAACATATACTCTGCAGCCGAGAACGCGAAGATCTGCAACTAGTTGAAGGAAGCAATTAGGCGCTATGACAAGGGAAACAAGCCACCCCCCCCGTGCGGGCCGCCGGCATGGCGGGGGGGCGAGATGAGAAGACGACCAACACACGAAGCTGAACGTGACACTAGCTACAGCCCCGCGAGGGAGAGAAGTGTCCAGCTGAAAATGTACAACAAAGGCAACACAACACAATAACAAACAGTGCTATGCCACGTTATGAGCACCAGGCGTTTAATTGCACGTACGTGCAACGTTTTGAGAGTTGCACATAAACTCAGTACAGCCCCTGCCGACCTCGAGAGCAGACCGAGAGCCCCCCAAATGGTTGGGTTAGGGTTAGGGTTGGGGTGAGGTCTGGGGTCAGGTTGGTCTGGGCAGCGTGACCGTCGTTTTGTGCAGACCTGGACATAAGGAGCCGCCATACATAAATCGCTTTTGAATTTACGTGCAAATCTGAAAAACCTTGCACATACGTGCAATTTCACGGGAGCCCCGTTATGAGTAGACAGAGTACCCTGGCCGCCCCCCGGCTCGGGGCTGAGGAGGGCGTCGGCAGGGCGAAAATTGAACGAACACGAAATAGTCCTGTACCTCAACTAGCGATCTGATTACCCAGACCTGGCCCGACAATGAGCGGGGGGGTCGGCAGGATTATAACAACACATGTAGGAACCGCCCCAATCGCCGAAGTTCCATTTTAAGTAATGTAAGTTTGGGTGGGTTGAGGTAACATGGCTCCAGGCTGGCGGTCAGAAAAGAGAGAAGTTCGAGTGGGACCACCGGCGGGAGCAGGAAGCCTCATCCAATCCAATACTTAAATGAAATGATCGGTAACAGAGTCACCGAGTACCACAGGAAAAAATATTGGTATGCGTTTGAGTCTTCTTGAGGTTGATGGCTTGCCTGCGGAGGAGGTCGCTGATGCTAATACGATACGACCCGGGTGCATGATATAATGATACCACCCGTGTCACATGGTATATCTGACGTTGTTTGGTGAGTGATATTGTGTTGCTGTCCAGAACCATGAGGAAGGGGTCGTGATATCATGTCATGGTTCTACTCACAGACACATAAACAATAATACCTGGTAGAGCTGTAGACCTACGTGTAGACTAGACTAGACTAGTTTTATGCCCATTTTGTGGTAATTTGGGTCAAACGCCAGGACATTGCACCAGACATTGCACCAGGCATTGCACCAGAGTGATGCTCTTCGTTTAAGGCAGACCGTGATTGCTACCAGGTACCTACGAGGCATGAACTCTTATCTGTTACCTGGTACGTATTAATAGCATACCTGGTACTAAATGTCTAGTCTCATAGGATAACAGATAGTGTACGGCGCGTCGATGTACTGTGTTGTTTCTTCTTATTTTGTTATACGATGTGGGAATGCGGTGTTGTGTGATATCTGGCACGAGCTAACCGTTTGCCGCTGTAACAGCAGGCATGATATGATATAGCAGCAGCAATATTCTCTCCGGTATATACTGCTGCATCGTATCGCATCAGAACACTGGAGCACGCGCGTTGCATGATCCTAATTGATATTTGCGTGATGACCAAATTGAGAGCAGGTCTACTTGAGATGTTTTTTTGCGTGAAGACCGACCTGACCGGTAACACTGTTATCATTGCAGTAGAGATATGATAACGCTCTGCTACTAAATGTGACCTTTGGATTGGTTCGAAATTCACGCGATAACAGCAGAGGAAGAACAGCGTGCCACGTATGGTATCTGATGTGCATCGTGAAGTCTTACATCTTTTTGAGCCTTTTTACGTGGTTTCCTGCGTTTCCGTTATTTACGACATCTTTGAAATTGCGCATAGGGATAGGATATTGCTGTACTTGAGCAACCTTATGCCGGGTGCCTGGTGCAAGTGTTCGTCAAATACCAGGTATACCAGACACATGCCATGCTTTGATTTTCAAAGCTAACCAGTCATTAAGGTCGATTCCGTGGACGAAATGCAACGCTTTTGTTTAATCGTTTCTCGCTGGCAGCAACTGGTGGTAGAATTTGAGTTTGCTGCCTTGACAGCACGCATAGACATATCATGTTGCAGATTTGACTGGGGTTGGATTTTGATTGTTGGTTGTCGGGGTGTTTGCCGGAGCTATCATGGAAACGCGATGTCTTTCTTCTTAATCTGCCATGCGATGAGTGAATGAAGCTAGTTGGACGCATCGTTTTCGCCGAGCAGAATGGGGGAGGAGTGACTGAATACTCGGCGTACGTTACGACCAATTAATTGTGCCGAGCACGGGGGGGGGGGGGGGGGGGGGTGATTGTACCCGAACGCGGGCAAATTCCATCGTAAAATATATAGAGTTTTGTATTTGGCGTTGTGCATGAGGTATGCGTTACAGATACGCGCGAGCTAGTTGGATGCTGTTGGTCGAGCAGGGGGAGGCTGGCTGAATACTCGGCGCGCATAGCAACCAATGGATTCGTGATATGCATAGCAACCCACGAATTCGTGATGCGGTCGAAACCATGCAGAATGCCTGATGCAGAAACTTGACGTTTGGATATGTGTATATTTGGCTTATGGTGTAGTAGTACGTGTAATAAACGGTCGCAGTAACATCAGGGTGAATGCAGGGCTGCAAGGAAAAATGTGACCCGCTCTAAAGGTAGGCGCATCCCGCTTGGTAACTGGTCTGTGATTTGACGCGAGCTCGAGGGTAACTAGCCTTTCTACAGGCAGGTTGCCTGATACGGCGTGCGAGGCAAAGACTACCGAATGTCAACTGTGGTGTTGTGTCATGAAAGTATTGAAATATAATCGATAGCCCGGAGCATCTCAGCCACGAAATGTTTGAAAGAAACAAAAGTATGGGATGATGAACGCAACGAAATATAGACAGCAGCAGCAGTACCAGCACCAGCAGCTGGAGATGGAGGATGCCGATGCAGCACGGGCTCTTGCAGTCGCTTCGGATGATATTTTATTTTCGATCCGCCTTGGGTGCTCCTTGCATGTTCTCCACCTTGCGGCCAATGCGGGAATGGAGAACTTTTCCCTCAATGTCGATCTTCAGACGCTCCTCGTTTTCGGTTGATATTTGTTTTGCTCGTTGGCCAACTTGGCGAATACCACCCGTACCGACGTTGGCAAGCACGCATGACCAGGCTCCACCTCTGCGGAAAATCTTCTCGACCGAATAACCACAAGAAAAATGATCGCCATCGTTGGGGCGAGGGTACCACCAGAATCAGGGCCAGGTAAACAATCACACCGGTAACACATTCACGTCTGACCACCATGGTGGTATCCCGCCCTCGGCCGCCTCATTCTGCCCCCGCTCCTGCTCCAGGAATGCGCCGTGGGAGTCGTCCACTACCAGGGCGGGAAAACAAATGCGCGATGGCCTGGTACATTCCGTACTGGCAAATGACAGCTCGACAGCGGTACGGCACACCCGGCCCGTCTGCCGACGGCGCTGTTGGGGACATCTCAGTTTATTTCGTAAGATGCTCGTTTATTTTTTGCTAGCCTGCCCAATTTCGCGATTGCCTCTGTTAAGAGCCCACGGACTCCTACGCCGTCTGTCGAAGAGTCTCACGGCGTGGTACCGGCGGCGGGAACCAGTGCTTTGAGAGGGGTTCCCCTCAGCCAGTTATTATTTCGACTACGGGAACGCGCTTCCAGTGCCCCTCCCCTCGACCATGGTTCGAGCTCGGCGAAGGGAACCCGCGCTTCCAGCGCTGTTCCCCTCAGCCGCGGCATAACTTCATAAATTCAGCAATACGGGTACCCGCACCAAACGCCACCCCACTCAACCATGACACGGGAACATTTGCTTCGCGCGCTCCCCCCAGGCACGCGTCGCGCAGCAATAAGACTGCGGCGACGGCGAGTCGCTCTCCCAAGGGAACGCGTTCATCCCCTCCTCGCCCTGACGATATGGTGGTGGTCGGTTTGAGGTGTGGGGAGGCCGCTTCTAAACAATTTTTTCCTGACCACGAGGTGGCGGTCGGTTTAAGGCGTGGAAGACCAACGCTAAAACATTGAAACATTTAGCGAGGCTAAATCCGGTGCAAGACCAGCTGCCCAGTCTCCTTTCTCCGAAAGTCCTAACGGAAAAGAGCGTTCTTGGGTGGAAGTTTTGTCGCCACATACCCCAGTCCCGATTCTGAAGATGCCTACAGGGTCTACTGGCCCTGCTTCATCTTCAAGCACACTAACCCACGTGCTTCGGGCTATGTCGGTACCAGTGGAACAAGGAAATAGAGCCGACACTGCGCGGCGGGCCAGTGGTGGCGCCACGGCCTCCAGCCCGATTAGCTGGATACTATTCCTATAAACTTATGGAATAATCGCATCTCTCGTCAAGCAGAAGCAGCTCATGCCCCCCTGTCCCTTCGGGCGCAGCTAGAGCAGCTTCTTGCGATTTTTCGCCAACAAGCGAAGAGACCACGAGGCGAGAAACCGTGGGTTTGGACTCGCATCGTGCTCCCGAGGCCTGGTGTTTCCGGAGGGGAACACTACAGACCCAAAGTTGCCAGGACTGGTGTTTCCAGACGGGGACATTCCAGGCCGAAATTCCCAACGCGGCTTCCGACAGATTGGCACCGTCGCTTTTTTACCCTCTTTCGGGCGCAGTTGATGCGGCTTCTAGAGATTTTTCGCTCAAGAGCAAAGTGGCCACGAGGCGGGAAACCCGGGAGTTCGGATTAGAATCGTACTCCCGAGGCATCGTGTTTCCGAAAGGGGACATCACAGACCCAAAGTGCCGAGGCTTGGTGTTCCCGGAAGGGGACATTGCAGGCCCAAATCCCCAACACGGCTTTTGACCCTTCTCTCGCATGCTCCACAGACGAAGCGGTGTTGTTCTGGCAGCCCCCGTCCTATTTTTGCTGCGGTCTTCTTCGTCGTGTGTCGTGGACGACGTGCATATGCTTGCGCGGAGCAGAATACGATAGCTGAATAGGCCAGGCTTTTTAAAGATCATCATGCAGTGAAGCTCATCATATCGTCGCCTGACCCAAGCGCACATAAACGCATCGGTCGAGGCGTGCGCATCTTTGACTCCGCTGTTTGGGACAGAGAGAAGCAAAACGCCGTGTTATCTGGCACCTACGCCAAGTTCACACGGAATCCAGCCATGAAAAATCACTTGTTGAGCACTGGCAACAAGCATTTGGATGAAGCTATCCCTCTGGATCCAGTGTGGGGCATCGTTCTCCGGGCGGGTGATCCCAGGACCAACGACCCATTCCAGTGGCGAGGGAATTTTTTTCTCGGTAAGGGACTTTCTGCCGTTCGCGAAGCATTTCGCAAAAGTGAGACCGGGTAGGCATACCCGGCCTTCTCTAGACGGTTCCACACTCGCAACGGGAATACAAGAATCCACGAAATTTCGTCAGCGCCGCGGCCGGGACCAGCGCTCGAAAAGGTCCTTCTTCGGAGGTTTCGACCCGTTTCTCGGACGTGCCGGCCGACCAAAGCCGTGAAGTTTGTTTGGAGATATCTTCTAGCGTCGGCCCTGGCCTTGCGCTATCAGAATACGGCCCCTGCCTCGTCGGGGGTACTGTGACGCTAGACGACCTTTCGTTCATTACTAAAATCGTAATACATAGCGGAGGGGACGCCATTGCGCCCTACAAATGCGTGGCGCTCCTCGATACTGGTCCCCCCAAAACCTTCAGCTGACGCGATGTTTTGGATCGCATGCTTTTCGTGGGTGCCGCCTCGGCGGCGTGCGAGTGAACCTCCAGCCCTCGCTCATGGGGTGGGTGGTTTTGGCGAATCTTCTCCTTTGCGGACCTCGACCAGCATCCGCCTGAGCGTCCAGCTTTTCCGTAACATTGAGCCGACGAGTTTCCTCGCAGTGTGGGCCTGCGTAGATCCTCCATCGGTCATGCAGCATACGATGTTGCTGGGCCGCGAGAGTTGGATGGGTTTTAACACGCGTTCGTATCGCGCTTTGCCGCCCCGACGGCGAGATAAAGGGGTTTTCGGCCAGCTGACGTCATCCCACCATGCCACGACAGGTGCATCGACCTATGACATACACCCCACAGCTAAAGGCGGTGGTTTCCACCTCTTCTACGATGGCGCTGGGGGTCTCACCATGTCTGACCAGCCTCAACTTCTTGAAAACTTGGCGCGTAGTAATGGCTCTCCGGCGCTAATAGGACAGTCAGTACCTTGTTGACGTGCTGCCACAGTCGGACCTCGTTTCGGTGCAGGAACACTTCGTTGCCTCAGGGCGTCAGGTCCTCCCGTTAACAGGTGTTGCAAATCTCGAGCCGGGCGACCTTGTCGGGGTCACCCACGCCCCACTTCTGCGCGTTCCGCTAAAGTATTTGCAGCACTGCCTACCAAGCCGCCGATCCCCATCTTGAGCATACTGCATGTTTCGGCTGTAACACGGTCACCCGCTCCAGGTGAAGCAGCGACGGTTGTGACGTCGTCCTCACCGGCGATACTGAAACGATTGAACCCAAACCAGCGTTCTTCGTTCCTGCGCGTCTGAGTCCGTCTGCCGCCACACCTGCGGGAGGTCGCATTTGATCTACATGACTCGAGATGGACCCCTGCGCCATCGAGCAAATGGGTGATGTAGTCTGTGGGTTCCCCGACGTGCTTTACACCTCAACGACGGAGCTTGGCTCTTGTGCCTTGATGCTTTTCGAGATCTTGGTGGGGGACAGTGCTCCGGTCACATCCTGACCCCACCGCATAAAAACCCTACACTGCCCACAAAAAATGGGCGCAACCCTCAACCAGTACCTCGCGGCTGGATCGATTCAGCACTCAACATCTCCATATTCGAGCCCGCTGTTCGTCATACCGAAAAAGTCCGGGCGCGTGATAATCACGGTGAACTACAAGGAGTTTTATCAAATCAGCAATCTCAGCCAGCTGTCCATTACCCGCGTGGACCGGGTCCTAGACTCCTTGGGCTCAGGACGGGTGTTTTCCACGTTCAAGCTGGTGTCCTCGTTACACCGTTTTCAAGGCGCACACGGTTTCTCTTACGCGTTCTGCACACCCACGGGCCTCTACAAGTACCTCGTCATGCCTCAGGGCAGCAGCGTTTCGCCTGGGTGGTTCGTTAAGGTGATCCATGAGGTGATCAAGGACTTAAAAAAACAGGTGGCTGCTTACCTCGACGATGTCATTGTGCTCGATTCCGATACCCGATAACGCATATCCAGACGATTCACTCCCTCTTTGAACGCCTGCGAAAGCACTACATCAAGCTGTCCCCCTCCAAGGATCGATTGGGTGCCACAGATGCGAACTTCCTGGGTCACTCCATTTCCCCGGCGGGTCTAGACCCGAACGCAGAAAAGGTTTCCGGATTGGTCAGTATGCAAATGCCCACGGATGTGAAGCAGGTTCGTGCACTGATGGCTGGTATCAAATATTACCGCAATTTTTTCCCAACTTGTCCAAAGAGGTTCCGTCCGATTAACTCGCTCGGAGCTTGCAAACGCCGATTCTGGTTTTCCTCAATTGGAACGCTGTCGCTGATGGCCCACGTCCGTTCCACGTGTAATGCGACGCGTGCATCGAGGTGTTTGGCGCAGCCCTCAAACAGGAGCAGGCGAACGGCTCCTTGAAGTACATCACGTGTGATAGCCGTGCTACCCTCGACTCGGAAATTCATTTTACTCCTTTTCATTTGAAGGCCGGCAGCATTGTTTGGTCTCTCAAACGGTTCCAAGGCTAACTTTGGGGGGGGGGTAAACCACGATGTTCTCCGACCACAAGGCACTGGAGAACATTGGCAAAGTGGGGATCCACAATGCACGAGTCCAGCGGTAGGGTCCACCTCTTTTTTTTCTGAGGTACCTCAATTTGGGATCTTAGGATTTAAGATATATCCCCAAACACTGATTTTCAAGGAAAAAAAAAACTTCTGCCGGATGAAAAATCCCATGGAGCAGGTATACAACGAGAATAAGGCAAAAAAAACTTCTATTTCCGACGATAATCGGTTAAGGAGCCCCGCCATTCAGAAACAGTCAATTTCACATCAAAGCTTGAATAATACTTCTATCGTAGCACGCGTCTTTTTTCGTACTACTGCTACTCCTATTGCTACTACTACAACTACTACAACTACTACAACTACTACTACTACTACTTCTACTACTACTACTACTACTAATACTACCACTACTACTACTACTACTACTACTACTACTACTACTAATACTACTCATTTGGGTGGGTTCGTGCCTCGCACTGAAAAGGATGCCTTGGGTGCCCCCCCTCTCACCTCGCTACCAGTTTTCACGATTTTCGCACACACGGGCCACGCATAAGGATTGACATTCTTTTTTCTTCCCTGGGGGGATTCCTCGCTTGTGTTTCTGCCTCCGTCGCCACCGCCGAAGGCTGTACCGGCCGCGAGCCGATTCTCCTGCCACTGACACTTTTCCTCTTCTGTATTGGCCGTACCCACCGAGGGCGGCACGGGTCCCGCGGAAGCCCTGGCTACAGCGACGACCGTCGCCCAGCCGAGGCTTCTACCCAGGAGTTCTACTCAGGAGACGGACTCCGCCGCGACCACCCGTCTGACCGTGTCAGCGTCTACCTCGCTGGCACTCCAGCGGCTCCGTTGGCGACGCCGCCTTTGGACAGCATCCCAACTCGGACTCGCCGACGAACAGCGACCGCAACTGGCAATGCACCCCTCGCTGTACATTATGATTTTGGGCCCAGCAGGGCCCCTCGACCATCTGCCGGCGTCTAACACCCCGCCCGCGAGTCCCACGGTCGCGGCCGATCCCGTCCACCGCCGCGACCCCTGCTTCTACGAGTTCTCTTGTCCCCGCGGTACCGATTCAGTTCGACCGTTACCGTGTAGAGCCTATTGGTACTCCTCTATTGCGACTTCCGCCCACTCCTGGCGACATGCCAATTGCACCTACAAAGCTAGAAGCCCTTGGCGACGTGGGTATACCACAGTTCGCTGATCCCGTCCCGCGATTTTCGCATGCCGACTAGGAGCGAGAACAGCAGGCTGAGCCGACGTGCTGCCGCTGTGCGCTACATCACTATCGGCCGACTTTTTTGTCGTGTTACCCCTCGCACAAGCGTCCCTCCCTTTCGGACACCCAGGAGCTGGTAAATAAAGGTAGTCTACACACAACCGACGACGATATCGTATTACTCGTCCGTAATCCGACGCCGCCGCCGATACCTGACGCGCCTAGCTCGGTGGGGCGAGCAGCTTGCTTGTTGAACGACAAGCCTATTCGCATACAGGTGCCACTGCTCATGCGCCTTTGGATGATGCAAGCTTGTCATTTGACGGCCTCTTGTCACCTTGGCACAATGCGCACATTGTGCATGCTGGAGATTTTTACTGGTGGATCGGCATGAACGTATGCACCCGGTGGTGGCTTCGACACTTTTTAAAGGGCCAAGGGAAGAAAAACCCACGACTGACTTTCCAATCGCCGATCATCTCCATGTATCTGCCGCAAGGTCCCGGCATCGCCATCAGCGTCGACTATTTCGAACCTCTCCGGTCACGCCGCGAGGCAACAGTTACATATTGTTTGCCACCGACCGTTTCAGCCGTCGGGTCGATATGTTCGCCGTTACCACCGTAGCGTTCATCACTGAGGACAAGGCCAACATCCTGGAAATAAATATATTTCCCTCTGGTGATGCCTACGCACTATCCTCTCGGACAGCGGCCTCCAGTTCTGCGCCAAGCCTTCACAAGCTGTTTATCATTTTTTTGGCGTCCATAAACTTGCCACAAGCTCCTAAAATCCAAACGACAACAGAGGCGTTGAACGGGTGAACCACGCCATGGCCCAAATTCTGGCTATGGTCGTGCTATGGTCGTCAACGAACGCCAAAACGACTGGGATTTTCAGCCCCCTCACGTCGAGTTCGCTTACAACAATTGGGTCAGCGTGGCGACAGGTTTGGCCCCCAATGAGGCCCACATGGACAGACTTCCACGTCTCCCTCTGGCAGTTTTCGAACTCTCTGGAGTTGCGGTACACCAGAGTTTAGCCAGCGACCATCTGGCTTATTACGATCTGGCTACAGACCGACAACAGCGTGCGCACGATATTGTTCGTAAACACCATGTACCCTCACCGTTTCCCGCGTACACCGCCGAAACTCTGCCCTCGCCGACGCGCTGCGCCCGGTCCCCAAGTTTGCCGTGGGTGGTTGGGCATGGGTGTACAACTCAGCTTTACGGACACAAAGGTAGTCGAGGCTAACTTGCGCTTAATTGGACAGGCCCTTCCAAACTCCTAGCAGTAGGTCCCTGCTCATCCGCCGACACCCCGGACGGCTCGCTGCTTGGCCATAACCTCCTCGATTTGGACTTCCCTCCCGACCTACCTGGTGGTGCTAGTCGGCGAGTGGCGATCAAACTCTGCAAGCCCTGTGCCAATCCCCACGACAGCAGCGACATGCCCAAGTACCTACCGGTGGGGCTGACGTAGTACGTGCTTAACAACTTTACCATACTGCAAATGGAACACAGGACAAGCATGCCCAATGAGGTGTCTGACGTATCACGCAGCTTGTAAAGTTGAGTTTCAACCACCCATCGATCGTACTCACAGCTGACGTTTTTCAATTATTTTTCTCCAAAAGCAAAAATCCCGCCGTACCACGTCACTCAAGACGACGTTTCGGCTCCTCTCCAAAGACTTGAAGTGGATAAGATCACCGGTCACCAGTCGGCCCGCAAGCGAGGTAGTGTCATCGCGGCAAATACAAGACGCATTGGATGGGTTTCTCTACACCATCCTGGGAGCGGGAAAGGGACCTCCAACACTCTCGCACCCACATTTTGCGGTATTGAGCCGGCACCCCAGACCTACACCCCCAAACCAACCGCCTTTACCGCCGAATGCGCATCGGTGCGGCACAGCGTGAGCTTGCTCGGAACAAAGGCGAGCGTTTTTTGGCGCCCAGCTACGCTTGCGTCACGCGCACGGGGTGGATTCGTCGCTTCCGCGACACAGTACTCCCTAAGGGAGCCCGCTTTTGGTACAAGGGCGACGATGAGTTGTGGTGGCTTGGTAATCTCGGAGCAACCCCCCGGGGACGGCCCTCTTCCGTCCCCGGGGTGAAAAAAAAGCCTGATAGCTGTACAGACAAATCAAGACGATCCCACTTGCATCGTCGGCTCCCGTGCAGCAGCTAGAGAGAGTAGGAAGTGCTTAGGGAAAACAGGCCATCCCGCCCGCCATCGTTGTGCGCGAGACACGCCGACAACGACATCAATGATATTTTGTAGTGTTTATTATACCGGGGTAACTAGTCTCTGCGACGAGTTGCCGCGTTGACTACCATCGAATCAACGCGGAGGTAGTAGCCCTGGGTGAGAGTCTCCGGCTGATGGCAGCAGAGACTCCTAATTGATTCCAAATTATATACGAGTTACAGCGTCGGCGAAATGTTACAGCAGGAATATCGGCGCGAGTACGACTGAGGACGGCGTATTTCTGGTCTGATTTTTGGACGACCCGGGCCGATGAAACTTCCGCTCCCTCCGGCGCGATACACGACTTGGACGGGGGTCGTAGGAGGTTTTTGGTGTCTTCAGGTCCACGTCGCCAGCGCCTTTCCTCGGGAGATCCAACACAACGGAGATTAACCTCGACGTGCGGTCGTGGTTAGGCGACTTTCAAGCCGCCGCCGCCTCGATGAATTTCGTGTTTTTCGGGGTTGTGAGCTTAGGAATTTTTCTCCTTTGAGCGTTTGTGGTGTTTTCTGCGTTTGGCCTGGGTTTGGGGCGGTTCCTGCGGTATTCTTTAACTCTGTTACCGATCATTTCATTCAAGTATTGGATTGGATGAGGCTTCCTGCTCCCGCAGAAGGTCCTCACCTGTGGATACACCACCCGCGCTGAGGGTGCCTTCGGTCGAAGTGCCCTCAGCGCAGCAGTATTTCCTAAGGGAAATGAACACAACTGTTAAAATAATACCCAGTGTAGGGTGGGTGGGATGGTCTTAACTTTTTCCGCTCCTCGCTGGTATCTCGTCGAGGATTTCGGGGACTATAACACGAGTGAGCTCGCTTCATAGACAGTCGTAGTAATTGGTAGCAAACATATGGTTCCAACTTTTGTGCCAACCGTGGGAACCTGAAGTTGGTTGACGATATTACTCATATAATATGAAACCGAAGTATCCGTAGGCCAGTATCTGAAACCGTAGTGCCACAAACAGGGTTTAAACCACTGACAATTGGAAGACGGATATGTACGGATCCCTGTGCAAACAGTACCAAACCTCGGCCTTTGTTGATTACTATTAATATAAGTCGGCCTCAAACAATATACAGACTAAACTCTATACCTGGTACGTACGTGTTTCTAATACCTGGAATCAGACATATGTTGTTAATCTACCATGTCTGCTACATTGTTATTGTTCTCACATTAGCTCGCATGTCAAGTCCGTGGTCAAAGGACAGGCTCCAGTCACTCTGGATTGGAGGAATACCCCAGGGAGAACACACAAACAAACCAAAGGTGGTAAACGCATATATCACAGCTGACGCAATTAATGTCTCCACCAGAAACATATAAAAGTGAAATCGGAAGTCAGCCTACGATGTGCCAGGGCCGTACTGGCGCATACGTCTCACTGCTCGCGCCTGAAGAACCGACTATACCGCTTGCCACCCAGAAAAGACTACCACTCATACAATTACACGTAGTACCTATCACTACGCATACGCACGTCGGACTCAAGTCACTAGGGGAAAAAAAAAGAAAAAAGAAAAGAAGAGAAAAGAAAAGAAAGCGAAAAAAGCAAAGGAAAGAAAACAAAAGAGAAGAAAATACAAGACAAGAAGAGGAAGCAAGAAAAGATGAGAACGCCATACTAGCAGACCCTAGGAACTGACTAAAGACGGCATTGGGCTCATAGAGGGTACCAAGTGCATCAATGGCACTTGGGGGAGTGCGCAACAAGGCGAAGAAGTCAGGGCGGCCTTACGCTAACTTGTGACGGCCATTGGAAGGCCCACAAACTTCAAGATGATGATAGCCAGACCCAGACTTCAGTACCCAGGGCAGGACGCCCCCCCTTTCCCCCCTCGCCCCTGCCCCCCTCCACCCCTCCCCCCTCCCCCCTCCACCCCTCCTCCCCCCCCCCCTCCCCCCGGCCGTTTGGAGATGCCGACGGAGGATGACGCTGCCGCAGCCTTTGCGTGTCGCTCTGCAGCTCTGCATCTCTCCGCCTCATGCCAATTCCGCATGAACAACTCTGCTCCCTCTTCTACCCGTCGAAAATATCCACCGGCTTTCTGAGCATCCTTTCGTTACCCTTCGAACTTCATTCCACAGACCGACACATCCTTTTTCAGGTGTACCATCCAATCCTTTTTTTGCCCGCATGAATAGCCCTTACCCCCGACAAGCTCCCCAAACATCACCCTCTATGGCAGACGCTCCTCCCCCATACGTGATACGAATCCCTCAAATAAGCATCCTCCGTTTGCGCACTATTGCCCCTATGCTCTCGGAAGATGTGTTGGCAAGCGCGTCGGCGTACGATAGGGTGTGGTCATCGCGCTTCCGTTTCCGCCATCCGAGGCATCGGAGGAGTATGGAGTGGTGAGCCCGTTGTAGCCTGTCATAGTCAGGCTTGTTCGGGCTCCACGTCATGCAACCGTAGAGTAGTGTCTCGATCACCTCGGCTTTCAGCAACCGCACCTTCAACCATAAGCAGCCCTGGAGCGCAAGACAACCTCTACCAAGTCTCTGGTATCGTACGACAGTCCACGTCAGAACCAATTAATCTACCATACTCTTGATATTCTCCTGGCCAAACTTTCGCCAACGCACGACGCAATCATCACTGGAGTTCCTCGCAGCAGCATCTTACCGTACACAACTTCAACGGCAACATATATGCATCTAAGCAGTAGGGATGCGCGGCACCGACATCAGCGGGGGAAAAAATTGTCAAACCGTCATCTAGGCCGACGGTAACCCTCTTACTGTTGACGTCATTATCCCCCCCTAACTTCGAGATAAATATCCCCCAAAACGTGGGTGTAGTTCTACAGATATCCAGGCGTTAACGGGAGGGGGATGGTGAAACGCTCTTGACAGTCACGATGAGACAATCGGTAGCGTGACGCAGTCCCAAATTCGACCTACTGCTAGCGAAGATTGCATGCGAAATCCGCCAAACAAACGAGTTTCACTTAGGGATAATAATCTCTTGCCACCCCGCACACTTAGGTCGCGACGAAAAGTCATCAAGGAACTAGCCGCGATTCAGTTATTTAGGAGGCCTCGTCCTGATCGTAAAAGTCGACGTGGGCTCCCGTAGCGAAGGTGCCGCTTAATGCAAGCCTGACGCATTTTTCGGCTGAAATGCGGGGATCTACTAACCTTCCGGTTCGTACATCATTCTCCATTTGCTCGGCTGATCTTGCCGCGCGGAGCATATCCGTTAACATAGGCCCAGGAGCGTAGTTCAGCACCTTCAGCCCTCCGAGAGAAGCCTGCTCTATCGCGAGCGCCCTGTACACCGTCAAGGGTGCGGGAAATGCGATTAGAAAAATGCGAAATATGGAGGCACCTCCCGGTATATACTCGTATCTCAGTAAAGGGGACACGGTCAGGAAAAATGGTGCGGGTGCGTCAAGAACGATGACACCGACGTGAAAGCACGCGAAGCAAGGCCCTCGGCTGCTCGTCTGTTTACTTAGGGAATAGCCTTTTGCAGCAGTGAAGCAGAAAACCTAGCCTAATGAACCGTGTACCACGTTACTTTTGTCGCGGTTTAAAAAGCGAGACAGAAGAACGAAAGAACGACCACTACAAAGCGCGGCGGGACTCATACAACGTTGTGCAAATGTAAGCAGCTTGCAAAGTTGAGTTTCAATCGGTCGTACTCACAGCTGACGTTTTTCAATTTTTTGTAAAATATAATCAAAATCTTGGACACCATGAACACGTTTAGATATCCATGTCTCCTCAGCGCCAACAGGGAAGGGCAGGGGAGGTCAGCCCCGTCGTTGGGTAGAGCACAACTTCGGCTACACAGTATCAGAAGAGGACACGAACGTGTTGGAATAAACAAAAGAGTAGCACGTGTGCATGTACAACATATTCCGTTGTCCGTAAGAAACACGGACATAATTACCTGTGGAACATGTCCCGAGCAGCCTTGCCTGCGCTGTACCCACTCCAAGATTCATACGGCTGCAAGGCGGCCAGGCTGGAGATGTTAACCACGACATTGCTCGAACCAGAGGTGCTGTCGCCCGTCACTGCCTCGCTGCCATGGTCGTTATCCGCTCTTAACGATGTCGCCAACGGCTCGTTGTTGGGCGAAGCCCGACTTTCTGCCGTTCTATGCGCTCCGAAGAATGAGGCGAAGCGAGACGAGAGCCAAAAAGCGGACGTGATGTTGAAATCCATCTCTGATTTGAGCTTGGCCAACGAGGGCAGCTCGTTCACGAAGCTCAAATGGCCAAGAGAACCGGCGTTGTTGACCAGCACTGCTCGTGCATAGCGATCCAGGTCTGTACGGTTCGCCACGGTAAAGAATAGGGGGCGAGAGACGAGACTATAGCAGCTTACGCGAAACAGAGAGGGCGCATGCATGTAGAAGATATTACGCTGTAACACATTCTCTACATGTGTTAAATATCATTGGTTCAGATTGCACCGCATTTGGATTAGATTGTGCCGTATTTTTGTGTGACGGATATTTTCAGATACGTACGAATAACGAATAAAGTTCTTGGCTGGACATCGACCTCAGCTCTTCGTCCGGGTACCCTGACACTGCGACGTGCATTGCCTACTTTTCTCCTGATTGGGACGTCTAGCTCGACCAAGCGGCGCTATTGCATTGACAGAAGACAAGTGTTACCGCAGGTATATCATCGAGATTAATTTATTGTAAAAGTGAAGTAAATTGAAAACACCAAAACATCGTGCTTTAACGAGCATTTATGGTTCTCATTTTATTATTGCCCCTGCGGTATCACCTACACACACGCAGACATCTGATATAATGTAGCACGAAGATCAGTCCTTGCTGGCTGCTACACACAGATTCCACACAGATCCACATTATACCGACAGCATGTCGTCTGGCAATTTGTCGGTCTTCTACAGCGCAGGTGCGGCAACATCGCTCTACCTGGTACAGCTATTAATAGATACGTGCGTACGGTGCTTAACGACACACAAAAAAGTGGCACGGTGAAATTCAAGACATGCACAACAAAATGGCCAACCAAGAGACCAAACTTCGAGCAAGAGGACCGACCATCCGTTCAGGCTCAAAATATCTTGATTTTAGAGAACACTAGAGATCGCCACAACATCGGAAAATGCTGGCCATACCATACCATACGCTACAAAGTACGATTCGCTTAAAGTGTCCAAACTTCGAGAAACGGTGTGGAGTCGTGTGTTATATTTTAAAAATTGTTAGCGCGCCCTCTTTCGACCATATTTCAACCGGAAAAGCAAATATTTTGAATGTTTCTGTTACTTTACAGGTAAAGGTCTATGATTTGGATGTCAATAGAGAAAGCAAACACCACAAGCACCAGCTGTCTTGTTTAGCCACGGCACAAAACAAACCGCACCCTAATGGGAGCAATACAGCCCAACAACGTGACCACCCTGAATAATAGAGTAATTATATAAAATGGGGGCCACCTGCACTATCTGCATTTTTGGTGGAAGCTCGTGAAAGCTTCCATGGAAGCTTCCATGGAAGCTTCCACGCTTCCATGCCGTGGACGCTTCCATGAAAGCTTCCACGGAAAATTCCACGGTAGCAACTTCCACGGAAGCTTCCACGGAAGCAACTTGCACGGAAGCTTCCACGAAAGCTTCCACGGAAGCAACTTCCACGGAAGCTCCCACGGAAGCAAGTTCCACGGAAGCTTCCATGAAAGCTTCCACGGAAGCTTCCACGGTAGCAACTTCCACGGAAGCTTCCACGGAAGCAACTTCCACGGAAGCATCCATGAAAGCTTCCACGGAAGCTTCCACAGAAGCTTCCACGGAAGCAATTATCACGGAAACAACTTCCACGGAAGCTTCCATGAAAGCTTTCACGGAAGCGACCTAACCCTAACCCTAACCCTAACCCTAACCCTAAGCTTCCATGGAAGTAACTTCCATGCATTACTTCCGCGAAAGCTTCCATCGAAGTAATGGAAGCTTTCGCGGAAGCTTTCGTGGAAGCTCCCGTAGAATTTTTTTCCACGGAAGCTTTCATATCTTCCATATCTTCCATGGAAGCTTCCACGGAAGCTTGCGGAAGCTCCCATGAAAGCTTCCGTGGAAGTTACTTCCGTAGAAGCTTTCATATCCTCCATATCTTCCATGAAAGCTTCCACGGAAGCTTCCATGAAGACTTCCGTGGAAGTTACTTCCATGAAAGCTTCCATAACTTCCACGAAAGTTTCCATCTCTTCCATGAAAGCTTCCATGGAGGCTGTCGTGGAAGTTGCTTCCATGGAAGCTTTCGTGGAAGCTTTCGTGGAAGCTCCCGTGGAAGTTACTTCCGTGGAAGCTTTCACATCTTCCATATTTTCCATGGAACGAAAGCTTCCATGAAAGCTTCCGTGGAAGTTACTTCCATGAAATCTTCGATAACGTCCGCGGAAGCTTCCATTACTTCCATGAAAGCTTTCATGGAAGCTTTCGTGGAAATTACTTCCATAGAAGCTTTCGTGGAAGCTTTCGTGGAAGCTCCAGTGGAAGTTACTTCCGTGGAAGCTTTCATATCTACCATATCTTCCATGGAAGATTCCATAGCTTCCATATCTTCCATGGAAGCTTCCATGAAAGCTGTAAAAGCTTCCACGGAAGCTTTCATGAGCTTCCACGCAAAATACAAGTAGTGCCGGAGACCGTAAAATGGCCAATAACCGAGGTACAAAGAAGCCGGACATAAGGAAAAAAACAAAGAAAGCGGCTCTGAAAAAAATTTCAAAAAACTAGCGATGAGCTCGTCGCTCGAACGGGCAGGCCATTCGCCGAGATGGGGCGCTGCGATTTCCGCGCAGTGTGGTGACTATCAAGCGTTGCAGCTACTGAACAACGATGCGACGCGAGCCCGTTCCGCGGCCGTTGCTCGATGCGCTGAGGAAGTCGAAGCTCGACAACCAGCCGAACAAGCGCGGAACAGCACAAACGATCGAGGAGATTTGAGCTTTTTTTTTCACACACATTTACTTTCCAACTTCTGGACAAGCCATGGTCACAGATGTCGTCCCTTCTCCCCCCCGGTTCTTGCTTTCAATTTTTATCGCGCACAAGGTTCAGCAATCCCATTGCTCGTCGATTTTTCATCGAGTGTTGCTGACTCACGCTCCCGCGCTTTCCGCAAGTCAATTTGTGCACAAGAAAAAGTCCCCGCGAATTTATACGAGTATGCACTCGGGGGGATTCGAACTCACGAAACCGACCTCTACCAGGCTCGAGGATGACCTGATACGCCACCGGGGCGACCGGTTGAGCTATTGAGGAATGATGTGGAAGCCGAATTGGCGGACGAGTTACAGAGGAAGCGCGCTGAAGTGGACGCGCGCAAAGCCCAAGCGGCACTGGAAGTCGAGGTGGAGGGGAGGCCCACAGAGAGAGAGCACCAGGGTGTCTGCAACATCTTCCATCCTTCGTTGCTGTTGCTGTTGCTGATGCTGCTGCTGCTTATCGCAAGCAGTTTCGTTCTTTCTTGCTCCTATCTTGATAAGAAGATATTGTCGTCGTCTCCTTTTGCTCATCATCAGTTAATCTACTGACTGATGGAATAATTACGGTGACTGTTCGTATTGGGCTGCTCGAATTTTGATTTTGATTTTCGATTACGCCTGCTGTCGTTTGACTTGGTTGTGATTGGTTCAACTTTTTAATTTTCATTTGTACTCATGACGACCGAGGGACACTTTTATGGCTGGTACCGGCTATAACCCTTCGCGCTCTGCTGACAGTACTGCTGCCGTGTGGGAAAACACGGGACATCACACCTACCACCGGTCGATTTGAGCACGCCAGATGAACCACAGGAAAATCTCAAGTATTATCCCCAGCATGTTTTTTGCTTAATGGCTACCTCTTCAGAACTTCACCCGTGCTTCGGGGACAAACTACTTGGAATCAGTATGGGACGGTTGTGGCAGTGGGAAGTGGGATGAGGGCCAAAGCCGACAAGCTATCGACATTATGGTAGACAAAAGCTGTCATTCGGCAGGGAGCCCACATCCATCACATACACTATGCACAATGGAGAAAATAACGCGTCAGTAAAAGGCGTAGGCCCGCACAAGGTGAAAGCTAACGAGGGTCTGAACCCCTACTTGCCGAGTTGAACGCTTGTCCTGTCGAAAACGAAGCAAGCGTATAAACGAGCATGCGACAATATAGTGCAGCGACCGCACTCACCGAGACCTCTGAAAACTTCTTCCAACCTGGTTTCCAAACGCTCCATGTCACCTAGATCCATTACTTCTCGCCGCACTACAACCTCTGCCGCATCGGGGATACTCTTGGTTATATCCCCGATAGAGGCGGCGGCGGTTCGCAGGCCATTTTCACTTCTCGCGATGAGGATGAAGTCGACAGGATCAACTGGGGCAACCTGGCGAGCGAACTCCTCGGCCACGCATCTTCCGAAGCCACGGGATGCGCCGGTCACTATCACCAAGAGTCTTCCGCTCATCTGGCACACGGCGGACGTAGGGAAAATTGTCGCGTGCGGCTAAATATTCGTGTACAAGATTTCAGCAACTTTATCGCGTGGGGAATTTGAAAGAAGGCATTCGTTATAGCACGGCGGAGCCCTCGGGCCTTGATCCGTCCTCCCGAGGGCTCTGCCGTGCTGCAACATGGTGTACCCAGGACCCAGGGAGGCAGAAGTATGTATAAGGGTTTCCACCGTAAAGATTAAGCATTTTTTTATACCGGGGATGGGGAGTAAATTTAGGTGGGGAACTTTTTTCAAGTGACGTACTTCTGACTTTGTTACGGGTAATTATCCGAGCAACCAAGTAACAAACATCCCTGAAGAAGAGACGTGCCTCCCCTACTACTGTACAAAACGTTTTTATCATTCAAGTAACGTTTTACCACTGTGCTGCACGTATATTGGGAGCGGAATGTGCCTGGACAATCGCCACTCATCACAGTAGTACGTCCTGGCCCCACCACTTTCTGTTAATCAAGAGTAATTAATCAATCCTTGTTGATTGGATGATCGTAGCACCATATAGAATCGACGTAGACCGTGTGTTTCTATGGCCGATGGGGTTTATGGCATCGCGGCAGGGGGATGTCCGGACATGTCATGTTCATTGTTTTATCCGCGCTTCCTGGCGCCACGTCCTGCCTCCTTCATGTTCACTCTTTATTGACTTCATGATGGCCACGCTATTTGCGAGGAGATATACTGTGCAACAACTAGTTTACGATCGCTGGAGCCTCTTTTTGAGGCCGGTTTCCCGCCAAATTATCAGACGATTGTTGAATCCACTTTTTAGTAGTTCACACCAACTTGATAATATGGATGCATCCCGAAGTCTCTTGTCCCGTCCTACTTTATAAGACCTGTCAAAACCTCGAGGGATAATCAGCACGCGATGTGAACCTCTCTTGACAGCCCCAGTCCCGCCCATGTGCAAATGACCTGTGAAGAGATTAGCAACACGTTACGTGACTAACACGCTACGTGACTGCCTCTTGGCAGTAGGGCCACAGTGGACGACTCCAGGAGGAGAGGGTTGGGTTTGTTGTTATTGTCATGCCTGGTGAGAGCGACGAGAGTGTGACGAGGGTCAGGCGGACGTACCCCCAACTGATCAACACGCTGTGCCTCGAGACCAGTGTTCTCATTATCGACATCTCGGGAAACGAAGCAGCGATCGGCGCGGGAGAATCAGGAGCTCATGAGCTTTCTTCGGGTGAAGAGTTTTCGCCGGATCCGGATCACGTGAAATAATTGCGAAGCCCGGAGCGAGCAGCTATTAGTAGACCTTCTCATTTCCGAGGGCTAGGTTCCAGAATAAGAAAGGAGACATCTTGCAACTAGGCTACGAGGATAGGGAGCAATGTGAAGGCGCAATCTGTACAGCCCCAGCAGCCACCGCAGTGTCCGGGGGAGGCGAGGGAACATCCTGGTCTGGTACATCCGCGCGGCGCTGGAGGCCAAGACGTGGCAGAGCAGCGGCAATAGCAGTAGCAGAAGGAGTCGCAGCCACGGCAGTCGCAGGAAAAAGACAGCACAAAACAACGAGAGCAGAGAGGGAAGAACAACAGGGAAAGAACAACAGAGAAAACGGGATAAGGAGAGGAAAGGCAGGGAGAGAGAGGACAAGGGGGAGGAAGGGAAGTCGCTGATGTCACCGACATCACGGCCGCCGCCGCCATCGTCATTGCCGCCGCTGTTGCTGCCGCCGCCGCCATCGCCGGAGCACTCGCCACCCAAAGGGGGTATCAGCGCGACGGATGTTGGGCAGGAAAAGCAGGAGGTTCTGCCTATTTTCCTGAACACTTCGCGCGCGATGGTGACACCAGGGGTGTCATCATGTGAGAAAAAACGAAAGGAGGAGGAAGGGGAGGACGAGGATGGCTGCAAGGAAAGGGCGAGGGAAGGGGAAACTAGCCGCAGCATCAACAGCAGAAGGACGGCCAAAAACACGACGAGCAGCATCATCTCCAGCGGAAGGGTGGTGCCATGCTGGACGAGGACGGCGCACTATTAATAGGACGGTGAGAAGCGCTGGCGCCGCGATGACGCTTGGCTCCCACCCTTTGGGCCTGACTGACTCAAGGTCTTGAGATTCAATATTTTTTGTTTAATCAAGACTGAGAATATTAATCATTGACTCATTGCTGATGCCCGCTCTTATTGATACGGAGGCGATTTCTAATGTTGGACCAAGCGTGATGCAGAAATGAAGTTAGAAGTTGGGGAGGAAGACAGGTACCAGGGCTACAAGATGCCGGACGCAGCCTTCGGCCCTCCAACATTCTTTTTTTTTTGCAGTTGAGAGCGAGAGGTCAACTGCAGTCTAATTTGGAATCCGTCATGCTTTGCGAGATTGGTTGTGTTCTTGCTGAAGTTGAAAATTGAGCAAGAACCCATGAGAAAGCACTGATGAATGGGTGGAATTTAGAATAGGCCAAGGCTGTATCTTTCTCATTTTCGCGGCGGAATATGTTGCGGTCTCCGAATATTCTGCAACACGTTCGACGGAAGTTTCGCTGACCGTCAAATAATGTGAGCCTGCACTTCACCGCAAACAGTTTGGTCCGTGCCGAGCAATGGACCCAATCGTTTGTTTTAGTATTATAACGTTTGAAACATGCAACAACTTAAAAGACACGACGGCCACAGCAGTCGTGATCACCCGGGCTGCGGGAATAACAAGGCTTTTTTCTTTCATGTATTTTTCCCTACACTAAATCAAGAAAGTAACCCCAAACCTTTGCCAAATCAGCTGGAACATGTGCCATTTGGGACAAAACCAAGAACATAACGTGAATTGCGGTTTTTGTTTTAACAAAAGAATCCAGACCGGGCAGGGTAAAGACGAAAGGGATTGCTTCCCGCTCTTCACTTTGGAATCATAGAGAGTGCTCTAGGTATTAGAGCGATGATGTTGACGGATGTGGTCCTAGACGTGTTGCTGCTGATATCCCAGTCCCTTTTTGTGTCAAGAGCCATATGAAACCATACCAGACTGGAAATGTTTACAACCTGTCCAAATCGCGGTGCCTTCACCGCTCTTTGACCCACGAGCCGTACTAGATAAGTAAACACACATATTTCACAATACCGAGGTTTTCGGGCTGTTTTTTGCTCTTGCGTGTCTTTATTACAAACCGCGAGAGGGCGTCGACCCAACCCAAACCTAACCCTAACCCTAACCACAAACTTTACTCCAACCCCGGACCAGGTTAAGGCGCCGACCCGAGCTGGAAAACCTGACAAAAAAAATGCGGACCACCTCAATATTGAAACGTATTTGGTACTGTATCTGTGGTATGATTTGTGGGTTGAGGAAATCGCACAGACTACGGCCCAAACGCGTCGAAGAAAATGATGCTTAAGAAACGATAAATGCACCCCCCAGGAGATTCGAGACGAGACTAAAGATACCAGGGTTTTGTTGCACAGCAGCTGGACCGGCTCGCTGTAGCCTTCGAGAGCGCGGTCAATGCTGTGGCGGAGAAACTCGTGGCGCGTTTCGCCGAGCAGCTTCTTGGCCAAGACACCACCGTGTATGTGTAGTAATATTTTTTTATTGGAAAATGGCCAAAGGGGGGTATACCCTCGGGTTTTTTTCATCATTTGGGGGTACAAAGAGAATACGACCGCGGAACGCACCCGCGCTGGCCCCTGACTGCCTAAAATTCAATTCTGACGCGCTGCTATGACGCCCGCAGCCCATGTCGAGCACGCACATCTTCTATTTGTTTTTAGGCATTGGGGCTAACGGGGTCGCGGCGATTGAGGGGGCGATCTAATCCCCCCTTTTGACTGAGACGCGGGGGGGTATGCCCAAAAAATCTACCAAAGGTATCTTGTTGTTGTTCTCGCATTAACTCGCATAATCAAGTTCGTGGTGACAGGACAGGCTCCAGTCACTCTGGAGCTGAGGAATACCCCAGAAACAAAAACACAAACCAAAAAGGTGGTACACGCATATATCACAGCTGACGCGATTCATGCCTCCACCAGAAACATATAAAAGTGAAATCGGGAGTCAGCCTACGACGTGCCAGGTCCATAATGGTGCATACGTCTCACTACTCGCGCCTGGAAAAACCGACTACACCGCTTGCCACCCAAGAAAGACCACCACGTATACATTACACGTAGTACGTATCACTACGCATACGCACGTCAGACGCAACTCAATTGGAAAAAAGAAACAAAGAAAAGATAAGAAGAGAAAGGAAAGGAAAGGACAGAAAAGAAAAGAAAGCGAAAAAGGAAAGGAAAGAAAAGAAAAGAGAAGAAAAGCAAGAAAAGACAAGAAGAGGAAGCAAGGAAAGGAAAAGAGAAAAAACGTCACACTAGCAGCAAACCCTAGGAACTGACTAAAGACGGCATTGGGATCATAGAGGGTATCAAGTGCATCAATGGCACTTGGGGGAGAGCGCAACAAGCCGAAAAAGTCAGGGCGGCCTTACGCTAACTTGGGACGGCCATCGGAAGGGCACAAATTTCAAGACGATGATGGCCAGACCCAGACTCCAATCTCTTGGGCAGGACGCCCCCCCTTCCCCCCCCTCCCCCCTGCCCCTTCCCGCCCCCCCCCCTCCCCCCCTCCCTCCTCCCCCCGGCCGCTTAGAGATGCCGACGGTGGGTGGCGCTGCCGCAGCCTTTGCGCGTCGCTCTGCAGCTTTGGGTATCTCCGTCTAATGCCATTTTCGCATGAACAACTCGGCTCCCTCCTCTACTCGTCGAAACCATCTGCCGGCCTTCTGAGCAGCCTTTCGCCACCCTTCGAATTTCATTCCAAAGACAGACATATCCTCCTTCAGACAAGCCAGCCAGTCCTTCTCTTGTCCCCCTGAGTAGCCCTTACCCCCAACAAGCTCCCCAAACATCACCCTCTGTGGCAGACGCTCCTTCCCCATACGTGCTACAAATCCCGCAAACAATATCCTCCGTTTGCGCACTATCGCCTCTATGCTCTCGGAAGCTGTCTTGGCAAGCGCGTCGGCGTACGATAGGGTGTGGTCGTCGCGCTTCCATTTCCGCCATCCGAGGCATCGGAGAAGCATGGAGTGGTGAACCGGTCGTAGCCTGTCATAGTCAGGATTGTTCGGGCTCCACGTCATGCAACCGAAGAGTAGTGTCTCGACCGCCTCGGCTTTCAGCAACCGCACCTTCAACCGTAACCGCACACCCGGGCGATCCTATATTTCCATCTTGTACCGCTGGAAGCACGCCCAGGCCCTCTGAAGACGCCGTCTTTTTCAATGCTGAGGTATCTGTCCGCGGTGATAGCCCCGCTCAAGTACACAAATTCGATTGTTTGTATACCTGGCCGGCTGCCTTTATTGTGAACGACACCTTCCCCCCGCCTTTGGCTTGCAGGCATATCATCACTGTTTTCGCCTCGGAGACCGTAAGCTCGAACGCCGACCACGCAATCACGATCACCGTCACCATCCTCTCCAGCCCTTCTGATGATCGCGATACGATGCCCGCATCGTCAGCGTACAGCACCCCACACTCTCTGCACGTCCTCGTCCTCCTCCTCCCCTCTCCGCCCGTCGACTTTGCCTGTGCGTGAAGTGCCCTTCTTCTCGCCTTTCTCCTTCTTTCGTTGGAGCTGCACCATGTTGTCCGTGATGGCTGCATCAGCGAGGAAGTGTTTCTCAGCCACACGCAGTACCGCCGTGAAAAAGATCTTAAGCAGCAGTGGCGCGAGCACGCATCCTTGTCTGAGACCTTGCCCCAAGTCGAACATATCTGAGCACTCTCCGTCATCCAGCCGCACGCATGCTTGCATACCGTCGTGGAATTCGCGGATGACGGCGAGCATTCTCGGTGGCACGCCAAAACGAGCAGGGACATCCCACAGCAGGGTTCGGTCGACGGAGTCGTATGCTTTGGTGAGGTCGATAAACCACAAGTACAAGGGGGTGTCCTTCTTCCGCGCCAGTTTGTGCAGTCGTCGTACTACGAACATCATGGCAACCGTCGAGCGTTGGGGTCTGAACCCACATTGTTCCTCCCGCAGAATGTTCTCGCGTTCGCAATAGTCACTCAGGCGACCCGCGATGACTTTGAGGAGTACTTTGCCGGCGTGAGCCATGAGGGAGATGCCACGATAATTGCCACACTCAGTCCGATCTTTCTTCTTGTGAAGCACCTTAATCGTTGCATCTTTCCATTGTTGCGACACGCCACCTCCCCTCCACACAGCGACGATGATGTCGTGGAACTTTCCGAGAGTGTTCAATTATCCTTCGTCGGCCAAAACCTTCAAGAGCTCGGCCGGGAGGCCATCGGGCCCAACCGCCTTTCGGTTCGCCAACGCACGGATCGCCTCCTCTACTTCGTACCTAGACGGGACGTCGTTTAGTGGTCTGCACGGGGGCCACTGCTTAAGCTCGTGCACAATGCTCGGGTCAAGGGTCGACGACTTGGTGTGAAGCAGTTTGTGAAACCACCTAACCCACCGCTCGCGGATGAGAGCATTATCCCGCAGCAATCGACCTTCCTCGTCCTTCATGTACTGCGAGGTAAACGTCCTCTTCCCTTCCACATCCACCCCCTTTAGATGTTTGTAGAAGCCAAATTGATCACCTTCTCGGATACGTCCTTCGAGTTGGCTAACGTAATCTTCGAAGAACCTCTGGACCGCTTCCGCCCGCATGCGTGTAAGCCGTTTGGTGGTCGCCTTCAAGGCTCGCGGTAGACCACGATTGTTTGGAGCAGAACGGACCCGTTTCCTCGCGTCTTCCCTATCCTGCCATCGTGCGTTCAACTCCGCTTTCGTCGCCTCGGTCGCACACCAGCCCCTCCGTACTTGTTTGCACCGAATAGGGGGCACTACGTCGGCCGCATGCGACAGTAGCGTCTCGGTCAGTAATGAGGCCATGTCATCAACGCTTCCGGCATTAGTACCGGGTGTCGGAGAGGCAAGCTTGGCCGCTATCGCTCCTTGGAAATTCATCCGGAGATGCGGTTCCGCCATTAATCTTGGTATATGAATAGCTCGCCGGTTATTGATAACTCTCTTTGGACGATTTGGTGCGATGCGGCCCAAAAGGCGAATGTTTCCTATTACGAGGTTGCAGCCCGACTCAGCGTTCTCCCTGGATGGGGTCCGCACAGTGACATTACGTACCAATCGTCTATCCACTTGGCGTGTCAGTATATAGTCAACCCTGTACTGGGCCTTTCGTCGGTTAGGGCTCTGAAATGTGTATGATATACCACGAGCAGGTGTAGCATAGTACGTACTGAGGAGGGCGAGTTTGTTATCAGCTGCGTGAGCCAATAGTCGCTCTCCGCTGTCGTTCAGCTCGTCACGTCCGACGCACCCAATACCTTGCTGTCGGTCCACCCGACCCCTCTCATGCCTGTACGAGCATTTGCGTCCATCAGGACAAGGAGGTGGTCCCTACTGGGTACCTACCCCCTTGACCACCTCGTCAAGTGAACTCCAACATTAATCATTTTCGCTGGTGCTCTTGTCGAGAGTGGGAGCATAGGCCTACGATAAAAGACGCACCGTTAGATTTCCCTTTGAGTTGGATGCGAACCTTCATCAATCTAGCACTGATGCACTCAACCGTGACGTCGCCCTTATCCATCCCTGCCACAATATACTCTCTAACAGCTAAGTTTACCCCGTGGTTCCCCTTCTTTTCGTGCCTTCCTCCGTTTGCTCCTGAGCAAAACACAACATACCCCGCCGCCGAAAAAGCACTTTGTCCATCGCGCCTCACCTCCTGCAATCCTATGATTTCACAACCTGCGTCCTCGCAAGTCTTCAGTATCACCTCGGCGTGGCCTATGTCGTTTGTGCCTTGAAAGCGAATGTGCGAACGCTGTACAGAGTAGGCAGTGGTGACATGTGATACTTGGTACGAGGCAGTATCCAAAAGTAAAATAATCCCAGTTCTGAGAGGATGGAAGAGCTGTTATTTCTGGGCTCAGAAGTCACCAAATCCGCTATTTCTGGCCTCGATCATTTCTGAATCCAGAATAACGATGATTTCTGGTCCCACAGTGGATGGTCTATATTTTTGGCGTCCGAGACCCCTGTTAAAGAGAGAAAGTATCGCTCAAAATGTTTCCCATAGTAGTAGGTCTTTACACTACACATACCGTCTCAAGTAAAAAACGGACACAGTGCTATAGCTCCACATGAGTCAAGGTTGGGCTGGGGGCTGGGGTCAGGGGTCAGGGTAAGACCCGCGGGCATGCAGTGAGAAAAGAGCAATCGAACCAAAAACCACTATATGTGTATCAATGATCGCCACGTCTTTCCGAACTGTCTGAAAGGTTGCAGCGCAGATACGACGCCCGTGACTGAAAATTGAAAATCGCGGGGGTTCGTTCCCCATGAAGGGTATCACCTACCAACTCTACAAAAATCAGTGACGTAAGTAACATGATTATCCCCTACCGGTTCTTGCGGCGGGCCTGCACCAGTCACCTCGCTCGTTGATTTCCCCGTTGAGTCCTTCGCTTGACGACGGTGACAGCTCGTCGCGGCGAGGTGAAACTCGCCCCTCCTCTTTCGCAGTTTCTACCATAGAACAAACAAGGGCTAGCACTTTCGTTCCTCGCCGATGGGCTGCTGGTTCTTTGTCCCTCCTCGCACGTTTGTCCAGTTGAGCTCGACGCGCGGACGGCAGACGCGCGCTGTTGAGGCAGAACCCTTCGATCAAGTTTGTCGACAGCCGGACGGCAACCACGGCTACTATCATAGAGCAGCAGCGGTGTATCTTACCCGCTGCGATATGCACGCAGTGGCTGCTGCACAGCAGTGGTGCTTGGTGTGCAACAGCAAGGCATGCACATGCCAATTGAAATAGTATCATCTCATGGAAGAAGGCCCTTTTCCGAAACGCGTTCGTCCATATCTTTGGAGCGCTCCTTTGTCGCCTATATTTTTTTTCATAAAGACGTCAACGGACTGCGCGAACGCGCCGAAGCCACCAAACCCCTAAGATACGAAACCTCCAAGTCCGCAGTCGAAAACAGTTGAGCCGAAAAAGTAATATTTCGACTGTGTAAGAAAGCCAGCTTTGGGCTTCAGTCGAAAAAGGCCGTTCTCGACAAATCCGACAGTGTAATAAATGGCCTAAGGGCCCGTACTATCCAGGAATTCTCACGGGTCGGGTTAAATCTCGCGGGTCGGGTCGGGTCGGGTCGGGACTCGACCCGACCCGTGATAATTTCGAGATGTCTTGACCCGACCCGACAAGCGAGAATTTCGAGACGTCTTGATCCCAGCCGACCCGACCCGACCCGCGAGATTTTGAAATCCTCCTGACCCGACCCGACCCGACCCGCCACAATCAATCCAGGTGACCCGCGAGATGCGGGTTTCATGCGGGTCAGGTCGACTTGACCCGCGACATTTCTCACGGGTCAAAGTCGAAAAGTCACGAGTCAAAGCATGTACACGTCGGTCGGTTGACTAGTCCTTGGTCCCTCGTACTTTTCCCAGGATGTCGTGCTCTATGGTTTTTTCTGCCGGTATTGTTTGTAGCAGCATTTGTGGTGTGCGCGCGAAAAATGATCAAGAAACCGCAACCCACACGCATGGACAATTAGCCACGCCCGTAGCGCTAGACCACCGGGTCGACCCGACGTGCCGACGAGCGAACTAGTTATCTATGCAGTCTCCGGCCCAGGCAAGCAGCCTAGATGTACTGGTATGACCGTATCATTACTACTGTTACGGCTTCAGCCGGCACGGGATTCGCGTCACACTGTCTGCCTTGGTACGAGTAGCTAGGGGTACTGACTGCCTGGTGATTGTTCTACGTGCTGTATGATGACATATGATCGGAGCATCGGCACAAGAGAGGTAGGAAGCGGTAAGCTTTGTATGATTCACGGATCCGCGGATCGGACCCGCGGGGCGTCTGCACGGTAATGGCCCTCAGCTGTGTAAGTTTGAAAAAGGCGGATCCGCTGGCCAGATCCGCGGGTTTGACCCGCGGGTCAGTCGTAAACAACTCGCGAGTCATGATGACTTGACCCGCGAGTGACCCGTATATCGCGGGTCATGACCCGACCCGACCCGCAGGATTTTGAAAACCTCTTGACCCGACCCGACCCGACCCGCGAGATTTTGAAACCTCTTGACCCGACCCGACCCGCGAAATTTTGAAGCCTATTGGCCCGACCCGACCCGACCCGCGAGATTGTGAAACCTCTTGACCCGACTCGACCCGACCCGTGAAATTAGAAAGAGTTATGACCCGACCCGACCTGCGAGATTTTGAAACCCCCTTGACCCGACCCGCAGGTCGGGTCATGACCCGTGAAAAGCCCTGGTATTATCGAAGAGCATCAAGAATCGCAATTTCGATTTTCGTTTTTAGAATTCATTTTCATTTGCATCTGATTTTTGAAAAATGAATCACCGAGCAGGCTTTTCACAATTTTGACAAAATAACAACTTCAACAAAGAGTTAAAAAATATACCTATTTCGTCGAATTTCATTGAAAAATAATTCAATTTGGGGAACGGTGCACCTACGATACTCATAGACGTAGCATGTTCTATGTAACCGAAGCCGGCCACGCGGATTGATGTCGTGTCGTCGGCTGATTGAGAGACCAGAAGCCACCATTGCGAAATGTAGGACCACAGGAGCAGCCGCAGGGCTACCTAGTCTGCTGCTCCTAAGGCCCTTAGCACAGCTAGACCTCCTGCAACGCCTCGAAAACAATCGCGGCCGTCGCAAAGAACCCAGTTTTCGTCGCCCTGCACCTCGAAAGCAACATGTCCGACCACCACATCACGACTACGCTCAAAAGTTCGACCGCTATGTCCCCGTCGCTGCTGCCCGTATGGGGCGACGGGGCTTCGCCAGCCCACCCAAGAGACGCAGCCCCCTAGCCACTGCCGGCAAAAACAATCTGCCGCTTACCGCGGCGCTCCGCGAAGGACGCGAGCCATTGCTCGCCTCGGTCGTTGCTCGTTGCCCACAGGCGTTCGTTGACCTTTGTTCCGTTTTATTTACATACTTCGAAGTATTCTGAAACTCACGGGGCTGCGGTGAGTTGTAGTATTTTTGCTTTGTTTGCTTTGTCGAGTTCAACGGGGGGGGCGCAAAACCGGATGCAACGACCATTGTTGTTGTCTTGCCTGATCATTATGTTCTTTTAGCCTTGTTTCTCTCTTTGTTCCCTATTTTCCCTCCACGCCGGCCTAATGCCGAGATCTTCTTCTTCGTGTCGTTTCGTCCGCGTGCAACAGTTAATTCTCTGCTTTTCAGCGCGTATGTTGTTCTTCTTGCAGCCTTTCCTTTTTGATTTTCTTGCATCACATTATTCAGAACCCCTGTCATTTCTTTGATTGTTTACTCCTTTCTTATTGGTATGGCCTGGCTTGTTTTGTTGTGCTCTCGTAATACTATCCGGTACGCTAGCATTTCACTTGTTTTACCTTGATTAATTGCGATTGTTTGGTTTACTCTGCCTCACAGCAGACAATAGTGTGTGGCCACAGATTTTTTATATCCTTAATAAGGACACACACCACCCAGTAATACGCGCGATCGGAGTATCACACACAGCTTGCAAAGGTGAGTCCCGACGAAATCTTCGATCTCACAGCTGGTGGAGTGTAATGTTATTTTTATCAGCACGGACACCGGGTGCAATGATGTCATCGGGTAGAAAGAACGGTTTAAAAACTCAAGAAGTCCTACACAAACACACACTACGCCGGTTCCACGAGAATAAGCAGAGTCGTATCGTATGTTTTCGGTATTTTTCATGAAAAAAATGATTTCCACGCTAAAGACGGGGCGCATTCTGATTTCTGGCGTTTGGCTTAGTTCGTACATATACATATACCCCCTTTCTTTTTCCCGTTGCCTCTTGCTCAAACGCCCCACCTAACATCGAAATCAGCCAGAGTAATAAACACTTGTACGCAATTGATATCACGTCATTATCTTTCTAGCCATCCATGACGTAGCTATAATTCATCCCCCCGCCCCCCGCCCCCAACGCCCTCTCCTTCCCCACCACCCGTACGATCGCCTAGACGTAGCACCACGCGTATAGCAAGCTCCTACATATACGCGACCCTAACCTGTTAAAACCCTCCCCCCCCCCCCCCCCCCCCTTTTCCCCGCTCCCTCTTGCTCAAACGTCCCACCTAACATCGAAATCTCCTCATTATCTTTCTAGAGCCATCCATGCCGCTGCTCCAATTCACCCCCCCCCCCCTCCCCCCCCCAACGCCCCATCCTTCTCCACCACCCACACCATCGCCTAGACCTAGCACCACGCGTATAGCAAACCCCTATATCTATGCGACCTAAAACTGTTAAAAACCCGTTTGCCCCCCCCCCCCGACCCACCCCCTCGAACACTCCGCCCTCTCCTCACTGGTTGTACGACTTACAGGATATACATGATAAACTGGTGCATTCCTTCCACAACCGTCATAGATTTATCCCCTTAAAGGATTCTATAGTTTCCACGCACAGATTGAGTTGCCAGTCCCCCCCCCCCCGCTCCCTCTTGTTCAAACCCAGGCCCCCACGCCCTTGAAAAATCCGCCCTATCCTCACCGATTATACGACTTACAGGATACACTTGATAAACTGATGCATATCCTTCCACAGCTGTCAGATTTGGTCCCTCTCAAAAACGGGTTGTATAGTTTCCGCGCACAGACTGACTAACATCACCCTGTTGGTCCTGATAGCAACACTGTAGTTCCAAGGAGAGTCGCCGACCTAAATCCTTCATGAGGACACACAACCCGTAATACGCGCGATCGGAGTATCACACACCGCTTGCAAAGATGAGTTTCGACAAAATATTCGATCTCACAGCTGGCGCGTATTTTTATTTGTATAACACAGTTGTTTAAGTGCGAGCACGCAGCAGCAGCAGCAGCAGGAGTCAAACCATGTCGCCCGGAGGCAGCACTTTCATCGCTCTTTGCCGACAGCAAAATTGCCTGAATTTGCCTTCACGGCCGCCAAAACACTAATTTTTGGTTCGTAATAACACTCGACTCTACATCCTTCACTGCGCACGCTTATCTTGCTTCTGGACATGTCTCCTGACATCATAGGCAGCATCTCGCCGGTATAACCGCTCGTCGCTCGTGACATGACACCAGCAATCTTTCTTTTCTTTTTTTTCAAGATCCTGGAGATTCGGGTATTAGGGCAGACGACAGAAAGCGGTATACCGCCACCATTCCGCGCCACCGTGCGGTACAGCAGAATACACCTAGGTTTTTGACCCCGAGCCGCGAAGCTGATTGGTCAACTCAGCCTCGTACCGGTTTTTGACACCAACTCCTTGCGGTACATCGTACCGCGGCTTCTCAGCTCGGCCGTCACCGTTTCCTGACGCGACCCATAACGCTTTCTGTCGCAAAATACACCAGGCGGACCGACTTTGCCCCAGGCTCTTAGTGGCCCATAACCTTTCAATTTCCGACCGAATCTCAACCATGGGCACAACGTCATGTCGCATCCATAGAACGACGCGATTTCACACTCCTCCATATTTCGGATCCCTTCATAGCAATCATTGCAACACCCCTTCCACACACAGCACGAACCGCTGCTCAACCATACATAGTTTGCACCATACGTAGCTCGCACACCCCACGTACACGTATTATAGTAGTTGTAGTTGTAGTTATAGTTGTAGTTGTAGTTGTAGTTGTAGTTATAGTTGTAGTTGTAGCTGTAGTTGTAGTTGTTGTTGTTGTTGTTCTCACATTAACTCGCATTAGCAAGTCCGTGGTCACAGGACAGGCTCCAGTATTGGGTTGGGAATGTATGGATGGCGGGGAAAAGGCTGGGGCAAAGGGGCAAAAAGAGGGAGTGACAGTCCCGCTACTCGCGCACAACCCTGTTGGCCCACACATACACCCGATGACGTCCGCCGTCTGCCTTGCGACTTCGCACACCGCATTATGTTGAAATCCACACAAGGGGAAGACGCCACCACTTAAACTTGGTAGTCAAGAACTTGGGCACCCTTGAGATGCCCGGAAAATAACCTATAATACACTACCCACTCCTAAAACCTATTAAACATAAAAGGAGTTCTTGAGTGGTGGCGCCATCTGTGTGGTCGTACACGGCTGGTTATTACGTACGAAACAACGGCTTTCGACTATTGAAATGTGGACCTTGAAAATATCGGGGGTATATTACATGTAGTCTTGTACATCGCCTTCTACATGTCGTCTTGTAGCCATGCAGTCAGTCTACCGACACAGACATGGTTGGGTGGGTTTGTTTTAGCGAAAGGCACAGGACGTATGGATGCATGCTCCGGCTTAGAAGCGTTTTGCCGAGGCGAGGAAGATGGGTTGTTGAGTGTAAAAAAAGTGAGATTCGTTGGGGGTACGTATATCCATATCTCTGAAGGAATCCGAAATATGACGGAATGTGAAAGCAAGTCGTTATATGGACGCTACAAGACGTTGTGCCCATGATGGCTGAGATTCGGTCGGAAATTGATAGGCTTTGGGCCGCGAAGAGCCTGGGGCAAAGTCGGTCCGGATGGTGTGTTTTGCGACAGAAGCGTTATGGGCCGCGTCAGGAAACGGTGACGGCCGAGCTGAGAAGCCGTGGTACGATGCACCGCAAGGACTTGGTGTCAAAAACCGGTACGAGGCTGAGTTGACCAATCAGCGTCGCGGATCGGGGTCAAAAACCTAGGTGTATTCTGCTGTACCACACGGTGGCGCGGAATGGTGGCGGTATACCGCTTTCTGTCATCTGCTCCAAAAAAAGCTCAAGCTCCATACGCTTTCGTTTGTGTACCAGTGTTTGCCCATCTGCAAAACGCAGACTAGGTACAAGCTGGGCCGGCCAAGAAACCCATAATCCGTCAGTCGGGCATATCTTTTGAACGACAGTGACCCACTGCAAACTGAGCATATCCTCGTAATCAGCTAGATACGGTGGTCATTTTAAGCCCTCCAGCTTAAGAATCTGCCAAGTTGGCGCCGAAAAAAGTGGTTGCTACTCACGACTCCTAGTTTGAGCATTTGTCATGATTTTTTTGTGTTGATTTTTCTAAAATTGCTCGAAATACAACGTGGATGGAATTGGGTCAATTTTTCTGGGCATGTACATCTTGGGACGAGGAGTAGGGACATATGCGTTTCATTTCATGGGTCACTTTCGTTCGAAAGTTATGGATGAATCCCTGAAATATATGTAAATTTGTATGCAGAGACCCTTTCGTGGAAACTCGGCCATGCACCTCTCAATTTTGGAAGTTAGGACCTGAAATTTTGACATGTGATTTGGACCAAGCTCACCAAAACAGTACATGGCGAACTCGAAAAAAAAAAAAAATGGCCTACATATGGCCGGCCAAAAGTTTTCCAAAATCATGAAATAGATGAAAAGCCAACGTTTTTTTTTTTTTTTTGAGTTCGTCAAGAACTGCTTTGGTGAGCTTGGTTCAAATCACGTGTCAAAATTTCAGGTCCGAACTCGAAAAAATGAGCGCAGCACAGCGATATTGGCCTGCTTTGAGCGTCTTGGCCGGCCCAGCTTGTATTAACCTCGCCCCTTCGAAATTTAGTCAACACCGTGGACTTGCCGGCCTTCTCCGGCCGAACCCTACAAGGTTTGGCCAAGAAGGTGAGATAGCCACCCAGGAATCGACAGCTCTTTTTGCTCTTCGACCTGGGTAGTGCAGGATTTGCCTGCGCCTGTTGTTGTTTGTTGTCTCACACTAACTCTCGTCAAAAATCTAGTCTATGGTCACACAAGGGTGCTGGAGCCCTAGGAAGATCCGAAGAATCAGATGAGATCAAAATCCGTCCGGAAAATACTACGCTTTCCCCGCCTAAAAACGAACGATGCGAAGAAGGCGCACAAGTGAAAAGGTGCAATGTGCAAGCTGAACTCACATGGCCGCGGGTATCCACTCAACTACAGCATAGAGTTCCCCCGTTCCCACAACTAACCAACTCGCGGCTACAAACTACAGCGGTTGGGCTGCCTGCACCGTGCGAACCGCACGGTAATCGTGAGCACAGACGAACGCGCCTGCTGTCTGGAGTGCTGTCAGAGTGACGACCCGCGGGCATGCAGTGAAACAAGAGCAATCGAACCAAAAACCACAAGATACAAAATATCAATGATCGCCCCGCCTTCCCGAGTTATTTGACAAGTTGCAGCGCAGCTACTACGCCCGTGCCTGGAAATTGAAAATTGAAGGGGTCGTTCCCCATGAAGGGTGTGCACCTCTTGTACAAACTCTACAAAAATCAGCGACGTACGTAACATGTTGTACTACTGCCTCGTAAATAAACCCTTGAAAAAAAACCATTCGCTGCTCTCGTGATGATGGTGTGCGTGCGGGTCGTGGGTCTCCGTGTACCATCCTCCTGCTGTGATTCTCCATGGCCGACTCATCGCCTTAGCTCACTCGGCCCGCTCCTTCGCACTTGCTCTCGTTGACACTCAATTCCAATCGGTTCCCCTTCTCCCCCGTCCCAAAAAAACAAAACGCTCCGCGCAGCTTGCGGTCTCAAAAACAAAACTTTTCGTTTAGGGAGAGTTCAATCCGTCTCTTCCCCGCCCGTCGACGGCCAGTCGCCCTCCTCCGTCGTCGTCGAATCCAGCCTCCTGCCGGCGCAGTTCCCTCCACGCAAACCGAGACTGCGCCCCGTGGTGGCGCCTGCCTCCGCGCACGAGCATCCCGATTAAGCATGGCTGCTCCGCCGCTGCTGCCTAACAAGACGCGCGAATCGTAGGTGACCATGCCTAACGCACCACGTACGACCCAACTCTCCCGCCACGCCTAAGCCTCGCGGCCACACGCAGCAGCAAGAAGGTTTGTTGTTGTTGTTGTTCTCACATTAACTCTTGTCAAAAATCTAGAGTCCGTGGTCACACAAAGGTGCTGGAGCCGTAGGAAGATCCGAAAAAACAAAATGAAGATGTAGCTTTACGCAGGAATGCAGAGTTTGTGGAGGCGTGGTTGGGATTCGAATAACGGGAGTAGGGCAACGGCCAAACTAGAATACAAATTCGAATTAGGCCGACGTTGTTGTGTCTGCCCCGGACTCGCCCAAGTGGCAGACGAGATCGGGGCTCCCACACGAGTGGCGGAGCAGGAATACAGAGAGAGGGAGAGTTGACCCTCCAGTGGCTGCGAGGCTGGGGACGGAGTATATTGGTTACAGCAGCGCAGCAGATCAGGACAGCGCGTCAACTTGATTTGATCGACTTGGACTTCGTCAACTTCACCCTCGTTTGTCCCTCCCTCGTTTGAGCCTTCGTTTGGAAGCCTTCGTTCGGGAGCTGTCCTCACAACCCCGCGCTTGCGATGGCTGACGCCAACCAGACGGACGGGGCTTCCGGGGGGGGCTCGGCGGACACGAGCTTTACTTCCGACACACAGGCTGGCAGCCCCAGCGACGGCGGGATACCTGCCCCTCAGGGGGCTACGCACTCGGCCCCGGCCGTCCCTGCAGCAGCGCCGCGCCCTACGTCCACCGCCCTGCTCCGGCAAATGGCAGAGGCTACACAGGCCATCGCGGCCAGCACGGCGAACATCGTTGCCCGCGTGGCTGCGCTCGAGCAAGCCCAGCAAGGCCAGGGCCAGCAGCAGCAGGCAGGCCAGCCACAGATCCCGATAGGGCCCCTACCCGCCCCCCCCCCCCCTGGCGGCGGCCCAGCCCCTCTCTTGGCCCCCGGGGGTTCTGGGTGCCCAGCCACTCCAGGGGTTGCCCGAGCAAACCCAGCTGGCAGCGGCCACGGCCGCGATCAAGGCCAACGCTCGGCTCGCGGCCGAGGTGTGGCACTTGATGGCGGGCACGAAGTATTTTATTGCCCGCGGGAGTTTCAGCGTCGCCGAGCCGCTCACCCCAGACATCTTGGGTTTTATCCTGAAGGAGGTAGCGAGCGTCAGCCCAGCCTCTACAAAACAGCTCCAGCACTTGGCGGAACTCGCTGTACAAGATTTTTTCCCATCGGCCCCAGTGGGGGAAACTCCCGTCGCCATGCCGGCTGACGTGCACTTCCGCACTTTCCTCGCCGCCTTCGGGGCCGTGCTGAGCATGGGGAGCGCACCGGCTATATGCAAGACTCGCGTTACCTTGCTCAAGCAGGAGCTGGACGCGGTACTGACGCAGTTACAGGCCTACTTGCAGTACCACTACTTGGCTATACATCCGTGCCCTACCCAGATTCGCGCGGCCCTCCTGCCAGCCATCAATGCGGGGCTCGACGTATACATGCACGAGCTCGCCAAGCAAGCCGGCGCCCTGTGGAACGAACACCCCCACATGCCCCCACCCGCCGGCTCCGGGCCCCCCGCGGCCCACCCAAGTTTTACGAGGCTCAAAGCCTTGCTGGTGGAGGGCTCCGCGGACAGCCTCGCGGAGCGCGCGCAGCACTGGAAATCCGCAGCGACGAAGACGGCCGGCGCAGGGGCCGGCAAACGCAAGGCCGCAGAGAAGCCAGGGGGGTCCAAGGCCAAATTCGGACAAGGGCGGACGACCCCCACGGAGGGCAACCGCGCCTTCAAAGCTCGCTTGGTGGAATGAAAGACCCCGTCGGGCGTGTGCGAGTACGCCTGGCGCGGCGACACCTGCCCCCGGTCCGCCTGCAGGTACGCCCACGACCAGGTGGCCCCTGCGGTCGGCCAGGCGGCCCAGGCTCCCCCGCCGGCCACACCCTCACCGCCCCCGTCGCTGCCCCAGCGCCAGCAGCAGGCGACCACCGCCGGGGGCGGCGCGGCAGCCACGGGCGGGAGCACGCCGTCTACGTCCCTCGTCCGTTTCAGCCGGAGCCACGCAGCCGCCAGCCGGGGCGGAGCTTCCGCGGGCGTCGGGGCAGGTCGGGGCAGCGGCGGCATCAGAAACTGACAATGCGGGCTCTGCCGCCAGGCAGGGCCGACCACGGGGAGGGAGGGAGCAGGCGCGGCCGACCAGGGCTTCGCCGACCTCACGAGGTCCGTTGGACTTCACAGGGCTCCTACTCCGGGATCGGTTTCGCCGGACCTGTTTCACGGTGAGTCAGTTCCCCGCAGGATCCGCAGCAGTTGACAGTCGGTCGCAGGCACCGAGCAGCAGAGAGGGCGGTCGACGCAGAATAACCGGCCGACACACACAGGCACAGATAGATGGGTAGACAGTATACAGCCCTCATATACCAGACAGCAGCACAGACAGACATGCAGCCACATGGATAGGCATACAGACAGACATACTTAGAGACAGAGGGACCACTCGTCCGACGAAAATTACAGACAGACGGAAGACAGGTCGACAGACACAGACAGACAGACAGAAACGAAACGAAACGAAACGGACCAACGGTAGAGCTCGATCTTATCAGTTAAATGACAGCTCGACCGTCCAGCTGAACAGAGGGCCAGATACCCCACTTCAGGCCTTTCGGTACAGCGCCGAGGTGCCGAAGGTTCAGGACAGCAGGCGAGTGTGAGTAGCGGGCCAGCATACCCCGTTCGGAGTCGTGCGTCGGGGCAGTCCCCCGTACTCCGGACACGCACACAATATCGCACAAGCAGGAGCCGGGGGCCAGACACCCGTTTCCGTTGTGAGTTAAAAGTAACGACTCCGGTGGAAGGCTCGTACAGCAGCAGGGGCAGAGGGTCAGACACAGATAGTTACCCCACTCCCACGTACGTCGCCAGCTGGCGACGCCGTCGGAGGCCCGTCCCAGGGGGGGGGCGTTCAACCCCGTTTTTCTTCGTTTTTCCGACTCAGCAGACAACACAGCCGGGGTACACAGTCAGTCAGACAACATCGAGTCACTCACCGTCCGTTTCAGCTCAATCCGTGTTCGTCTTCCCCCTCATGGTAGGTAGGGGCATGATTTACACCCACGGCCCCGTTTGATCACACGCGTACCGCAGGATCGAAAACGGGGCCGTCGGAGCCGTCCGTTCGGGCCGATCCGCGGAGGGGCAGCGGGTCAGCGCGCGCGCGGCTTCCTGATGGAGGGTGGCGCGGTCGACCTCCGAACGCACAGATAGTACAGCAGTGGCATGCAGAAAAGGCTAACCTCGAAAAAGACAACCTCGACGTTCAGACTAGAGAAGACATCTTGTATCGGCTAGTCGACATTTGCACGGCCTTGATGCGACAAGCCGCAGTAAGGCGACACCCGAGTATCCTAGGGGCAGTCGCCCGTTTAGTGGGAGGCGGCTTGGTCGCCTCCCCGACAGACCCAGGCCAGATTCAGAAGCATTTCGGAGACATAAAAGGTTTCAAAGACGTTGACGAACTTATCACGATCGTCACGGGGGGGGTCCCCGTGTGCGCAGCAGTAACCAGTACAGAGTTAAACCACGCCTTGCAATACGGTAACCACCGCAGTGCCCTCGAACATCTCCCGGCCATATGGGATAAGCTCAGCGAAGATGTTCGACGCGATAAGTGCCTGGTCATACGTGAGTCGTTCGCAAGACAAATCTCTAACCTGAGGGTGTCGTCCCTCGGGGCTGTAGTCACCCACAAGGTCAGGATTATTAACGACCTTTCCTTCGAGGTGCGGCACCGGAACAAAAAGGAGGGTCTGAACAGAGACACGGATCCAGACTCCGTTCCCCCGTGTCTGCGCGACAGCCCTTCCAAAGTTCCTCACAGAAATCGTGAGCCTACGCCAAAAATACCCTGTAGAGCGCATACTGATGAGCAAGGTAGACGTATCAGATGCGTTTCGGAATGTTAGAGTCGACCCGGACCAAGCCCACAATTTCTGCTACACGATCGGGGACCAGGTCGTGATCAATTTTCGGCTGACGTTCGGGTGGTCCGGGTCCCCGGGTTTCTGGGGGGCCATGGCCTCGGCAGCCGAGCACTCGCATTGTCACACGTCGGTACAATCAGCTCAGCTACTTAGCGAAGGACGTGCGATGATGTCGCACGTCAAGATCGTAGACCGTTGGGAAGAAGGAGAGCCAACCCGGGTGCCGACGGACGCCAAAATCAGAGCGCACCCGGGGGGGGGGGGAGGTTAGACCCGTTTGTCGTCACGGTGCACGTAGACGATTACCTCTTAGTTAGGGTACAGCATTCAGCCGACGACACGACTGCCCTTACAGCGTCCGCCTCATTAGCGTCCGACCACATGCGCCTGTTCGGACGAGGCGAAGACGGAGCAACCCCGATCCTCGCGCCAAAAAATAGCTCGGACTGGGACACCAAGATGGACGCGCTAGGTTTCACTGTAAAATCACATACCCAACGTATTTCCTACCCGCGCGAGAACACCGAGGCGATCAGGAGACTGTTGCTCGACCAGTGGCCCTCGAGCAGGAGGTGCGCGACAGACAAAGAAGTCCTTAGCATCGCGGGAAAGTTATGGAACCTCACGTACGTAGTCAGAGCAGGCAGATATTTCGTATGGAGGCTCTTACGCCTGACGGGCCTCCATGACTCGCAGGACCAAAAGCGTCAGAACGGTATTGTGACCCTGGGTAGAGAGTTTCACGCAGACCTTCACCTCCGGAGGTGGGCGATAGAGCACAAGCTCCTACAAGTCGGAGAAGCTCTCAGCGCGCCTTGCTACTCGACCATGAAACGTCCCCCTAAAAGGCACTACTTATCGGACGCCAGTTTTGAAGCGGTCGGGGGGTACTGCGTGGAGAAAAAAGGTGTACTGGCGTTATGATTTACCCACGGAACTGACAGCCGAACTTAAACAAAAAGCCGAGCTCAACGAAACCTGTACGATCACGATCAACCTCCTCGAATGGCTCGGGATGGTCGTGACGGCCTGGGTGATGCTCGAATTAGCAGGGGACACGCCCGAGCGCGACGGGGACCCGGTTCTGATGCGCGGCGACAACACGGCGGCAGTGTCGTGGGTCTCTCGGTGCGGCGGGGCCAGGGAAAAGCGCGCGGGCCTACTCATGCGAATGCTCGGCCGCCTTGAAATCAAGGGGCGGTGGTGCCACCTCGCTAGGCATATCCCCGGCGTCCAAAACACTCTAACAGATGGTATATCGAGGTGGCCCCGCAACATGGTAGGCAGAAAAGTTAAGGAACTCACAAACTTGGACGATTGGTCGGAGCGAGCGATTGGAAAGCACGGGGTAGAGATTATCAACGTCGTGCTTGGATCAGAATGCGTCGACACTAGTCACAACGAACTGTTATGGAACCTCATGCAAACGGCACGGACGGCGCGTGACCCACCTCCGCGGTGACACGCCTCGGGACCCCCTCCCCCGAAAAATCCCACCCGCTCGTTTCCCCCTCGTGCTGCACGAGCAGAAGCAGGGAACAAGCAAGAGGTAGTACGGTTGGTGGAGACCCTGGCGTGGGGATCCGTGGCGGAAAGTACCCAGAAAAACTACTGGGGGAAGTGGAAGATCTGGGTGGAGGAAAGGAGGTTGCAGGGGAAGGGGCCCTGGCTGCACGAACTCGGGGACACCGATCAAGTTCTAGAAGAAGTGTTGGAATTCATGGCGTCCCGGTGTTTCGTGCATAACAATCAGCAGTCGACTGTCAGGGGGTATTTGGCCGCGATCAAATACTACCACAAGATGTGTACAGGATGGGAACAGCCGACCTCGCACTGTATGATCGTAGCCGTAGGAAAAGGGATTGACAGGGCGCACGGCATGACACCGAAGAAATCGACCGTCCGGTTACCTTTGACTTGGTCGATTTTGTCGCAAGGGCGGCGAGTAGTGACAACTACCGTTGACGAAGGGGTTGTCATGTGGCTGGGTCTGACGTTGTCCTATTTCCTGCTGTGTAGAGCGTCGGAGTTGTGGGCGTACGCGGACGGAAAAGTTCACCCCGAGTTCTGTTTGACACGAAATTCCCTAACCTTTCTCTCCGGAGAAGAGCGACTCTCGTTTTGAGAATCGCGCGCGCGCGAATGTAGTGCAGGTGCGGTTTTGGGCGTCGAAAAGCGACCCGAAGAGCGAGGGGTGCACGATCACCCGAACAAGGGCCGCGGGGGCGGCGTTGGACGCAGGAAGCCCGGCAGGAGCCTTCGAAGCCCTGCTGGAGCTTCTAAACGTGCACCCCCAACTCCCAGGGGAGGCCCCGCTCAACGTCAGGCGCACGCCTTCGATTTACCCGTACGGAAGCGGTAGCAGCGTTGAGGCTGATGGTTGGAAGTAGCGGTCGAGATCCAGCCCAGTATGCGTTGCACTCAGGAAGGATCGGGGGGGCAACCCAGTTGGCCGCGCAAGGGATCTCGGAGCTGCAGGTACAACGTGCAGGCAGATTGAAGTCCCGTGCGTTCATGACTTACGCACGGGCGGCTGGGGAAGGCGCCGAGTCGGTATCTGCGGCCCTAGCGAAGTAGGGGTCGTCGTTTGCAGGCTGCCCATATGAGAGTTTTGTTATAGCCCCGCAAGGGAAGGAGCGGGGCATGGGTTTTTCGGGTTAGCCTGATAACGTATTAAGTATTCACTTTGGGGGGGGGGGGTTCGTAGTTATTATTTGGGTTAAACTCACGGCGCGCCCCCTGGCGGGTGTTGTATTGCGTTGCGCGGCGTGCCTCTGCTTTCGCAGGTTTTTCCTTGGGCACCGCTGTAAAACGCGCCGGCATTCGATCACTAATACAGTAATCTGTAATCCAGAATCTTGAGCTGCAACAAAATGTAGCTTTACGCAGGAATGCAGAGTTTGTGGAGGCGTGGTTGGGATTCGAATAACGGTAGTAGGGTAACGGCCAAACTAGAATACAAATTCGAATTAGGCCGACGCCGTTGTGTCTGCCCCAGACTCGCCCAAGTGGCAGACGAGATCGGGGCTCCCACACGAGCGGCGGAGCAGGAACACAGAGAGAGAGGGAGAGTTGACCCTCCAGTGGCTGCGAGGCTGGGGACGGAGTATATTGGTTACAGCAGCGCAGCAGATCAGGACAGCGCGTCAACTTGATTTGATCAACTTTCCCGCCCGCCCACCCTGTCGCTCAAGAGGAGGGGGGAATAAGGGCGCAACAAGGCGGGACGATTGTTGGTTGTGAGAGTTTTGTTATAGCCCCGCAAGGGAAGGAGCGGGGCATGGGTTTTTCGGGTTAGCCTGATAACGTATTAAGTTTTCGCTTGGGGGGGGGGTTCGTAGTTATTATTCGGGTTAAACTCACGGCGCGCCCCCTGGCGGGTTTTGTATTGCGTTGCGAGGCGTGCCTCTGCTTTCGCAGGTTTTTCCTTGGGCACCGCCGTAAAACGCGCCGGCATTCGAAAACTAATAATCCAGAATCTCTTGAGCTGCAACAAATCAAAATTCGTCCGGGAACTACATACGCTTTCCCGCCTAAAACACACGATACGAAGAAGGGCGCACAAGTGAAAAGGTCCAATGTAAAGGTATCACTCCTTGAGGGTGAGTCCGGTCTCACACCCGCCAGAAAGACCCCCCCCACTCGCTACAAGCGTGCTAGGGCATGCCTCGCAGCATGCCTTACCGAGGCGGCAAGGGGAACGGAGGAACGTACATTACACCAGCAATCATTTCCCAAACAAGAGAACAACTCAAGCACACACCTATCTTCGGAAGTAGCAATACCTTGTAAGGTTGTACGAGCACCCGAGCTTCCTTGAAGTTGACACCTGAAGAAGTCCTTCAAGACGTTTAATATCAGTATACGATAGCGATGACTATGTCTCGAGTGAATCCGCACCTTCTTTCGTTCCTCGATTGATCCCCGCACAGCAGCGAACACAGCACACAGCACGTGCGAACCTATCGGAGATCTCTCTTTATAATATTTGTCATCTCATGATAGGTGCGAACAGCGAACAGCGCGGGACTGTCGGGGACTGTCACTTTCTATGATGCCTTCCATGACTCCAGTAAATCCACCTATACGAAGTACGAAGTACCACTATCGACGGAAATTTAATGCCCATGGTATATACTTATAAATATGTTAACGTTCTCTAAATTAAAACCTATGGCGGACCAGGTACCACGAATTTCCGCCGTGGGCATTTTCCATCCATCCCATCATGGTGCTCCTCACGGCCATGAGTGTCTCATCGCTGGTGATGATGCACTCTGCTAGGTCTTTTGTGTTACCTTCAAGACTACCCTCGACCCCAGCCACATGGTGCCTGGCGAGAGCGCGATGTCAGTGTACGGCAAGTCAGGCACATCCAACCCGTAACGCACCAGTTACTCACGTGGCCGCTGCGTCACCTACTGAGTCGTCTTCTCCCCTACTGGGTCGGGGCCGTGAGGTACGCTGTGAAAGTAGGATGTGTAACGATGGCAGTGTGGGCGTGAGCACCGTTGTTGAAGTTGCGTTAGGCTTTTTGTTGACCGCAGAGGAGGTTATGGTTGCTGCCGTTTTCACGCTCCTTCCGTTGACCCGTGAACTCGCAGCTGGTTGTGTTGACTGAGCGGTGCAAGCAAGAGTAACATCAGTACTTGTAGTATGAATAGCAGTACGTATCAAAGCAGAAGTACTCGTAGTGCGACTCAAACTTGCTTGAGATTGAAACCGCCGTGTCTGCTGTACATGCAATTAGGATTCGAAACATCGCTTATCGCACTTTCTCGTCCGCACATGTCACATGCCATACTACCCGTACGCTGCTGGCCTCTTCGTCAGTCGTCATAGATAGGTACAACTGCATAGCTTGTCAGGTACCCCTGCTGTGTGCTGTGTTGCCAGGTATCAGGTACCCGGTTCCGTTGTTTGTGGGCGTGGCCTATACCAGTGAGCCGGCAAACGCATTGGTTGCATTGCCCCCGTTTCCTACTACTGTAAGCTTTGCGCTTTGACGACAAATAGCCATAGACTACACATTGCACTCTTGTTCGATTTTAACGGAAGCGGAAAGAGGATTGTCGCAGTACGACAGCAGTTGTCCTCGACTGGTCGAGCCTTCAAGGGCGCATCGAATACATGGGCAGACCAGGTAACGCACCGATTTGCATGTTTTCTTCCGCTTCACGATTGGTCAATGCATGGCATACTTTCCCCACGGCAACCGTGCGTACGGCAGCGCGCACCGGGCTAACGGGTGTGCGAAAAGAAGACTTGCGCAAAATGGTCGTTTATCATTTAACAGTGTCACGCTCTCGACTGTGGACTATCGCTGTTGAAGTGCAGGTGTTCTCGCTGGCTCCGATGATGGAGTACACCGACAGACACATGCGCTTCCTGCTGCGCCTGTTGACGAAGCGTACGGTGCTTTGGACGGAGATGGTGCCGTCTCCCACCATCACGCACAACTCCGACGATTTGGGGAGGTTTTTGGACTACAACGAGGGGGTCGAGCACCCGGTCGTCTTGCAGGTGTGCTTTGGTACATCCCGGTAAAACCGCCTTACAACATACTGCTCGTGCTGCTGTACCGTAGACCGTAGGTGGAAAACGCTTTTATGCCATAGTTTACTGGTACGAATCATAAGCAGACCGTCTACGTACTAGTGCCAATGTGTGGTGATGCTGCTTGCATCATCTCTGAACGTCTTGCGAGTTGGCTCGCGCGTTGAAGTCCTCTGCACCTATCTGATGGTATGGTACGGTATTCGTAGCCACTTATCCTACATTGATAAGCGGTGCTGCCGGTGTGAACATACATAATACAGCACATACAAAGCTGCCTGGCCTTCCCCACGGGTCCCATGTCGCTTTTCACCTGGCAAACACCTGTCCCCTGTTTGCTGTGCGTCGCTATTTGGCGTCTCAGATCGGCGGCTCAGATACTACCGACGTAAGAGAAGCCTGTCGCCTGGCCCGACCGTACAATTACGACGCCATCAACCTCAACTGCGGTTGCCCCAGCGAGAAAGTAGCTGGCAAAGGAGCATTTGGAGCGGCACTGATGCGATCGCCCTCGCACGTGAAGGATCTGTGCGTGGCGATGAGGGACGGGGCGGGCGAAGAAACGCCGATAACCGTCAAGTGTCGAATAGGAGTCGACGATGACGACTCGTACGAACAACTAGCTGCGTTTGTGGACGAGGTGCGTGGTGCGTTGTGTTGCCGTAAGTTAGAATCTCGCAGGTTTCCTGCACGCGGAGCTTTTGCATAGATGGGTTCCAATGAAATCGTCCATCTCGTAACTGAGGTGTATTTTGAATGTTGCGTGCATCTATTTGGTTATACTTGTATGTAGCTACCCATCCGCCTAGATAGTGGCGTGGCTAAGCACGTGGTGGGTAGTAATATTAATAGTACCATCTAACAAACGCGTGGCGCTTGCATGGGGGTTGTGGTAGCCCCGTTTGGTTTACTCATACCAAGCGTAGATGGAGTGGGTGCGTGGATATGTGATGTAATACACTCAACAAACTGTGTAGTACACTCAACAAACTGTGTTTCTGATATTCTACGCTTTAAAGGTATTTCGCCGAGAATACTTCGCATCGCACAATGCTTTTATCAACCGCAACCCTGTAGCCTTTCACTTGTTATATATCGTCCATTTTCCCACGCCCCACGATGTGTTGCGGCGATGAACGTTCTCTGGCGTCATCAGTGTCTCGGCTGCCACCGTATTTGTAGCAACCATCCAATATGCACCAATATGCACCAATATGCAACAATATGTACCAGTATGCACCAAGCCTGCCTTTGATACACCTTGTAGACCGCTGATCTCAAACGGCAACGTCACGTCCGTCGTCGCTCCATGTGTCGATCTGCCGACTGGCTCGTTCGTGCTTGCGCGGCGCGCTGACGACAGGTGTACCGAGGTGCAGGAGTGGCGCACTTCATCATTCACGCCCGGAAGGCGATCCTAGGCGGTCTCAGCCCCGCGCAAAACAGAAGCGTTCCACCCTTAAAGCACGATTTCGTGTACCGCCTAGTCAAAGACTTTCCAGATGTAGATTTCACGCTCAACGGAGGAATCAACACCTACGAACAGGTGAGGGTCGTATCCCGCCCAAGATGGACTTTGTTTTGAATGTAAGCGTTGTTGGATATATTACTATTACTATTGATCTGCTTCGGTTGGTGCGCGTTAGGTTATGGGGTTACAGGAGCCCCCGATGAATGTGATGCAGCGGAGTAGGGCCTCCACGGCAGTTGGAGGTACGCTCCGTTTTGAACTTGCTCGGAAACGAAATTGAACATGTGAACACTTTTTAACGATGTGCCTCGTTTGTGGTACCCATACGAAGTAGTTGTGGACGCATAATCGTGAACACCTACTGGTACCGATAAAAATATGGTACGAGGTGGGTCCGCTTACTGTTTTTATTGCCCTCCTTTTGTGTACATCAGGCGTTGTCTTGCCTCGAGCAAGGTGCGCATGGAGTGATGGTAGGAAGATCTTGGAGCAGCAAACCGTGGTATTGGAGCCAGGCCGATTCCAAGTTTTTCGGGACGAAGGTGGGGCTTGCCATATTAAGAGTGCTTGCATGGGGCTTGGCGCGGCTTCACCCTCGCGCCACATACTATCGATAGCGTAATTGTGTCTGTGATATGAACGGCGCCATTTGCAGCGAGGTTTCGACACCAAAGGGGAGGTTAGCCGCTAAACGTCAATGTCAATATATGTTAAACTATGAGGAGCCGATGTGGCCGCACAGCTGAAAACGAGACTACCCCGTACATGCGTGCCGCACGGTGCACGTTGTAGCTGCGGTCCCCTTGTTCTTGCCCTCTTGTGCCTGTCCACCGACCGACGCTGGGACTGCCAGCAACCCTCAATTGCCGAATCTGCACCCGAAGCTTTTGGTGTTGTTGTTGTCGTTGTTGTTGTTGTTGTTGTTGTTGTTATGTTGTTGCTGTTGTTGTTTTTGTTGCTATGTTGTTGCTGTTGGTGCTGCTGTTGTTGTTACGTTGGTGATGCTGTTGTTGTTATGTTGGTGCTGCTGTTGTTGTCATCGCGTGTTTGTCGTAATTTGGTACTGGCGTGCTGTCTATATGGCCCCATGCTCAAGTCAAACTACAAAAACTAAAGCAAAACTGCAGCTGTGTTCTGTGCTATTCCGCGTTTTCTTGGGTCAGATTCGCGCTCGAAATCCCCACCCTTTGTCATCAGGACCCGGGTCTGAACCGCCGGGAAGTGCTTGAGACGTACGCGGAATACGGAGAGCGGCAGGAGAAGACTTATGGTGGTCAGTGGCTCGTTTGCCGCCGAAGACTGGCGAAACCTGTCTGGCATCTATTCCATGGAGAGAAAAACGGCAAGAAATTCAGGCAAGTTTTTGGGGCGTCCCATAGCTGGAAACACGCTGATTACTGGGGGCATCAGTGATAAAGGCAAGGACGATACTGTTGATGGTGTGCCCTCAGCGCTCCTGAGCGTTGCTTAGATTTTTTTTGCGTCTTTCGTGCTAGCGCGCGATGAGGTTTACCTTTCGGTCCGAAACTCCCTCATCGTGCTCGCCGATCCCCGACTGTATAGACTGTGCCGGGGGCAGCCTTGGCCGTGCCCTTGCCGTGTCGCGGTGGGGCGTGCTGTGCTCATTTTTTCTGGGAGGCCCGGACTGTTTTTTTTTGTTCCATTTCCCCCGTACCCCCTAGACGGCACCGCCTATGGACCACTGTACGCGTAGTATTCGTGTCAACCTCACACCCTCGCGCATCTCCCCTCACGGACTAGGTCAGCCCGATGTATACTTCATTGCTGACCCTCGAGGGTGGTATGGTTATGGCTTTCCTTGTCGTACCCCACCGTGCTCCCCTGCCCCGACTGCGTTGCCGGGAGCGGCCTCGGGCGTGCGTGCGCGGTGCGAGTGCTGCTGCTGCTGCTGCTGCTGCTCAATCTGCGATATGTTTTGTAACCCAACACATCTCGGTGATGTGGCTTCGCATCCCAAAACTGGAAGACGAGATCGGCATCGCGACAGTAATGTCTCGCAATTGACAATTGGCATCGCGGTGGGGGTCTCCTGCCAGCGTAGTTGTCGTATGGTACGTACCTGTACGCTATACTGCTGCTTGCTGCTGCTGTGCTTGTTGCACCACCGCGATCGCCAACGCTTCGTACCGTCGATTGACTCCACCGACTGCTGCCCAACTGTTTTGTATCTGTGCACACAGTACGCACGCCAAGCGTACGAGGATTCCCGTAGTACTGAACTGCTGTTGCTGCGGTACGAACGGTTTATGCGTTGTTGTGTCGGGTGGCGGATGGCGGACGGCAGTATGTGCTATTTCTTGTGCTCGCAGTGTTCTCTTTCTCTCCACTCAATTATATATGCTGTGCCCCTTGGCGGTACTGCCGCACTGTAACGGCCTCGAGTTGCCTACCAGTACGCCCTCAGCCATTTCGGGCAGGTGCGGAGCCGCAGGCGGGCGTCAGCTCGCCGCCGCGAAGCTCCCCTTGTAATTCATTATTATTATGAAAGAAAGATATTTAATCATCCGCCGGCGTAAATTCAACGAACTGGAGGTTTTTCAGCCGCTCGCCCGTCATAAGTGTATCATCTGATGCACGCGACAGTACCATCTGACACCCGGTGTGTTTATCGTGACACTATTAATAAAGAGGCTGGATGTTGTGCTGTCGGCTACACTATGTCATTGTACAGCCTCTGGCACGCGAGTAGGCGACTTTATCTTTGTCGAGGTGCACGGGTTTCTTTTATCGAAAGGTAGCTGGTGCGTGCTACCGTCCCATGCGATGCCTGGTGGAACGGGCCATTCTTGTATCGGCCCCTCGTATTCTCATGCCTGCCGAGAAACGGGCATCACTTTTCGGCCAAAGTATGTCTGACTGGCCGTACGATACTCATCAATTACCGTCATCGTCTCTGATTTACCCCCGGGTTACGGATTTACCCCTCCCCCCCCCCCACACAACTTTTCGGCCTGGAAGCATGATTTCTCTGGTTTGCCCCCGGGGGAAACGTTTTTGTCGGGAAACAAAAATCCCCCCCTCATCCTGGATTCACCCTCCGGGTATGTATTTTTGCCGGAGATGCCCCCGGGGGTAGAAGGTTTTCGAGTCAGGTGCCCAGTGCCGAAGGATTTTCGGGTCGATACCGAGCACCTTTGCCGCTCCACGCTTTGCCTTTCCCTCTTGGACACCATCCGCACACTTCTGCGGGGAGTAGCGCAAAGCGTCAACCTTTTCACTGAGCTCGTACGAGGCGCGCACAGTGCTTCCGGTCATCTTGCGCAGCGTGAACGGCGGGTGTGGGTATTCCCTGTCGGGCGGATCCTTCCTTTAGTTTTTGGAGGATCCGGCGCCGTCGAGATGGGCCAAGCATCCCCATGTTCTCTCCTCCTCGTCGTCCTTCTCCTCCTCCTTCTCTTCCTCCTCTTTATTCTCCTCCCCCTTCCTCTCCTTCCTGAACTGCTGCTCATAGATTTTGTCCATGTTTCATTTGTGGTGTGTGTGTTTTTTCTTGCTTCCCCCGGGTTGATGTCCCCTCGGGGTAATGTTGGACAAAAACAAATACCCCCCCTCTTTCTGGCTTGCTCCCCCGGGGGGTGTGCATTCACAAAATAAATTACGCCCCCCCCCCCGGGGGTAAATCAGAGACGATTACGGTAGTCCACTAGTCAACTCAGAAACTATATCATTGGAATACAATACTTTCGTTTTACCACATCGTTCGTTGCACGATACCTGGTACCTCGTACATATGTATGGCATGGCGGTGTTGATCGGATTTCGCATTTATAGATTCTGAGAGTATGCAGTAGGTGTTCGCCTGTACAAATGCGGAGCCTCGGATTATGTCTGCGCGCCACTATTCTGACGTGAACCCTCTGGTCTTTCGTGTTTGTGCGCTGCATTGGAGTTCACAGAGTCGCGCTGGAGAGCCTGCTGAGAGAGGAGAGACCATTCGGGGAAATCCTGGAAAAGGCGTTGCAAACTATTCCTCAGGAACAGGTAGGCTGGACGCACCAATCGAATGTTGAATCTTAGGCATAGTGTCGACGTGATGCGGGCGCGAACAAAAAAAGAGAAAATAAACAATATTAACACTAATGCCGCCCCACCGTCATGTCAGGATATGATAAGTACGTAACAATTAGCCTACCATTTGCGTCTTCTGTGCCGCTTGGGCGATTAGTATCGACTTCGGTTTTTCTATTAGAAAGGCTTTCGCAAGCGGCGACGTTCCGACTCGTCCCTCTGATAAGAGTACGAACGCTGGCTTGACGCTGGTGGTATCTATTTATGCCTGGGAGCCGTTCGAAGTCACGCGCAGGCTGTGGGCAGAGGAATTTGGCGCGATTCTGGTGCATTCGCTTCGAGCCCATCGAGTGGCAGCGCGGTCCATAGTCTCTCGTAACCCCAGCTTGCACCTCAGCTATTGGTACTATTATTATTATGCAACACGATACTAGCGATAGTTTTTTTTCACATCTTGTAGCTTATGGTGTGTATTCCGCTCCATTCTTGCCTGTCTGCACAGGTCCAACGACTACCGGGACAAAGCTGGCAATCTCCGGATCGGCTAGGGGAAGAAACAGTAGAATCTTTAGCGGTAGATCCTGGGTGTGTAAGCTTACCACGCGGCGTCCCCGATGGTCGATTTCGCGATGGGCGCATGTACTATGCCGACAGCTAGCAAGTAGTCCGTGTAGCATTGATCGCTACATTTGTATACCTAAGTTTATTTACGGAGTGCTCCGTGCAATGCGTTAGCGGGTGATCGTGACCTGCTGTTTCTTCTGTCGGCGGTGTTTCGTGGGGAGACTGCGTACCCATTGCAGCCTGCACGAGCACCGAGCTGCCAATTTTGGAGCAAATATGCTTTTGTCATGTTCACCAAGTTCTTGAGCCCTAAGGGTCATTCCTGACGAACGCAAACAAGTCATGAATGTTGCTATTGACAAAATGTCACGATTCCTGACGTTTTGAATTTCTGAAATGTCAGGTATTCAAAAAACATAAAGTCACGTCTTTTTTTTTAATGGGCCAATCGCCGTCCAGCGCAGGGTGGAAGTGTTTTTACTGTTAACAAAAAGGTATGACTGACACGAGCCGTCGACGCACAGTCAACAGACTTGAGGGTTTACTTTCGGATTTGTTTCGACGGTACACAAATTTTCATGCCACCCCCACTGCTGCAGACCATGCGATAGCTGCGGCGTCTGCTACCTGCAGCTTGGAATATTTAGGGCCGTTCCTAACGCACACAAAAAATGTCAGGATTCGTCACTAAAAAACGTGACATTTTCGCGAATCGTGATGTTTGTCAGGAATCCGGACTTTGAAAATCGTTCTTGACGTTTTCCAAAAAAAATGATGTCAGGATTCCTAAGCGAAAACACAGGTTGTGGAGGGGGGGGGCGTCGGCAGATCAAATATCACGTTATACGTACCAGTGTATCACCTAACTACGCAAAAGTATACCAGTACGTGGCAGACAAGGGCAAAATGCAGACAGAGGTACGACGTGTGCCAGCACACACAATCAATGGCTGCCGACGAAACCTGAGACGTTCACAGGCCCATTTCAACTGACAGGTACCACCGGGTACTTTGTGCGAAGTTTTGACAGCAGCATGGAACGGGGAACAGCTATAAGTTGATTATTGACACTGACTGCTGCACGTGGCACAGGGAGGCGACGGGAAGTAGTGCACGCCCCTCGAAAGAAGCAGGTGGGAACAAACCGTGGTGGGCAAGGGAAGGGCGACAGATCCTTTCCTTAAAGGGGCCTAGTCCCGAAAATGGCATAATCCAGACTGGTCAACAGCCCATAAGGGATGGTCGCTCGTTCATTCGTGTCCGCGTACTGTAGTTCACTGAAGACGCAAGACGTATACATAGATAGTCTATCACCTCCATTTATTTATCTCGCCGGCCGCTATAACAGCAAAAAACGACTACCTGAAGGCTGAAGGACAAAAGCATGGCGATTAACAAACTAATTAATCGGCGAGCAATTCCGGCATTAGTATTAACACTAGTCTAAATATATTACGAGTGGAAGTTGCCGGGAGTGTGAAGGTGGCGGTACTCCGTCTGCCAAGACTTCGCCACTTTTATGTTTCTGTGCCTTCCTCGGGTGTCTTTCCCCTCGCATAATTAAATGTAATCGTATGTACGATTTTCTCGTTGTGCGTCAGCCTGTTTGTGTCAGCTGTATTTTCTCGTGAAGACATATTGTTGTTTGTTACTTTCACATTAACTCGCATAATCAAGTCCGTGGTCACCGGACAGGCTCCAGTCACCCTGGAGCTGAGGAATACCCCAGGAAAAAAAACAAACAAACCAAAGGTGGTACACGCATAGTCTGTATCACAGCTGATTGATGCAATTCATGCCTCCACCAGAAACATATAAAAAGTGAAACCGGGAGTCAGCCTACGATATGCCAGGCCCATAATGGTGCACATACGTCTCACTACTCGCGCCTGGGAAAACCGACTATACCGCTTGCCACCCAAGAAAGCCTACCACGTATATTTTGCACTAGTACCTATTACTACGCATACGCACGATAGACGCAAGTCAATTGGAAAAAAGAAACAAAGACAAGATAAAAAGATAAAGGAAAGAAAAGAAAAGAAAGCAAAAAAGGAACAAGGAAAGAAAAGGAAAGACAAGAAGAGACAAGAAAAGAAGAAGCAAGGAAAGGAAAAGATAAAAAATGTCATACTAGCAGACCTTGAGGAACTGACTAAAGACAGCATTGGGCTCATAGAGGATATCAAGTGCACCATTAATGGCACTGGGGAGAAAACGCAACAAGGCGAGGAAGTCAGGGCGGTCTTACGCTATCTTGTGACGGCAATTGAAAGGTCCACAAATTTCAAGACGATGATGGCCAGACTCAGACTTTAGTCTCTTGAGCAGGACGCCCCCCCCCCCCCATTCCCCCCTTCCCCCCTCCCCCCCTCCCTCCCCGCCTCCTCCCCCCCTCCCCCCTCCCCCCTGCCCATAGTCTATACACTGGTATGATCCGTCCGATCAAATTTTCACTTTTTTACTGGCTACCCCCCTTTTCTCGCCTTATTTTGAGAGTTGACAGGTGAAACAAAGTTGGCAGGGACCGGGCGACCGATAGGAATCCAAATCCGGTCTCAAAATTAAATTCGGAGGTCGTTGTCGTTTTATCGAAAACAATGCTCTGAAATTACCCCGAAACGGCGTGTATTTGGCCCGAAATGGCACATATTGACCCGAAATGCCCCCCAACATTGTTAATCCTCCCCAAGTCTCGTTTCCGTGCAGCTGCGATAGTAAACACACCAGCACAAATGCAAATATATTTCCATCTTGATCAACTCTCAGTGGAAAGAAATTTCGACTCGTTAAAGCGCTTAGCCATCTTTTTTTTTACGTGTGTCTTTTGTTGTACTGGTGTAGCGTACCAGTGTATTGGGGGCGAGTGAGTGTGGACGGTGTCCAGCTCGGGATGGACCCATGTTTGGAACAACATTTCTCGCTCCACGGAGTTTTTGCGGCAATGAGAAAACCATGGGTGATACGGACGAAGCCAATCTCCCCGAATCCGTAGAGTTTTCAGGGGTATGCCCGATCAATTTCGCTATAAAAAGCTACGAAAATCCCGCCAGAAGAACGTTGTTTGGTCGATTTCATCGCCCAAGTGGTTGAAAAAAAATATGAGATGTGTCCGCTTATTGCCTTGGCTGAGATCTGTTTAATTTCAATCTCGAAAAAAAAAATGACACTCTTAAGTTATCGAGCGGGGACACTGAGTGTCCCCAGCAGGTCTGCCTATTGAGCAGGTCCTCGGTGAGTACTCACTTTCTTAGCCCTCAGCAGAGACGTAGCTTTATTCGATTCCACCAGAGTCCAGGATGGCTTTTGATATCGGAGGCACGTGCCTCCGATCTATTGCCTGACTATCCCGAATAGAAAACGCCTATCTATCACACGAAAACGGCCAATTATCTATCAAATCAGATAACTTCAGGCCTTTCAAGGCCGTACCTTAACACTAGCCCACCCTGATGAGCCGCACATGCAGAAATATTGGGGGATTCGGGGAAACTGCGGTTCTACGAACTAGACCATGAGTCGAAGATGCGGCGCGACAAAACCCACTCCGACACCTTTAACGACCTGGCTATGGAGCCAAGAAAACGCGAACAAAAACAGTTGAAGGAAACGCAGACCCTACAAAAAGGCAGACCGCCCATCCAAAACCTGCCCCGTACCGCCGGCGTGGCGGGGGGGGGCAGAAAAAGCTCTACGGCAAACAAACCACAGAAAAGGCAATATGGCAAGGCAAACTCTCATCGAAATGAAGGAGAACACAGGCGCTAATACAAGGGAGAAGTCATGTCAAAACCTCCCGAGGACCACTGGCATGGTGGGCGGGGAGATGAAGAAACGAAAAGTACCCGGAACATTATGGAAGGTGGCACCACCTACAACCCCGCGAAGGGAAGAAGTGTTCAGCCGAAAAAGGAGAACAAATATAACGCAAAAAATGAAATAAAAATCAACACGCAGTCCCGTATAGCCCCGTATCACATTACGCGCGAACAGGGCACCCTGGTTGCCCCCCCGGCTCTGGGTTGAGGAAGGAGTCGGCAGGGCGAATTTCAACGAACGCGAAAAACCGACAGTCCTGCGCCTCAGATAGCGGCGTGATTACCCGAACCCTGGCCCGACACTGAGCGGGGGGGGGTCAGCAGGACTAAAAAAGATGGCAAGAACCGCCCCAAAACCAGACCAAGACTTTCGAAATGCAACGAACAATCCAAAGATAAATACTCCAAACCTCAAAACCCAGGAAAAAAAAAGAGAACTATCATGGAGCGGTGGTGGCTTGAAAATCAACTGGCTACGGCCGCGCCTCGAGTTACATCTGCGTTACGTTGGATCCCCCGAGGAAACGCACTGACGATGTGAACTTGCAGGCACCAAAAGCCTCGTACGGCCCACGTCGAAGTCGTGTAGCGCGTCCGGGGGTAGAGAAAGCTTGATTGGCCCCGGGTCGTCCAGAAATCGAACCATATATACCTTGTCCTCGTTTGTGCTCGCGTTGATTTTTCCTGGCCACCACAACCCATCGTCTCCCTTGTACCAAAAGTGGGCTCCATTAGGAAGCGCCGTGTCTTGGTAGCGACGGAGCCAAAAATTGGCGCGGGTAACACAAGCGGATCCCGTTGCTACGAAACGTTCCCCGTTGTTGCGGGAGAGCTCGCACTGTGCCGACCCGATCCGCATTCGGCGGTACAGGCGGTTGGTTTGGCGGTGCTGGTCCGGCGTGCCGGCCCAATAATGCAAAATGTGGAGGCGGGAAAGAGAGCTCGCACTGTGCCGACCCGATCCGCATTCGGCGGTACAGGCGGTTGGTTTGGCGGTGCTGGTCCGGCGTGCCGGCCCAATAATGCAAAATGTGGAGGCGGGAAAGGTGGAGGTCCATTTCCCGCTGCCAGGAAGGTTAAGAGAGTCCCGCCCAATGCATCTTTTATAGCACCGCGATGACGCCATTTCGCCCCCGGACCGACTGATGGCCGGTGATCTGCTCCACCTCCAGCCGTTGGAGGGGGGTTGGAACATCGTCTTGAGTAACGTGGTACGGAGGGACTTCTTGGAAAAAATATTGAGCACATACTGCGTCAACCCCGTCGATAGGTATTTGGGCATGTCCCCGCAGTCGTGGGGGTTGGCGCAGGGCTTGCAGCGTTCAATCGCCACACGCCGACGAGCGTCCGAACCGGGCAGGTCGGAAGGGAGGTTCAAATAGAGGAGGTTGCGCCCGAGTGGCGAGCCATCCGGGGTGTCGGTGGCGGAGCAGGGACCGACTGCCAGGATCTTGTAAGGGCCCGTCCAATTAAGCGCGAGTTTGGCCTTGAGCACCTTGGCGTCCGCGCTCGCCTTCACACCCTGGCGGATGGTGGAGGCAGAGTTGTACACCCATGCCCTACCACCCACAGCAAAGTTAGGTGCCCGACGCAGCGCGTCCGTGACGGCGGAGTTTCTGCGGTTATCACGAGAAACGGTGAGGGCGTGGTGTGCGCGAACAATGTCGTTCGCGCGCTTTTGTCGGTCGGTGGCCAAGGCGCAGTAGGCCAGGTGGTCGCGAGCCAGACTCTGGTGTCCCACGATGCCGGTGCGGTCAAAAACCGTCAGGGGGGGGCGTGGGAGTCTGCCCATGTGGACCTCGTTGCCCGCCAGGCCCGTCGCCGCGCTTACGGAATTGCTGTAAGCGAATTCAACGTGGGTCAGATGCAAGTCCCAATCGTCTTGTCGATCGTTCACGACCATAGCCAACATTTGAGCCATAGTGTGGCTCACCCGCTCAACGCCCCCGTTACAGATGGGATGATAGGAGCTTTGTAGCAAGCTTGCGCAAGCCCAACAGCTGATATACAGCTTGTGAAAGCTTGGAGCAGAATTGCAGGCCGTTGTCCGAGAGTATGGTGCGCGGGCACCCCCACAAAGGAATATATTGGTTCACCGGGATATTGGCTGTGCCCTCCGCGTTGAACTCAGCGGCAGTGACGGGGAACATGTCGGTCCGACGACTGAAGCGATCGGTGTATAGGAAGATGCACGTGTTGCCTCGGGGCGTGATCGAAAGGGGACCGAAGTAGTCAAGACTGACGGCGACACCTGGATCTTCCGGTAGAGGCATGGAGATAATTGGCCAGCCGACAGTTAGTCGTGGAGTTTTCCGCGCTTGGCATTTCAAGCAGTGGCAAAGCCATCACCGGATGCACACATTCATGCCAATCCACCAATAAAACCGCTCCAGCACGGGAAACGTACGCGTGGTGCCACGATGGCAAAAGACCATCGAATGACAAGCTTGCATGAGCCAAGGGCGCATGAGCAGGGGGGCGTAGATGCGAACCGGCTCGTCGTTTAGCAAGCAAGCAGCTCGCCCCATAGAGTTGGGTTCGTCAGCAGTTGTCGGCCGCAATGTCGGGTTGCGGACGAGTAGGACGATGTCGTCGTCGGTTGTATGTAATCGACCTTTACCCGCCAGCTCCTGGATGTCTGAAAGGGAGGAATGCTTGTGCGAGGGGTAGCACGCCAAAAAGTCGGGCGGCAGGACCGAAGGCCGGCCGATAGAGACGTAACGCATGACGGCGTGGCACATCGGCTCAGCGTACTGCTCTCGCTTCCAGTCGGCATGCGAATAACGCGCGACGGAATCAACAAAACGCAATTCCGCGGCGTCGCCGAGGGCATCCGACCTTGTAAGTGCAGTCGGCGTTTCACCAGGAGAAGGAGTAAGCCATAAGAGAGGAGTTCCCATAAGCTCTGCGTGGTCGCGGTCGGACGGGAGTGGCACCGTGCGGACCGGCGAGTCGGCAAGAGCAGAGGTCGCGGCGGCGGGTGGAGCCGGCCGCGGTGGGTACAGCAAAAACCGAAGCGAAATCGTTGTCGGCTGCACGCGAGGCCCACCCGCGGTCGGGAGAGCTATCGATGACGGATGCAGAAACACGAGCGACGAATCTCCTGGAAGAAGCAGGAAGGTCGTCAAACCTCGTACGTGGCCCGTGTGCGCGAAAAACGCAAAAGTCGGCAAGGGTGAAAGGGAGCCCACCCAAGGCATTATTTTCGGTGCGGGGCATTAGCCCACGCAAGCCGACACCCGGAATCGGAGAGGAAGAAGTGTGCAGCCCGCAAGCCCTTGTGAGGTATACACCACCATCCTCAACAGGGGTGAGACTCGTCGAACCATTGCGGTCATGTTCCGTGGCAGGCTCTGGCAAGCAGGACAGGAAGTCGGCGTTGCCGTTCGCGCTTCTTTTTCGCTACTCGAGGGTGTAGTCAAACGTGGTGAGGAACTCGAGCCATCTCCGGACTTGGGCGTTGTGGTCCCCCACTTTTCCTATGTTTTCCAGAGCCTTGTGGTCTGAGAATGCACGGAATTTGGGGCCCCAAAGGTAGCCGCGGAGGCGTTTGAGAACCCAGACGATGCTGTCAGCCTCCAAATCAAGAGGAGTCCAATGCATTTCCGAGTCGAGCGTAGTTCGGTTGATGTACGCGATGGGTTTTATGGAGCCGTCCGTCTGCTCCTGTTCGAGAGCGGCGCCAAACCCGTCGATGCAGGCGTCGCAATACACGTGAAACGGGCGTGAGCCATCGGCGACGGCGTTCCAATCAGGGAAAACGAGGACCGGCGGGGTCGTGAGCTCCGCCAAGATTTCTCGCACCAACTTATCCATAGCAGGCGTGAAGGCAAACTTAACCCCCTTCCGGAGGAGCGCGTTAATCGGACGAAGTCTCTTCGATAAGTCGGGCAAAATATTGCGGTAATAGTTGACACCACCCATGAGTGCGCGCACTTGCTTAATGTCTGTAGACATCAGCATACTGGTCAATGCCGACACTTGTTTTGCGTTTGGGCGTAGACCTGTCGGGGAAATGGAGTGGCCCAGAAAGTTTGCATCAGTGGCACCCAATCGCGCCTTCGCGGGGGAAAGCTTGAGATTATGCTTTCGACGGCGCCCGAAGAGGGAGCGAATCGTCCGAACATGCGCTACCAGATCGGAATCGAACACAATGACATCGTCGGGGTATGCGGCCACTTGTTTCAAGTCCTTGATCACCTCATTGATTACCTAGACGAACTACCCAGGCGAGGCGCTGCTGCCCTGAGCCATAACAAGCGACTCGTAGAGGCCTGTGCGTGTGCAGAATGCTGTAAGGGGAACTGTGCCTTTGTGTGCCGTTATCTGGTGGAATGAGGAAGCAAAGTCGAACAAGGAAAACACCCGATCTGAGCCTAAGGAGTCTAGGACCTGGTCCACACGGGGGATCGGCAGTTGGCTAAGCTTGGTGATTTGGGTGATTTTTTTGTAGTTCACCGTGATCCTCACGCCGCAAGACTTCTTCGGGATGACAACCAGCGGGCTCGAATACGGTGAAGTCGAGTGCTGGATCAGCCCAGCTGCGAGGTACTGGTTAAGGGTCGCGTCCACTTCTTTGGCCACTATAGGGTTTATGCGATGAGGCCGTGAAGTGACCGGAGCGCCACCCTCCGGAACCGAGAATTCGAAGGGCCTCAAGGAGCAAGACCCAAAGTCCGTCTTCGAGGTGGAGAACACGTCAGGAAAGTCGCAGACCACATCACCCAGGTGCTCGATGGCGGGGGGGTCCCAGCCAGGGTCATGTAAGTCGAATGCGATCTCCGGCAGGTGTGGCGGGAGTCGGGCCCAGACACGCAAAAACGCAGAACGCTGGGCTGGGTTCAGTTGTTCCATTAGCGCCGGCGAGGACAACGGCACTGCGGGTGCTTCCACCTCCGTGTCAGGCGAGCGCGCGACCGCTGAGATCTGACTGTCCGAAATCTGGCCAGGGTGGGGCCCCGCAGCGCGGGTGGTGAGTTGCAAGGCACCTAGCGGGACGCGCAAAAATTGGGGCGTCTGCGACCCCGACGAGATCGCCTGGCTCGAGGTCTGCGACACCTGTTAAGGGAAGCAACTGTCGCCCTGAAGCAACGAAGTGACTCTGCCCCAAACGAATGTCGGGCTGCGGCGGTAGAGCCGTTACCGCGCACCAAGTTAACCGCGAGCAGCTGGGGCTCGTCCGACAAGAGACACCTGCAGTGCCATCATAGAGGAGGTGGAAACCACCGATCGTGGCAGCAGGGTCGACGACATAAGCCGCTACGCCTGTTGTAGCGTGATGGGACAACGTCAGCTCGCCCAAAACCCGATTACCGAGAAGACGAGGAAGCAAGGCGCGGTACGAACGGGTGTTGAAGCGCATCCAGCTGTCGCTGCAAAGCAAGACAGCGTGCTGCATGACCAGTGGAGGGACCACGCATGCCCACACTGCAAGAGAGCACGTCGGCTCATTTTCGCGGGAAAATTGGACGCTCAGGCGGATGCAGGTCGCAGTCCGTAAAGGGGCGGACTCGCCAAAACTACCCCAGGAGCGAGGGCTGCTGGGCCGCTCGCACGCAGACAAAGCGACGCCTACCAATATCATACGGTCCAGCACGGAACGTCGGATGCAGGTTTGTTTGAGGGCAGTCAGTATCGAGGAGCTCCGAACAACTGTAAGGCGCAGCGGAGTCTCCTCCGGTATGTGTTGCAATCTCGGTAGTGAAAGAAACGTCGTCCAGCGTCACGGTACCCCCGACGAGGCAGGGGCCGTGTTCTGGCAGTGCACGGCCTGAGGGGCCACCAGAAGCTATCGCCTTAAACCTCCTGACTTTGGTCGGCGGGTGCATTCGAAAAATAGGCCGAAATTTCCGAAGGAGGGCCTTGGCAAGCGCCGACCGCAGTCCCGAGCGCGACTGCGGAGCGGACGAGATTTCGTGGATTCCAGCACTCCCGGTGGGGCTGCGGAACCGACGAGGGGAGGCCGGGTGTGGCGACCCGGCCTCGCTATCGCGAATTGCTCCGCGATTGGCAGAAAGTGCCCCACCGAGTAAACGTTTTCCTCTCCACTTTTGTGGGTCATTGGCCCGGGGGTGGTCCGCAAGCCCGGAGAGCAATACCCCACACTGGATCCAGAGGGCTGGTCTCAGCCGAATGTTTTTTGCCAGTGCTTAAACCGTGAAGTTTCATGGCTGAAAAATCCGTACCCTCATCAACCGCATTATAAACCGACAGTTACGTCGGCAGCAGTGCAGTGAGCTGCCTTATCGCTGCTGTGGCCGCACAGGGAAGGAGTATTAGTTACTGCGTTCCAAGATAAAGGGCAACCCCCACGCTGACAGCGCGACAGAAAAAGCCAGCATAGAAATTCAGCATTCACTAAATTCAAGTTTTGTGTCATGGGAGAGCCAAGACGAAAAAATCTAAAACCGTTCTTGCAAAGGGCACTTGCACAGCAGCGGAGGGTGTCAGTGCTGTAACTGCGGACGCTAAGTCATTGAAGGGGGCGAGCTGTGTGCTGAGTAGGAAAGCTAGGTAGGCGGCGCGGCTGCGATACAGTGACTTCTACAGCAGAAAATCTGACGGTATATGGCACATACTGGCAGCAAGCCCATCATGCTCTACTGTAGTTGGTAGTACTTAAACAGTAGTCTAGACGTGCTGCATGAGCGTGACCCTGTTGGGAAAAACACGTAAGTGGGCCACCCACTGCGAATTTGTCCGCGACCCGAAACGTTTTGCTGTATGGCCCTGCATGGAAGGGCATGCCCCGCGGTACCGGTATGTATCGCAGCGAAGGGCGTTGCTACGGTGAGGCAGCACGTGCGTGCAACAGGGTGCCAGCGCCGAGAACGAGCAACGTCGTTGCGGGACGAGCGAAAAATGCGCTAGCGTAGTAGGGGTTGAAGCTACGGAGTGGATCGCAGTGGATCGCAGTGGATCGCAGAAGATCAGAGGTGGGGTCCGGGTTGCGTCAAATTGGTAGAGCTGTACTATTTTCATCAGAAAGGGAACACGGCTTGTCCGACGCACAATAGAAAGGTCGGTGCATGTACTGAGACCCATATAATAACCTGACGCTCGCGTGCACTGGGAAAAATCGGGAAGAAAAAGACAGCCCAAACACTCCGCGCGAACCGCCGCCTGTTCTCCTGAAGAAGCATCAAAACGAAGGAACTCCGACACGAGCTCCTGGACCGAGGTAAGGATTCATCCTAAAATAGGGCAGGGCCCGGAGTTCAGGGAGGTCCGGCGAAGTTCGGTCTGGCTCCGTCAGCAAAGGTGTATGCAGTCCGACGGGGTTCTCAGCAAGCGATGTCCCCGTCGCTGGTCACGCGAAGTGTCGATTCCAGTAGGCTTGTCTTTGGTGCGTGCATATGCCCCAGGACCCCGAGGCGCGAAAAAAGTACAGGTCAACGGACGATCTCGGGGCTTGCGCTGGCTGCTCGCGGAGCTGTGTACTGTACCGCTGCGGTCGTATCATTGGGCATTTTACCTTACATAGAATGGTTGGATACATTTTGTCAGGAAGTTCAATTGTCATTATTGGCGTTTGATGTGAGCTCTTGAGATCTTGGGATGCGAACGGGAAGGTCCATGGCCGATGGCATGTCACTTCCCCGTGCGACAACGAACGAACTATTGCATTTGTGGACAAACGCACTCCGAGACTACGCGAGGAAATCCTCGAAGCTGATACCACCGGGCCCGGTCGCGCGAGTCGGTACAGTACGTAATTGTGCAGCGCGAGGCTGGCAGCGTGCAACATGCTAGCTGAGCGCGGAGCGAACAAGTCTAACGGGTGGGGTGGGGCTTGGGCCGGTCCGCTGCTGTGGAGCAAATGGCGGGGAACTGGAGCGTCCAGAAAGCCGAGACCAGGAGCGTGCTCCGAGAAACAGTGCCTTACGCACGTAGTCTGAAGTTGTCGTCCGTGCGGCACGTGCTCGGCAACCAACAGGAGGGGCCCCTGCCGTCTCGACGCAGCAGTGGTCGCCGTTGGAGGAGAAAGGGCGCTCCCTCCGTTGAGATGCCACCCGAAGGGGAACAGGGGTTGTAGGCTCGATGAAAAGCAGAAAAGTGCTACGAAAATAAAAGATCGGAGAGATTTGAGAAATACTGCCGCAATCGCAACATCAAGCCAAGACGACGCCATTTCTTGTGGTTGTTCGGGCGCTATACTGACCTTTGCACTGCGGGTAGTGTATGTGCGACCCTTTACTGTGTTACCCCTCACCCCTACGGTGCACCTAGGTGCATGCTGACCGTTTTTGTGCGGTTGGTTGTGTAACCCTCTGCTGTGCTGCCCCCCGACACTGCGCATAGGATAAATTCTGCTTGTTTTGGTGCGACGAGCGCGAGCATTTTGGGCCTTTACTGTGCTGCCCCCCTACGCTACCGTTAGGGAAAATGCTGCCCGATTTTACGCGGTTGGCTGTGTGACCCTCTGCTGTGCTACCCCCCCCTGCACTACTGTTAGGGAAAATGCTGTCCAATTTTATGCCCCCATTCAACCATAGAAAAGCTCAGCAAAGATGTCTCAAATATTGTTTTAATCGCTTTTTTCTTTGAGCCCAAAGGAACGAAAACAACGATCGGGCCATTTTTGTCGCCTGGATCAGGTCTTTTCCACGGTATATTTATTTCAAGATACGTGGATATACGTCAGACCAATGGAACAACTCGAACTCTGACACTTCTCTTATTGTGAAAAATTGATCGGACGGACTATACGTAGACGAATACTTCAGCAATGCCATTATATCCCAACTCAGATTGTCTGACGCCAGCATGGTTCACGGTATCAGTATGAACTGTTTCGTAGCAACAGCGGTAGCGCGTAAGGCTACCTCGGATTATGGTAGTCCAGTGACTCTCGTTAGTTTACTCCGTATCAGTGTCTTCTCTCGATTCCCTTTTCTTCCCATTTTTATTTCTCCGTTTTCCATCTATCTGCGATCTGTGCTCTCAGTCAGTCAGTCAGTCAGTCAGTCAGTCAGTCAGTCAGTCACTGCCATTCTGTCCCTAAAATAATAGCTTGTGACTGCGTTACCTCTGCAATTATCTTACACGAGCAATCAATATGGGACCTGGCTTAGTGCTCAGTGGCTCAGTACGGCATGACATCCTTAACATGAGGGACACGAACACGGCGAGGACAACGGTCAGAAAGAGTGACACAACGCAATGAGAGGTGTTTCCACAGGTAGCTGCTATTAATAGCACGGCGAGGAGAACGATCAGAAAGAGTGACACAACGCAATGAGAGGTGTTTCCACAGGTAGCTGCTATTAATAGCAGCAGTTGTGGAGGACCGACAACTACTGTTCACCTCCTTCACGAACTCGAGGACGGGGTGCGAGAAGTCATACTCTGTACTTGTCGTAAGAGGATTAAAATACAATTGTTTGTCCGACCCTTTTCGAAAGAACCTTTCATCATGTATCTGTGATATATTAGTATATATACACGTCTACTTACAAACTTCCAAGGTCCTGAGAGGCCTCCATTTTTGTTTTGCTTTCCACACGAACTTTTAAACATTCTCTTCTCCGAACGGCAGAGCGGGCTCGGAGGCCTTGAGCAGCGCTTCTCAGCGCTTTAATATACTTTTTTCAGATTCACGTTTTTATAAAATATCAAGTTTGAGAAGATTTGTTTTTTGGAAGTTGAATTTTTAAACTCCTGTTTTTGGGATCATACGCCCTGGACACCGCCTCCACTCGTTACTTGCGGAATGGTCCATATTTTCTTTGATTTGCTCCTTCCCGTTCGAGTAGTTAGTTGTTAGCTGCACGAAGCGTTCATCATACCAGAAGAGGTCCCATCGTGATGATTTCATAGGTTGGCTATAAACATCATCAGCTCAGCTCCGCAATGCGGCGCACAGCAGTGCAAGCTCGGTAGCGTACGGAGCGTTAGCTCAGTAGCACAGCGCCGTGCAGTGCCGTTCCCTGGGGTTCCCTAGTGTTCCATGCCGTGCGATGCGGTGCTGCTATGCGATGCTGTTCGGTATTACTATTCGAAGTGTCGCACTAAGATACCGCGGCCCCCTCGCTCTTGACGCGCCAGCAGGGCGTCGGCTCTCGGAGCAAAAGACCCGGGGACGACGGCTTCCTCAAAGGCAGTGTGGCGTGCATGACCTCTTGGCCGAGGGTGGAGTTTTCCTCCGAGTTTTCGGCCGCGGTGGTGGAAACGGCCTCGGCTCTTCTGACGTCGGTCAGGAAGGCGTCGCTGCATAGGCCGGACGCACTTTGGAGAGGGCCTGGTCTGGAATGGACAATTATACATATCTGGGGCAGAAGAGAGCCGCCCAGACCCTTGCCCTCATCAAGGCCCTTCGAACGGTTCACGACGAGGCCCACGACCCCGTCCTATGGCCGACCCCGGAGGAGGAACTAGAGGAATGACGTCGAGGAAAGAGGCGACGCGGCGACAGTCGCGATCGCGGGGACCACCACCCCCCCACGGTGGTGGCTTCTGGGGTGGCGGCAGCCAAGCTGGGGATGGCGGTGGCAAATGTTGGGGTGGAGACCACCACCATCGCCACGGGGTGACAGCGGTGGCGGAGGCGGAGGAGGTGCGTCTGGGGCTGGTGGTGGCTCGGTACGCCACCAAGGAGGCAAACTTGGACAGAACAACCGGGGCGGTGGCCCCAGCTCTGGGGGAGGCAACGGTGGGCGGAGGAACGGCGCGAGAGGCCGTTTAACTGACGACGGCTCGTCAAGCTCTTCAAGCTCGTCTTCGGCCTCAAACACGGACCACAACGAGGTAACCCTGGTGGCGGGTAACAGGCAAGTGGCCCCTTCCTTGGTGGATGTTGCATCCTCCGCCCAGCGACTAAGCAAACAATAAGTGACAGGGGATCACGCCAAGCCTGCGTCTTCCACTGTAGCCCATGCTCGTGCTGCCGCGAAAGCTACCGCCGACACCGATGCAAAAAAGAAGCATGAATCCTCCGCTCGATGCGCATATGTTACGCTCAGCCTGAAAGTTGTGGCTTGTATTGCCAGCCTACCTTTTCCCGCATCCGTAAACAAGGCTGCCGGGGCACTATTAATACAACTAAATAGGTCAGATCAGGAAGCCAAATCGAAAATACTCATGCGCAGCGACGACCGTTGCACCGACGGCGTCAAATCTCCCACGTGGTTATCCGGTTGGGACCTCTCCCTCCGTAAAACGTTCACACGTGCATCACTCCTGACAGGCCCTCAACCGCGGACATGACGACCCTGATTGATGATTGTTTCGGACAGGTGTCGCGAGACATCAAGGTGGGAGCGTCCGGTCCGGAGGCTTTCATTCTCCTGCTGCGCCGGTTGATGACGCACCTCAACCAGGTAGACACGGGGAGGGCTACAAGTCGGTTTTTCCAGGCGCGAGTAGTGAGACGCATGCACCAGTATGGACCTGGCACATCGTAGGCTGAGTCCCGATTTCACTCTGGTGGAGGCATGAATTGCGTCAGCCGTGATATATGCGTGTACCACCTTTGGCTTGTTTGTGCTTTTCCCTGGGGTATTCCTCAGCTCCAGAGTGACTGGAGCCTGTCCTGTGACCAAGGACTTGATTATGCGAGTTAATGTGAGAACTACAATAACATCAACAACAACAACAACAACAACAACAACAATAACAGACTACATAGCTTGGGAGTGTGCACGGGGACGCCTTTTTCCGATTTCAGGCGAGAGTGTCGCGTGCTAGTCGACAGTTACGGGGAGTGAGCGCACTCTGGCTCCAGGGGTAGATATGGTATTGGATATGGTTCGGATGGCGGTGAACGAGCAGTTCCCCACGTTCATGCCTCCTTTGTACCCTGGTTCGATGGCTACGGACCCGAAGCCATACGGTGCAAAAACAATCTCCCTGTTTCTTCGTCGGGAGCGCGGTCGTCCGCCCGGTCGGGAGCCCGGCCCGCCGGTCATGGGCGTGGCCAGGGCCGAGCGACGTTCCAGTCGCCGTAATGGCAGACGGGATCGAGCCATTATCCGATTGTTATGCCAATCAATTATCCTACGGACCCCTGGCTTGATAAAAATATCCAAGTGCAGGCCCGTAGAAGAATAATATATGCAGAGGTTTTTGCCGTTAATGCCTCGTTTAAGACCGACTACCCTCCCTTCTAGAGCGGCCTTCTCACGCCTTCCGCGCGCGCCGTTGCCCTCCGAGAAAACCGGGGGCATTGCCTCAATTGCCACGAAGGCACACACTACTTCCGAAACTGTAGGCACTCAATCATTAACGCGAGCGGCTGTTTGAACCCGTAACTAGGATAACTCGGTGACGACGACGCTTACAGACGGTGGCAAGCACGTATGACTAGCCACCGCCGTGTCGTCAAATCTTCTCGCGCCCAAAACCACAACAAAAGTTGTCCTAACTGTTCAGGTCAATCGCGAGGGTACCACCAGGACCAGGGCCAGGTACACAGTCACAGTGGTAATCCCAGCAGCCCATGCACGTCTGGTCACCATGGTGGTGTCCCATCTTCGCCCGCCTCTTCGGCTCCCGCGGTTGCTACTAGAGGGCGCATATGGGCCGCCCACAACCCAAGGAAAAGCCCAACGCGCGCCAGCCAGGTACCTTCCGCTCCGGCAACGGACAGCAAGACAACGGTACGGCACGCGGTACGGCACACCCGGCCCGTCCGCCGAGGGCAATGTCGAGGACACCTCCTGTTGTCTCACACAAGATGCTCATGTACTTGCTGCTAGCCTGTCCAATAACGCAGCACAAACTCCTTCTGTTAAGAACCCACGGACTCCTACGCCGTCTGTTAAAATTTCTCACGGCGTGGTACCGGCGGCGGGAACCAGCGCTTCGAGCGTAGTCCCCCCCAGCCAAGTTACTTTTCGGTGAAGGGAACCAGCGCCGTTCCCCTCGGCCATGATCCGATTTCCCGCGGCATAAATTCGGCAACGGGGGTACGCGCTCCACACGCCGCTCCCTTTGCATGGTACGGGAGCCTGCATTTCACGCGCTCTCCCCAGGCACGCGTCGCGCAGCAATCAGACTGCGATGACGGCGCGTCGCCCTCCTAAGCGAACGTGTTCTCCCGCTCTTCCCTCCGACCATGTGGTGGCGGTCGGTTTGAGGTGTGGGAAGGCCAACACTAACACGCCGATATATTTTGCGAGGCTCGATCCGGTGTTCCCACGCGACAGTAGCGGGCGCTCTATCATTTTCCCCATCAAGAAATAGTCGACGAGATTAGCTACCTCATCCCCCTTCCCCAAGATATCTAACGGAAAGGGGCCTTCTCGGGGGGAAATTAACCACCCGAGTCCCGCTTATTACGACGCCTGCAGGGCCTGCAGGCCCTGCTCCGTCTTCACGCACGCTAACCCACGCGCATCAGGCAGCGTCGCTACCAGCGGGGGAGGTAGAAGAATCGACACCGCGCGACGGGCCAGTGGCGACGCTACGGCCTCCAGCCCGATCTTCTTGGCGTTATTCCAATAAATCTACGGAATAATTCCATATCATGTCGGGCAGAAGCAGCTTAGAGCCCCCATCCCTTCGGGCGCAGTTAGAGCAGCTGCTTGCGATTTCCAGCAAAGAGCAAAGGGAGCACGATGCGAAAAACCGTGGGTCCGGATTCGCACTGTGATCCCAGGCCTGGTGTTCCGGACGGGGACATTGCAGGCCCAAATTTCCAACACGGCTTCCGACGGGTTGGCACCGTCGGCTTTTAACCCTTCTCTCGAATACTCCACAGATAATGTGGTGCTGTTCTGGCAGCCCCAGTCCTACTTTTTACAGTGGTCCCCTTCGTCGTTTGTCATCGACGGCGTTTTATATTTTTGCGCGAAGCAGTTTATAATGGCCGAAAGGGCCAGTTTTCTTTTAAAAGACCATCGCGCAGTGGAGCTCATAATGTCGTCGGCCGACCCAAGCACACACAAACGCATCGGTCGAGGTATGCGCACCTTTGACTCCGCTGTTTGGGACAGGGAGAAGCAAAAAGCCGTCATATCTCGCAACCACGCCGAACTCACGCCAATTCCGCCATGAGGCATCACCTTTTGAGCACTGGCAACAAACATTTGGCCGAATCCAGCGCTCTGGGCCCATTGTGAGGCATTGGTGTCCGGGCAGATGATCCCCAAGCCTACGACCCACGCAAGTGGAGAGGACAAAACTTGCTCGGAAAAGCGCTTTCGGCCGTTGGCGACCGGGTCGGCACACCCGGCCTCCCGTCACCGGTTCCGCACTCCCACCGGAAATGCTAGAATCTACGAAATTTCGTCCTCTCCGCAGTCGTGCTCGTTGACCGCGGCCAGGGCTTGCCAAGGTCCTCCTTGGGATTTTTCGACCTATTTCTCGGACGCACCGGCCGACCAAAGTCAGGAGGTTTTGGGTATAGCTTCTGGCGGCGGTCCTGGCCGTGCGCTATCAGAACACGACCCCTGCCTCGTCGGGGGTACTGTGACGCTGAGCGACGTTTCTTTCACAACCAAAATTGCAATACATAGCGGAGGGGACACCACCGCGCCTTACAGATGCGCGGCGCTCCTCGATACGGGTTCCCCCCAGACCTTCATCCGACCTGATGTGTTGGATCGTATGCTTTTGGTAGGCACCACTTCGTCGGCGTGCGAGCGGCCCTGCAGCCCTCGTCCCTGGGGTGGTTTTGGCGAATCTGCGCCTTTACGGACTTTGACCAGCATCCGTCTGAGCGTCCAATTTTTCCGCGACAACGATCCGACGTGTTCCCTAGCAGTGTGTACCAGCGTAGTTCCTCCGTCGGTCATGCAGCATGCTGTCTTGCTGGGTCGAGATAGCTGGATGCGCTTTAGCACCCGTTCGTACTGCGCTCTGCCCCCTCACCCCCGCGATGATCGGGCTTTGGGCGAGCTGACTTTATCCCACCTCGCCACGACAGGCGTGTCGGCTTATGCCATCGATCCCACAGCCTCGGGCGGCGGTTTCCACCTCCTCTATGATGGCAATGTCGGTGTAACCTTGTTGGACGACCCTCAGCTGCTCGAGGTCAACTCGGTGCGCAGTAAGGGCTCACCTGCTGCCACAGCCGGGCATCATATCCATGCAAGAGCACTTCGTTGCCTCAGGGCGACAGGTTCTTCCCGTAACAGGTGTTGCGGACCTCGAGCGAAGTGACCTAGTCGGGGTCGCCGACACCCTACTTTTGAGCGTCCCGCTAAGTGACTTGCAACACGCCAGGTCTCGGCGGTCACAAGTTCGCCTGATACAGGTGAGACAGTCTCCACCGTGTCGTCGTCCTCGCCGGCGCTACTGGAACGATTAAACCCAGACCAACGTTCTTCGTTTTTGTGCGTCTGGGCCCGACTCCCGCCACACCTGCGGGAGGTTGCCTTTGATATACATGACCCTGGCTAGACCCCCTGCCGTCGGGCAACTGGGTGATGTGATCTGCGAATTTCAGGACGTGTTGTCCACCTCGAAGACGGACTGTAGATCTTGCTCCTTGACGCCCTTCGAAATCTCGGTTCCGGATAGCAGTGCTCCGGGCACTCCCCGGCCCCATCGCATGAACGCTATTTTGGCCAACGAAGTGGACGCGGCCCTTGACCAGTACCTCGCGGCTGGGCTGATTCAGCACTCGATTTCACCGTATTCGAGCCCGCTGGTGGTCATCCCGAAGAACTACAAGAAGCTCAATCAAATCAGCAAGCTTAGCCAACTGCCGATTACGCGTGCACCAGGTCCTGGACTCCTTAAGCCCAGGACGGGTGCTTTCCTCGTTCGAATTGGTTTCCTCGCTCCACCAGATAACGGTGCATAAGGATATGGTCCCCCTTACAGCGTTATGTGCACCCATGGGCCTCTATAAGTGGCTCATTATGCCTCAGGGCAGCAGCGCTTCGCCTGGGTGCTTTGTCAAGGTGATCAATGAGGTGATTAACAAATTAAAACAGGTGGCGGCATACCTCGGCGATGTAACCGTGTTCGATTCCGATCCGATAACGCGTGTCCAGACGATTCGCTCCCTCCTCGAACGCCTTCGATAGCATAACCTCAAGCTTCCCCCCTCGAAGGCAGGATTGGGTAACACAGATACGTACTTTCTGGGTCACCCCATTTCCCCCGTTGACTAATATGCCGATGCCCAACGGGCGAAAAGCAGGTGCGTGCAACGATGGACGGTATCAACTTTTACCGCAACTATTTGCCTGACTTAAGGAAAGGCTTCGTCCGATTACGCTTCTCCGGAAAGGGGTTAGGTTTGCGTTCACGCCTGCTATGGAACAGTTGATTCGAGAAATCCTGACGGAGCTTGCAACTCCACCGATCCCGGTTTTCCCCACTTGAGACGCTGTCGCCGATGGCTCACGTCCGTTCCACGAGTACTGCGACGCTTGCATTGACGGGTTTGGCGCCGCTCTCGAACAGGAGCAGGCGGACGGCTCCATAAAACCCATCGCGTATATCAGCCGCGCTGCGCTTGACTCGGAAAGGCATTGGACTCCTCTTGATTTGGAGGCCGGCAGATCGTTTGGGCTCTCAAATGCCTCCGCAGCTACCTTTGGGGAACCAAGTTCCGCGTGCTCTCTGACCAGAAAGCACTGCAAAGCGAAGGCAAAGTGGGGGACCATAACGCCTAAGTCTAACGATGGCTCGAGCTCCTCACCGCGTTCGACTACACACTCGTACAGCAAAGAAAGCGCGAACGGCAACGCCGACTTCCTGTCTCACTTACCAGAGCCTACCACGGAACATGACCGCAATGGGTCGACGAGTCTCAACCCTGTGGAAGATGGTGGTATATACCTCATTATGGCTTGCGGGCTGACGCGTGCTACGACAGAGATACGAGCAGTTTTGGTGTGACATGAAATGGTTTCTAAATGACGGGGTTCCTTAACCCAAGACAACATCGTCGGAAATAGGCGATTTTGTTTTGCACGATTCTCGTCGTGTACCTAAGCCATGGAATTTTTCATCCGGTAGCAGCTTCATTTTGCTCCAAATCGGTTTTTGGGAGGGGTCTTAAGCTCCCAAATTGAGGAGGAACCTCAGAAAAAACAACAATGGTTGGTGCACCTCTATCGTAGCACGCGTCGGCTACACACCCTTTCCTCGCCGATTCCGCATATTGCTGTGGGTGGGATAGTGCCCCGCACCGAAATTGCTGTCTTGAGTGGGCTTCCTTTCACCTGCGCCGATTTTTGCAATTTGCGCACACACGGGCCACGTACGAGGATTGACAACGTTTTCTGCTCCTTTGAGGGGATTCGTCGCGCGTGCGCGTGTCACTGCATCCGCCACCACCATCGATCGCTATCCCGACCACAGGCGGGCTTTGCTTGCACCCGACAGCGATTTAGCTTCGGTATTTGCTGTGCCCATCGAGGTCGACATGGGCCCCGCCGAAGCCCCAGCTGCTGCGACGACCGCCGCGCAGCCGACTCCTTCCAGGCGTTCCACGCAGGGGACTGACTCGGTCGAGCCCGCGGGGCCGGCCGCGTCCGCCTCTGCCTCGCCTGGCTCTCCGGCGCCCCAGACGGTGAGGCTGTCCTCGGGCCGAATCTCTATTCAGACGCGCCGGCGTTTAGCAGCAGCAGCTGGTAAGACACCCCCTGCTGTCGACTATGGCTTTGGGCCCGGCGGGGCCCCTCTATGGCTTTGGGCCCGGCGGGGCCTCCCAATCACCTGCCAGCCGAGTTACCACCACGCTGCGAGTCCCACGGCCGCGGTCGGCTCCACCCGCCGCCGCGACCCCCGCTCCTGCCCCCTCGCCGGTCCCCACGGTGCCAATCCCGTCCGACCGCGACCGCGCAGAGCCTGCGGGAACTCCTCTCTTACGGCTTTCGCCTCCTCCTGGCGACACGCCGACTACACCTATACAGTCGGATGCCGTCGGCGACGCTACTGAATTAGTTTGCTGATTTCCGTCGCGCGTTTTTCGCGTGCCGATTGCGAGCGAGAGCAGCTGGCTGAGCCGACGTGCCACGCACGCCGCAATTGGTTGCATCAACATCGGCCGGCCGTCGGCCCTATGGCCCGACTTTTTGTCGTGCTACCCTTCGCACAAGCGTCCCGCCCTTTCGGACGTCCAGGAACTGGCAGGTAAGGGGCAATCGCACACGACCGACGAATATACCGTCCTACTGGTCCGCAACCCAATACAGCCGTCGACGGCATCTGACAAGCCCACCTCTGGGACGAGCTGCTTTCTTGTTGAACGACGAGCGAGCCTATCCGGATCTGCGTCCCTCTACTCCTGCGCCCTGGGATCATGCAAGCTTGCCATTCGACGGCTTCTTGCCACCTCGGCACCACATGCACATCGCGCATGCTACAGCAGTTTTATGGGTGGATCGGCATAAATGTTTGCACGCGGTGGTGGCTTCGCCACTGTTGGAAATGCCAAGCGCGGAAAACCCCACGGCTGACTGTCCGTTGGCCAATCATCTCCATGCCTCTCCCAGAAGGTCCTGGCGTCGCCATCAGTGTTGACTACTTTGGCCCCCTTCCAGTGACGCCACGCGGCAAAACCTACATCTTGCTGGTCACAGATCGTTTCAGTCGTCGCACCGACATGTTCCCCGTCACTGCCATTGAGTTTACCGCGGAGGGTACAGCCAATATTCAGGTGAATCTATACATTCCCTTATGGGGATGTCCGCGCATCATACTGTCGGGCAACGGCTTGCAGTTCTGCTCCAAGCTTTCACAAGCTGTATATCAGGTGTTGGGAGTGCGCAAGCTTGTCACAAGCTCCTATCACCCCAACGGTAACGGAGGCGTTGAGTAGGTGAACCACACTTTGGCCCACATGCTGGCTATGATCGTGAACGAACGACAAGAGGATTGGGATTTGCACCTGCCTTACGTCGAGGTCGCTTACAACGATTCGGTCAGCGTGGCGACGGATTTGGCACCAAGCGAGGTCCATATGAGCAGACTTCCACGTCTCCCTCTGACGGTTCTCGAACGCACCGGCGTCGTGGGACACCAGAGTCTGGCCTGAGACCACCTGGCCTATTACGACCTGACTGCAAACCATGCCCTCGCCGTTTCTCGCGTTAATCACCGAAACTCCGCCCTCGCCGACGTGCTGCGTCTAGCACCTAAATTCACTGTGGGTGGTTGGGGATGGGTGTACAACTCTGCTTCCACCATCCGCCAGGGTGTGAAGGCGAACACGGACGCCAAGGTACCCATGGCCAAACTCGCGCTTAACTGGACAGGCCATGACAAAATCCTCGCAATCGGCCCCTGCTCCTGTGCCGAGACTCCGGACGGCTCGCTACTCGGTGGCAACCTCCTATATTTGGACATCCCTTCCGACCTGCCCGGTTCGGATGCTCGTAGGCGTGTAGCGATTGAACGCTGGAATCCCTGCGCCAACCCCCAACTCACAGCAGTGACATGCCCCGATACATACCTGCGGGACTGACGCAGAAAGTTCATTACATTTATTCCAAGAAATCCCCTCCGTACTAGGTCACTCGAGACGATGTTTCGGCTCCCCCCAACGACTACAGGTGGAGAAGATCACCGGCCACCAGTCAGTCCGGGGACGAGGTGGCGTTGTCGCGATGCTGTATAAGATGCATTTGGTGGGACTCTCCAAAACATCCTGGGAGCGAGAAATGAACCCCCACCTCTCCCGCTCCCGCATTTTGCGTTATTGGGCAGGCACTCTCAACCAGCACCGCCAAACCAACTAGCTCTACCGCCGGATGTGGATTGGCGCGGCACAGCGTGAGCTCTCCCGAACGTTTTCAAGAGCCGGGCTACGCCTGTGTCCCACGCACGGAGTGGCTCCGCCGCTACCACGATACGGTGCTCCCGAAGGGGGGGCACTTTTGGTACAAGGGTGACGATGGGTTGTGGTGATTAAATCAGCGCGAGTAAGACCGAGGACGGGATATATCTGGTCCGATATTTGGACGACCCGGGGCCGATTAAACTTCTCCTCCCGTTGACGCGCTACACGACTGCGACGGTAGCCGTTCGAGGCTCTTGCTGTCTTCAGGCCCACATCGCCTGCGCCTTCCCTCGAGGAATCCAACGTGACGTCGATGAATCTCGAGGCGCGGCCGTGGTTAGTTGACTTTCAAGCCGCCGCCGTCCTCGATAGGCTTCCGTCTTTATATATTTTTGTTTTTCTGGGTTATGAGGTTCGGAGCTTTTTTCCTTGGGCTGTGTGTGGTGTTTCATGCGTTTGGACTGGGTTTGGGGCGGTTCCTACCATTTTTTTTTCAGTCATGCCGACTCCCCCCGTTTAATGTCGGGCCGGGGTCTGGGTAGTTCGGTCGCTATTTGAGGCGCAGGACTGTCGTTGTTTCATGTCCGCTCAATTTTTACCCTGGCGACGCTCCCTTCAGCCCCGAGCCGGTGGGCGACCAGGGTACTCTGTCCACTCATTAAGTGACACAGAACTGTGTGTTATTTTGTTGTATTCAATTATTCTACATTTCCAGCTAGACGCTTCTCCCCCTCGCGGGAATAGGTAAGTATCACCTTCCGTTTCGCGCATTTGTTGATTTCTAATCTCCGCCATGCCGGTGGTCCGCGGGAGGTTTTTGGCATGGTTTCCCCGGCCTTAGTGCTTGTGTTCCCCGCCATTTCGCCTTTCTTCGTCTTCTCTCCCCCCCCCACCACGCTGACGTTACGCCGGAGGATTTTGGTTTGCCTTACCATAGTGCCTTTTTCGTCTCGCCTTCCCCGCCACATGCCCACCACACCGGCGGTACGCGGCAGGTTTTTGATGAATGGATCGCCTTATTATAGTGTCTGCGTTCCTTTCACTTATGCTTCTTCGCGTTTTCCTGACTTCATAGCCAGGCCGTTTAGAAGTGTGGGAGTGGGTTTGAGGCGCCGCATCTTCGACGCATGGTCTAGTTGGTGGAACCGGGATTTCCCCGAATTTCCCAAATTTCTGCATATTATGCGGCTCATCAGGGTGGGCTAGTGTTATGGTACGGCCTTAGAAGGCCCGCAATCACATGAATAATAAGTAATTGGCCATTTTGTATTGATAGGGTGGCGTTTTCTATTATTATTCCGGATAATCATGAAATGAGACGGGCGAAAGTCCGTCATCGACGGTTTCATCACGGCTCTGGTGGGATATGTAAAATAAAGCTGCTTCTCTACCACCGTCTTCAGAGGCTAAGAAAGTGAGTATACCGACCAAGGACTGCAAAAGCAGCTAAATAGGCAGGCCTGCCTGCAGGGGATACTCTGTCTCTCCACCCATACACCTCACATATATACCCACGCTGCTAGGTGCTCTCAGCAGTTGGTTGATCCTGTTTTTGCGTTTTTGCAAATAAAATTCAAAATCTTAGCACGGTGGGAATCGAACTCAAGGACCAACGCTATTCATAGTACCAGGTAGTCTTCTAGGGTAACCACTAGATCACCGGGGCCACCGGCTTGACCTGCGAATGCAGCGCCTTTACCACTGGAAACTCTTTTGGGGGACAAATTTACTTGAATTTAGTATAGGGAGGGATTTTGGGTTCTAAAGGGGTGCCAGGCGCATACGGTATACTAATGGACTAACAATGCACGTGTACGTGGCGTCCGACTTGTTTTCCTGGAGTGTGGCGGCGGGACTCTTCTTGGTAATATCAAAGTCGCCAGTTTGTACCTACTACTGTACAGCAGCAGTCAATCGTGGACCTCTGTAGTTTGTCGCATTACTCCTTGAGCGAAGCGCCGGGTAGTGAAAAGTATTGTCTGATGATGCTCGTGTTCTTACACCCTTGCGTGGGTGTATCAACAGTCAGATATTCTGACACGTATCAGGATGGTTCATGGCTGTAGTTGTCTCACATTAACACTTGTCAAAAATCTAGAGTTCGTGGTCACACAAAGGTGCTGGAGCCCTAGGAAGATCCGAAAAACGAAATGAAATTTCCGGGAAATATTAATATACGCTTTCCCACCTAAAACGCACGATACGAAGAAGGCGCATAAGTGAAATGATCCAATCAATGTGCAAACTGAACTCACAAGGCCGCGGGTATCCACTCAACTACAGCATAGAGTTCCTCCGTTCCCACAACTAACCAACTCGCGGCTACAGACTATAGCGGTAGGGCTACCTGCACCGTACGAACCGCACGGTTACACAGCAGTAGTAATTGTGAGCACAGACGAACGCGCCTGCTATCTGGAGGTACCTGGTGCCAGCTACCCTGTATTACTGCATAGTAGTCGACTTGCATACAAGACTACTGTTTCCCATGCAGGATATAGGATACAGGTTTCGTGCCATACCTACCTGGTGCGTCGTGCTGTAGTAGCAATGACTGACTCCCGATCATCCAGGACATTTTGGCCCATGCCTTCTTTTTTTTTTATATATCCTCCGGCGGATGGGGAAAAATAAAGCTTTATGATAGCTCACCACACTTCCACGTATTTTCATACGCGTCGTGTGTCGATTTAACTCAGTTGCTTTCGCAGCCCAACGCTAGCTGGCGCACCCTTCGGGTCCCATTGTAGGTATAGCGTAAGCTGTCCCTATCAGTGGTCTTCGTTACAACCCCGGCAGCGCAAACTGCCGTTGTATATTTGGCCCGTGTCATACAACTGCCTAGTCCATGGAGTCAGTGCTGGCTGGGCCCTGAGATCTAACGTCCCCTGTCCCGGACCACGAAACGTTTTCCCATTGCAATGGAAACCCTGGCAATCGATTTTAGATCATTACGCATGCTCTTTACCGGCCTGCTCGTAGGTGCTCCTCTGGCGTGGACCGCGCATCGCTCCGCCGGACTGCACTCTCATCCTAGCCGCCCTTCTGCCGTGAGGATGGGTGCCGGCGTCGAGGACATGGCGCAATCTTACGCGGGAGTGTTTGCGCAAAGTCCGGGCATAGCTAAGGCCTGGGCGCTCCCCAGGGAGGATTCGGAGACGCTTATGGTGCAGCGCACGGCGCGTGATATAGAAGGTGAGAATCACTATCCGACTTCAATGGTACTGCCCATATGTGTGTTGCTCTTGGGTTTCGTCCGTTACTGTCCGTCACCGGGCTGTAATCTTCCTTGCAGGCTGCAGTGGCCGTCGCAGACTGCCTGTTGTTCTTCAAAAATATCTGATGAAACAGAAGTAAATATTTAGACTAGGCCATTTCTTATACAGTCGGATTCCGCCAGTCGAAAACTGCCCTTTTCGACTGGGCTTTTATTTGACTGGATTCTTCTGGTCCTTCTGTTTATCGTCAGTCAAGTCGATTTTATAGTTTTTGTGCTCTTCCTAGAGGCGGTTGGTGTGAGCGAGTACTGCTGTATGGCGGTCGAAAATCGGTTGGCAGCTCTGTGCTTCGCGCGTTTTTCGCGAGCAACGCATGCTTCACGCGCGACGAAACTTCGTCCAAGCGGGTTGGTGGCGTTGGGCTTAGCCGAAAGCCGCCAAAGCTACGTTCGTGGCGTTGCACTCAGCCGAGAGCCGCCAAAGCTACAGCAGGCGTAGCCGTTGTTGGCAAAATGGCATCGATAACGCGCGCTAGTGCTGTCGTGTGATACACGCTGCTGGCGAGCGGAGCTAGGAGTGCGCCACGCTGACTTGCGGCGAGAAGCAACACCACTGATAGCCAAGGCAGCGTCGGCGCTGTTGTATGATACTGCTGTGTGGTACCTGGTATGGGTGTGTGGTGTGTTTTGTGGTGGGATGAGCGATATGCGATGGGTTCAAAAACAGGTGTAAAACTTTTTCGACTGAGTTTCTTGACTGACATATCCATTCGAAAAAGTCAAGTTTTTCGACTGGATCCCCCAGTCGGAAAACTCAGTCGAGAAAAGTTGAGTCGAAAAAGCCCTTTTTCGACTGTGTAAGAAAGCCCCATTTGGGTGACAAATCTGACTGTATAAGAAATGGCCTTAAGACCTACTATTGGGCCATTTCTTATACAGTCGGATTCCGCCAGTAAAAAACGGCCCTTTTCGACTGGACTTTTATTCGACTGGATTCTTCTGGTCCTTCTTCTTATCATCAGTCGAGTCGATTTTATAGTTTTTGTGCTCTTCCTAGAGGCGGTTGGTGTGAGGGAGTACTGCTGTATGGCACTCGAAAATCGGTTGGCAGCTGTGTGCTTCGCGCGTTCTTCGCGATCAACGCGTGCTTCATGCGCGACGAACCTTCGTCCAAGCGGGTTGGTGGCGTTGGGCTTAGCCGAATGCCGCCAAGGCTACGTTCGTGGCGTTGCACTAATGCCGCCAAGGCTACGTTCGTGGCGTTGCACTCAGCCGAGAGCCGCCAAAGCTACAGCAGGCGTAGCCGTTGTTGGCAAAATGGCATCGATAACGCGCGCTACTGCTGTCGTGTGATACACGCTGCTGGCGAGCAGAGCTAGGAGTCGCTGTTTTCTCACATTAAAAACTCTTGTAAAAAAATCTAGAGTCCGTGGTCACACAAAGGTGCTGGAGCACCAGGAAGTTCCGAAAAACCAAATAAAATCAAAATTCGTCCGGGAAATACTACGCTTTCCCGCCTAAAACGCACGATACGAAGAAGGCGCACAAGTGAACCAATGTGCAAACTGAACTCACATGGCCGCGGGTATCCTCTCAACTACAGCATAGAGTTCCCCCGTTCCCACTACTAACCAACTCGCGGCTACAGACTACAGCGGTTGGGCTGTCTGCACCGTACGAACCGCACGGTAATTGTGAACACAAATGAACGCGCCTGCTGTCTGGAGTGCTGTCAGAGTGACGACCCGCGGGCATGCAGTGAAACAAGAGCAATCGAACCAAAAACCACAATACAAATATCAATGATCGCCCCGCGTTCCCGCGTTATTTGACAGGTTGCTGCGCAGTTACTACGCCCGTGCCTGAAAATTGAAAATTGCGGGGGGTCGTTCCCCATGAAGGGTATACAACTCTACCAACTCTACAAAAATCAGTGACCTAAGTAACATGTTGTACTACTGCCTCGTGAAAAAAACCAGGAAAAAAGGCGATCGCTGCTCTCATGATGGGTATCCGTGTGCCATCCTCCTGCTGTGGTTCTCCATGGCCGCCTCATCGCCTTAGCTCACTCGGCCCGCTCCTTCGCACTTGCTCTCGTTGACACTCACTTCCAATCGGTTCCCCTTCTACCCCGTCCCAAAAAAACAAAATGCTCCACGCAGCTTGCGGTGCTGATCTGAAAAACAAAAATTCTCGTTCAAGGAGAGTTCAATCCGTCTCTTCCCCGCCCGTCGACGGCCAGTCGCCCTCCTCCTTCGTCGTCGAAGCCAGCCTCCTGCCGGCGCAGTTCCCTCCACGCAAACCGAGACTGCGCCGTAGCGTGCCTTATGGTGGCGCCTGCCTCCGCGCACGAGCATCCCGATGAAGCATTGCTGCTCCGCCGCTGCTGCCTAAAAAGACGCGCGAATCGTGGGTGACCATACCTAACGCACCCCGTACGACCCAACTCTACCGCCACGCCTAAGCCTCGCGGCCACACGCAGCAGCAAGAAGGTACCACTCCTTGAGGGTGAGTCCGGCCTTACACCCGCCAGAAAGACCCCCCCCACTCGCTACAAGCCTGCTAGGGCATGCTTCGCAGCATGCCTTACCGAGGCGGCAAGAAGGGGAACGGACATAGGAGTGCACCACGCTGACTTGCGGCGAGTAGCAACAGCAGTGATAGCCATGGCGGCGTCAGCGCTGTTGTATTAATCTGCTGTGTGGTACCTGGTATGGGTGTGTGGGTGTGTGGGTGTGTGTTTTGTGGTGGGTTGAGCGATGCGATGGGTTTTAAAAGACAGGTGAAAAACGTTTTCGACTGAGTTTTTCGACTGACAGATCCAGTTGAAAAAGTCAAGTTTTTCGACTGGATCCCCTGTCGGAAAACTCAGTCGAAAAAATTGGGTCGAAAAAGCCCTTTTTCGACTGTATAAGAAAGCTCGATTTGGGCTTCCGTTTTCGACTGATAAATCCGACTGTATAAGAAATGGCCTTAGAGACATGAAACTAAAAGGAGTGTTTTTTTTATCTTTAACTCTAAATCAATATCACGATTTTGCGATTTCGCGAATAGCTCAAAATCGCTTTTTTGCCCAGAAGCACGTGGGATATAAAACTTAAACGCGTGGATAATCAGTGCGCTGCTTTCAAAGAAGACGGCAAACTAGTTGGAATTAGTGCGCGCATTACCAGTGCGTTGCTTCAAAACAAGACGTCAAACTACTTGGAATTAGTAGGCGGATAACCAGTGCGCTAGTTTGGAAAGACAGCAAGCTACTTGGAAATAGTGCAAGGATTACGAGTACGATACTTCAAAGACAGTAAACTACTTGAAATTAGTGTGCGGATTTTGTTTTTTCGACCAAAGGTAGTAATCTTTCAGGGCACAGGTGTGCCAAGACTTGTTTGTGCACTCTAGATACGAAGTCGCCACCCGAGGCCATAGTTCCGAAGCCGGCCTGACTTCATGAGCACCGGCTTGCCAGGTCCGAAGCGCCTACGCGTTGCTGGCGGGATTCGGTATATCGCTACTCGTACGACGTGTAGTCAGTCTACAGCAGCAGCAGCAGCAGCAGTGTTTTGCAGTTTAGATTTCTCAAACAGCTTAGAACATTGCCGTGGTTAGAGCCCAGACCAGAACCCATGGCATCAGCGATGGCACTGAAATGGAGCGGCTGCCAAGTGTTGCCTCCTCCCCACCGTGCGTTCGGCGCGCCAACCGCTACCCGCTTGTTTGCGGGTAGGGTGAAGGGCGTGCCGAGTTGGGGGCAAGCGTTTGGGGCAACTCCGTCACAAAGCAACCCAGCCGGAGCAGCACTGGATGTTGCGCTGGTGCTGCTGAATTCGGGCATCCCGGGCATCCGCCCCTCCCCGACCACGGGAGAACCGGCCTGCCGTGTGCGTTCAACCCCGTCCCCGCCGCCATCGCTGCTGTTGTTGCTGTTGTTGTCCATTTTAGCGCGGTGATGATCGGATGACGTCGCAGAGAAGCAGGCTGCGTCTGGGTATGTGCGTGTCCAATTGTGTCTGCCAATCAATAATTCCGGCTCTGCGCAACAAAAAGAACACTAAATATCGCGGTGGGGTAAAACTTGCCCTGTGCGATTTTTCGCATTTATTTGTGTTCTGCGGACCACAGGTCGCGAAAATATCGCGACCTACGACACGCGTATAAAACTCCAGGTGCGATTAATTTGGCCCCAAACACCCAACATCGCGATTTTGTTTTTGTTTTAATGTCTATATTATGGGAAAAAATTCAGTGATTATTTCTGGCAATTATTTTTGTAGTTTTGAGGCTCCAGAAATAACTGCATGAGAAATAAGGGGCGTCCATTACGTAATCTCGTAAATATATCTCCCCTCGGCTGCTCCCTGGCCGGGGTGGTGCTCGGGCCTGAGGCTTCCCCAAAACGTGCCGGAGCCCCTAAGGGGGGGTGTGACGTCGACCTTACTCGTGCGCTGAACTAGCGCTCGGGTATGGCCGGGCCGGCGGTGACAGCCAGCGACAAGGCACAAAACTTCCTCGCGGAATTTTTTGACGCAGCAGCCTTGCCTGCGGACGCAATGTCGCATCACCGCCGCGGAAAGCGTGGGGCGCGTATCGAACAGAGAAGAGAGGATCGAACCCACGTGAGTAAGCACCAAAGTTGGGAAGGAGATGGACGTGGCGTGTCGGGACTGCTGCCCCTTTCACGTTGGCACTTAGGCAAGAACCGGGCTGGGCGAAGGGAGACGGAGAGGGGGAAATATTCTGTCTGGGAAAACGGAGGGTGAAATGGAGGAAATCGGAAGCTCGGAAGAAGAGGAAACGCAGGAGGATTCGAAGGGCTGCTCACAAAATTCGCACAGATGCAAGGGGTAGGTCGAGAGCAGGGGAACTCGTCGTGGGTACGTACAACGTTCGCACACTTGCTTTGAAGGGCACGAACGGCATAGGCCACGCCGAGGTGATACTGAAGATTTGCGATGACGCAGGTTGTGATATCATGGGATTGCAGGAGGTGAGGCGCTATGGACAAAGTGCTTTTACGGCGTCGGGGTATGTTGTGTTTTGCTCAGGAGCAGACGGAGGAAAGCACGAAAAGAAGGGGAACCACGGTGTAGGCTTAGCTCTTAGAGAGTCTATCGTGGCAGGGATGGATAAGGGCGACGTCGCGGTTGAGTGCATAAGTGTTAGATTGATGAAGGTTCGCATCCAACTCAAAGGGAAATCTAACGGTGTGTCTTTCGTTGTAGGCTATGCTCCCACTCTCGACAAGAGCACCAGCGAAAATGATTACTTTTGGAGTTCACTTGACGAGGTGGTCAAGGGGGTAGGTACCCAGTAGGGGGCACCTCCTTGTCCTGATGGACGCAAATGCTCGTACAGGCATGAGAGGGATCGGGTGGACCGACAGCAAGGTATTGGGTGCATACTGACGTGACGAGCTGAACGACAACGGAGAGCGACTTATGACTCACGCAACTGATAACAAACTCGCCCTCCTCAGTACGTACTATGCTACACCTGCTCGTGGTACATTGTACACGTTTCAGAGCCCTAACCGAGGAAAGGCCCTGTACAGGCTTGACTACATACTGACACGGCAAGTGGATAGACGATTGGTATGTACGCGTAATGTCACTGTGCGGACCCCACCCAGGGAGAACGCTGAGTCGGACCACAACCTCGTAATCGCAAATATTCGCCTTTTAGGCCGCATCGTACCAAATCGTCCAAAGACAGTTATCGAAAACCGGCGAGCTATTGATCTACCAAGATTAATGGCGGACCTGCATCTCCGGGTGAATTTACAAAACGCGATAGCAGCCAAGCTTGCCTCTCCGACACCCGGTACTAATGCCGGAAGCGTTGATGACATGGCCTCATTACTGACCGAGACGCTACTGTCAAATGCGGCCGACATTGCGCCCCCTATTCGGCGCAAACAAGTACCGAGGGGCTGGTGTGCGACCGAGGAGACGAAAGCGGAGTTGAATGCACGATGGCAGGATAGGGAAGACGCGAGGGAACGGGTCCGTTCTGCTCCAAACGATCGTGGTCTACGGCGAGCCTTGAAGGCGACCACCAAACAGCTAAAACGTACGCGGGCGGAAGCGGTACAGAGGTTCTTCGAAGATTACGTTAGCCAACTCGAAGGGCGTATCCGAGAAGGTGATCAATTTGGCTTCTACAAACATCTAAAGGGGGTGGATGTGGAAGGGAAGAGGACGTTTACCTCGCAGTACATGAAGGACGAGGAAGGTCGATTGCTGCGGGATAATGCCCTCATCCGCGAACGGTGGGTGAGGTGGTTTCACAAACTGCTTCACACCAAGTCGCCGACCCTTGATCCGAGCATTGTGGACGAGTTTAGGCAGTGGCCCCCGTGCAGACCACTGGACGATGTCCCGTCTAGGTACGAAGTAGAGGAGGCGATCCGTGCGTTGGCGAACCGAAAGGCGGTTGGGCCCGATGGTCTCCCGGCCGAGCTCGTGAAGGTTTTGGCCGACGAAGGAGAATTGAACACCCTCGGAAATCCACGATATCATCGTCGCTGTGTGGAGGGGAGGCGACGTACCGCAACAATGGAAAGATGCAACGATTAAGGTGCTTCACAAGAAGAAAGATCGGACTGAGTGTGGCAATTGTCGTGGCATCTCCCTCGTGGCTCACGCCGGCAAAGTACTCGTCAAAGTCATCGCGGGTCGCCTGAGTGACTATTGCGAACGCGAGAACATTCTACGGGAGGAACAGTGTGGGTTCAGACCCCAACGCTCGACGGTTGATATGATCGTAGTACGACGACTGCAGGAACTGGCGCGGAAGGACACCCCCTTGTACTTGTGCTTTATCGACCTCACCAAAGCATACGACTCCGTCGACCGAACCCTTCTGTGGGATGTCCTTGCTCGTTTTGGCGTGCCACCGAGAATGCTCGCCGTCATCCGCCACTTCCACGACGGTATGCAAGCATGCGTGCGGCTGGATGATGAAGAGTGCTCGGTTAAGTTCGAGGTGGGGCAAGGTCTCAGGCAACGTTGCGTGCTCGCGCCACTGCTGTTCAACATGTTTTTCACGGCGGTGCTGCGTGTGGCCGAGAAACGCTTCGTTGATGCAGCCATCACGGACAACATGGTGCAGCTCCAACGAAAAGAGGAAGGCGAGAAGAAGGGCACTTCACGCACAGGCAAAGTCGACGGACGGAGGGGGAAGGAGGGGGAGGAGGTGCAGAGATTGTGGGGTATGCTGTACGCGGACGATGCGTGCATCGTATCGCGATCATCAGAAGGGCTTGAGAGGATGATGACGGTGATCGTGACTACATGCTCGTCGTTCGGGCTCACGGTATCCAAGGAAAAAACAGAGATAATGTGCCTGGAAACCAAAGGCGGGGGGAAGGTGTCCTTCACAATCAATGCAGCCGGCCAGGTATACAAACAAACAATCGAGTTTGTGTACTATGGCGGGGCTATCACCGCAGACAGAGACCTTAGCATTGAAATAACGCGGCGTCTTCAGAGGGCCTGGGCGTGCTTCCAGCGGTACAAGATGAAAATCTATGATCGCCCGGGTGTGCGCTTACGGTTGAAGGTGCAGTTGCTGAAAGCTGAGGTGGTCAAGACACTGCTTAGGGTTATTTACGGTTGCATGACGTGGAGCCGAAGAAGACTATGACAGGCTACGACGGGTTCACGCTCCTTGCTCCTCCGATGCCTTGGATGGCGGAAACGGAAGCGCGACGACCACACCCTATCGTACGCCGACGCGCTTGCCAAGACAGCTTCCGAGAGCATAGAGGCGATAGTGCGCAAACGGAGAATATTGTTTGCGGGATTCGTAGCACGAATGGGGGAGGAGCGTCTGCCACAGAGCGTGATGTTTGGGGAGTTTGTTGGGGGTAAGGGCTACTCAGGGGGGCAAGAGAAAGACTGAATGGATCATCTGAAGGAGGATATGTGGGTCTTTGGAATGAAATTCGAAGCATGGCGAAAGGCTGCTCAGAAGACTGGCAGATGGTTTTGACGAGTAGAGGAGGGAGCCGAGTTGTTCATGCGGAATTGGCATCAAACGGAGAGACGCAAAGCTCCAGAGCGACGCGCAAAGGCTGCGGCAGCGCCATCCACCGTCGGCATCTCTAAGCGGCCGGGGGGAGGGGGAAGGGGGGGCGTCATGCCCAAGAGACTGAAGTCTGGGTTTGGCCATCATCGTCTTGAAAGTTGTGGGCCTTCTAATGGCCGTCACAAGATATCATAAGACCGCCCTGACTTCTTCGCCATGTTGCGTTCTCTCCCCAGTGCCATTGATGATGCACTTGATACCCTCTATGAGCCCAATGCTGTCTTTAGCCAGTTCCTAGGGTCTGCTAGTATGACATTTTTCTTTTTTTTCTTCGCTTTTCCTCTCCTTGCTTCCTCTTCTTGTCTTGTCTTTTCTTGCTTTTTTTTGTCTTTTTCTTTTATTTCCTTTCCTTTTTCGTTTAGCTTTCTTCTCTTTTCTTCCCTTTCCTTTACCTTATTTTCTTTTCTTTGTTTCTTTTCTCCAATTGACTTGCGCCTGTCGTGCGTTTGCGTAGTGATAGATACTGCGTATAATGATTTTTTTCTTATAAAACATATACATGGCGGTCTTTCTTGGGTGGCGAGCGGTATAGTCGGTTTCTCCGGGCGTGAGTATGAGACGTATGCACCAGTATAGACCTGACACATCGTAGACTGACTCCCGATTTCACTTTTATATGTTTCTGGAAGAGGCATGAATTGCGTCAGCTGTGATATATGCGTGTACCACCTTGGGTTGTTTGTGTTTTTCACCGGGGTATTCCTCAGCTCCAGAGTGACTGGAGCCTGTCCTGTGACCACTTGATTATGCGAGTTAATGTGAGAACAACAACAACAACAGTTATGGCTTCTGTTTTTTGGAAAGTGGTTTTGTGTTGGATTGGTAGGCCTTGTTTTCCCGTTTGCCTTTATTTTTTAAAATCTGGCACGTACACTGTCGCCGGCAACGTTAGGTCACCACCGCCTCTGCTGCTGTCTCTGCTGCTGTGCTGCTGCTGTGCTTCTGCTGTGGTGGTTTCATGGTGGTGGTGGTGGTGCTGCTGTCGCGTTTGTGTGAGGACGAAGCTCTGTCTCGCACACAACAAGCGCGATGTGCTGTCGTATGTGTGTTTGTGATTCTTTGTTGTGGGTGATGGGTGACTTGTACAGCAGGCAGCATCGTACCAGGTGCACAGTTGTTGTTCTCACATTAACTCGCATAATCAAGTCCGTGGTCACAGGACAGGCTCCAGTCACTCTGGAGCTGAGGAATACCCCTGGGAAAAACACAAACAACCCAAGGTGGTACACGCATATATCACAGCTGACTCAATTCATGCCTCCATCAAAAACATATAAAAGTGAAATCGGGAGTCAGCGTATGATGTGTCAGGTCCATACTGGTGCATACGTCTCACTGCTCGCGCCTGGAAAAACCGACTATACCGCTTGCCACCCAAGACTACCACGTATATATTGCACGTAGTACCTATCACTACGCATACGCACGACAGACGCAAGTCAATAGGAAAAAAGAAACAAAGAAAAGAAAAGAAAATAAAGGAAAGGAAAGAAAAAACGAGGAAGCGAAAAAACGAAAAATGAATGGAAAGAAGAAAAAAGACAAGAAAAGCAAGGAGAGATAAGACAAGAAGAGAAATCAAGGAAAGGACAAGAGAGAAAAAATGTCATACTAGCAGACCCTAGGAACTGACTAAGACGACATTGGGCTCATAGAGGGTATCAAGTGCATCATCACTGGCAGTGGGAAGAGAACGCAACATGGCGAAGAAGTCAGGGCGGTCTTACGCTATCTTGTGACGGCATTGGAAGGCCCACAAATTTCAAGACGATGAGTAGGCACTGGTGACATGTGATACTTGGTACGAGGTAATCACCACGAGCCACACTACGGCGCAGTCTCGGTTTGCGTGGAGGGAACAGAGCCGGCAGGAGGCTGGCTTCGACGACGAAGGAGGAGGGCGACTGGCCGTCGACGGGCGGGGAAGAGACGGATTGAACTCTCCTTGAACGAGAACTTTTGTTTTCAGATCAGCACCGCAAGCTGCGTGGAGCATTTTGTTTTTTTGGGACGGGGTAGAAGGGGAACCGATTGGAAGTGAGTGCCAACGAGAGCAAGTGCGAAGGAGCGGGCCGAGTGAGCTAAGGCGATGAGGCGGCCATGGAGAACCACAGCAGGAGGATGGCACACGGATACCCATCATGAGAGCAGCGATCGCCTTTTTTCCTGGTTTTTTTCACGAGGCAGTAGTACAACATGTTACTTAGGTCACTGATTTTTGTAGAGTTGGTAGAGTTGTATACCCTTCATGGGGAACGACCCCCCGCAATTTTCAAATTTCAGGCACGGGCGTAGTAACTGCGCAGCAACCTGTCAAATAACGCGGGAACGCGGGGCGATCATTGATATTTGTATTGTGGTTTTTGGTTCGATTGCTCTTGTTTCACTGCATGCCCGCGGGTCGTCACTCTGACAGCACTCCAGACAGCAGGCGCGTTCATCTGTGCCCACGATTACCGTGCGGTTCGTACGGTGCAGGCAGCCCAACCGCTGTAGTCTGTAGCCGCGAGTTGGTTAGTAGTGGGAACGGGGGAACTCTATGCTGTAGTTGAGAGGATACCCGCGGCCATGTGAGTTCAGTTTGCTCATTGAACCTTTCACATGTGCGCCTTCTTCGTATCGTGCGTTTAGGCGGGAAAGCATAGTATTTCCCGGACGAATTTTGATTTTATTTGGTTTTTCGGAACTTCCTAGGGCTCCAGCACTTTTGTGTGACCACGGACTCTAGATTTTTGGCAAGAAGAGGTAATGTGAGACAACAACAACAATAACAACAACAACAACAACAACAACAACAACAACAACAACAACAACAACAACAACAACAACAACAACAACAACAACAACAACAACAACAACAACAACAACAACAACAACAGTATCCAAAAGTCAAATAATCGCAGTTCTTAGAGGTTGGAAGAGCTATTATTTCTGGGCTCGGAAATCACCAGATCCGCTGATTTCTGGCCTCGATTATTTCTGAAGCCAGAAATAAAGATGATTTCTGGTCCCATAGTGGATGGTTTTCATTTTTGGCGTCGGAGATCCCTGTTAAAGAGAGAAATTATCGCTGAAAATATTTCCCATAATAGTTGGTCTAATGACGTTCGAGCTCTCCCCCTGGAACGACCTGAAATTCGTACCTGCATGATTTCGTACCAGGCGTGAAAAAGGTACCCGCGGGCATGCACGATAACATCAGCCGTCGACGCGAAAGTCAACCAAAAACTGGGGGGTTATTTTCGGATCCCTCGTGTAGTCAAAACGTCACCGGTAGTGGGTACGTAGTGGGTAGGGTTACACCCAAGTTGCTATGACATGACCCCAGGCCCCAAGGCACACAGACATCTTCGTGCGACATAGACTGGACAAGGCCCATAGATGCCATACCTTCTGGGTGTCCTTGAACATACGGGTACCTCCCTAAAAGTCCTCTGTTCACTGAGGTTGTCTGTCGTGAATACTTTCGAGCTGTCTGACCGTCTGTCTGGCCGTTCGGAAAGGCCGTCCGTCTGACCGTTCGAAAAAGTACTTGCCGTCAAGCGGTATGCCGGTGTTTTCTACGCCAGTTCGACGTGGAAAAAAAACGGTTCAAATGGCAAGGGCGCACGAAAAAAAAAATCCGGGACCCCCCCGCCCCTCCCTCCCCCGTCGGCCGGCCGAAACAAAATGTTCAGGGATGTGTACGGAGTGAGCAAATATCCGCGGGGCGGATTTTTACGAAGCGGTTCGATCAAACCGCACCGCTGCGTGACATTTGTGGCAGCGGACATCCGGCCCGTGACAATCCGTGACTTTTCTCCCAAGCCGATATCCGATCCGCCCCGCTCCGGAATACATGAAAAAAACGCTCCGCTCCGTGACATTTTCAAGGGCGAATATCCACTCCGCAATAATCCGTGAGTTGCCCGTCGTGCGGATATTCGCTCCGCTCCGCTTCGTGTGGATTATAACTGCGCGGTTGAACAATGAAAAGTGGTTTTGAGGCGGAGCGGTTCGACCCACTCCGTAGGTACTCCGTATATACTCCGTGGCATATCTCACGGATCAAACCGCTGAAAGTCACGGTTTTTCCACGGTCAAAATAGTTTAGAATGCTGGATAACGTGCTGTAGAACGACTTGATATACCGCTGTATTCCTTGTATGGCGCCCATAGCGACGGCATCCATCCCCCGCTCCGCGTAAACAACGTACTATGAACAGGTGGTCGTTTTGTTGTTTTTCACGGTGTGTGTTGGCTTAGTTGGTGTAGTTGGTTTCACGTTTTCACTGCTGTTGTTGACTTTTTTCATGGTGCAAAGCCGTGGCCCTGGGTCAGATGCTGCTGCTGTTGCGCGTCTGCTGCGCCGGCCCCCGTCACTCTCTGTGCTGTATGATCAGCAAATATTCAAGTAGTCAATATTCAATATTGTTGTTTTTGTTTGTTTTCTCGAGGGGCGCAACTTTTACATGTGCACGTTTCTCCTTTGGTGCTGGGCGTTGTTCGCCACAAGGTTGCGGAAACAAAAATGTCCATTTAATGTGCCAATACAACGTGTCCTTTCGTACTTATCGGTATTTACTCGCGGATATCCCTATTATTTTCACGACTAACCGTATCATTTTAACGGGTAATTGCGACGGTGCGCCGTGGGGAAATGCCGCGGTTTGGTGCGGTTTGTTCGACCGAATGAGATCAACCGCCCCGTGAAAAAAAACATGCGACGGATATCCGCTCCGCAATAACCCGCGACATTTTTAGCGGCGGATATCCGCTCCGTGACAATCAGTGACTATCCCCGCAAAAGCGGATATCCGCTCCGTAACACACTCCAAAAAATCCGTGAAAATTGTGGCGGCGGATATCCGCTCCGTAGTAATCCATTTATGTCCGCTCCGTAGTAATCCATTACTTTTCCCACGGGAGTAATCCATTACTTTTCCCACGGGCGGACATCCGCTCCGCGAGATTTTTTTTTTTTATGAAACTGCTCCGCGGAGCGATTCTTACTCCGTACACATCCCTGATTTTTTTTTCTTGTTTCCGAACTAAACGGGTGGTTCGAAGCCTTCTTGACGTCAGTAAATCACCAAAACGTTGCCCAAACGATTCATATATGCCGTATACGTGCGTTTGGTTTCAACGTATATCTGGATTGCGGTCATTATTAGTATTATCTGCTGTGTCGGTTTTGTGGTCACAGAGCTTGCGCTCGAAGTTGTGACACTGCCGTGTTGCACTTTTGTGATATATGTGTGTGCTGATTGTACGACGGCTTTGTTATTTTACCTGGGCGCCAGGATAGTTTTTGGATGCTGCTGGTTCAGGTGGCGGTAGCTTCGGATGTTGGGTGTGGACGCTGCCAGCAAGGGGGCTGTTATCGTTAAATTGCCCCCCAATTATCCCGGCGGCATTTACAGGTTGTACAATGGTTGTACAATGTTCCAATTGCAATGTTCAAGTCGGTGCTCTGCGTTATATATTTGCACAATATGGTACTAGTAATACGCAGAAACTGCTGGAGGGGTGGGTATTGCAGTAACTGTGTAGGGTTGTTGGGCCACATGCGAACAGCTGACCGCTGTTCAGTTTTCGATAGTCTCGGGGGGGGGGCACCGGCACAAAGTCAAACGAATAATAACCGATAATATGCACCATCAGCAGTTGTTTGTTTTAGTACCACGCAGTGCGTCATTGCGAGACCCGTGTTAGTTCCTCGTTTCCTAGTTTGTCTCCTACATGATCACCGTCCACGCCGACTTATTGGGCAAAATAGTGACAACACTCTGCGTACACCAGGTAGGTACTACTATTGAGCTCGTCGCGTCTGCTGCGCATCCTCCATTTTTCAATTTATTGTTATGATATTCGTATCTTTTCCAGAACAATAGCCTTACAGAGCTGTCCAATAGTGGAAGCACTACAAATATTACATTATATATGTATTACCAGGTCAATACGGTGCTGTATACTATCTGTACACCGGCACGCGCGCGTGTTAGTAAAATATCTGCTTCATCATGGCCCCGCCGCGGTTGGGGCGGCGGGGGTACATATTCCCAGTACCATGTACACACCTACACAACAAAATGTTTTACACCTTGAAATCACGTCACCCCGTGTGCTGTTGTTGTGCCAGTGAGTGCCTTATCACCTCGTTTTCCAGGAGGACGTTACCAGTGGCTCGGAATCCACATGACAATCAGCACGTTTTGGACCCAAACATGCCGCTCTGTTCAATGATTTGGAGGCGTTCCACTTTACCATCCGGTTTTAGCCGGTTTTCGGAAAACCGGTTAAAACCGACCGAAAAAAAACGGTTTTATCCGGTTTTTTGTTTTGATAATAGCGCCTCGTTATCCGGTTTCTGTTTTTTTTTTTCTCTTCCCGGTGCCCACGTCTAGTCGCGACTGCTGTCCTCCCCTCCCCCGTCCCCAGTAGGGCGCCGCCTCCTCCCTATTTATCGTCCGTTGATGATGATAATCCCTCCCTCCACTTCCTCTTCGGCGTCAGTGTTCGGCTTCTGCTACTAGACCGTGCCGGAGGTTTACGTGCGTGTGTGTGCACGTGGTTGATCGAAAAGCGGCGGGCGCTCGTCGTGAGTCGCACCCAATCTCGCCGCGTTTTCGATGGTTTCAAAAAACTATTACGCCGCGCCTTGCCGCGACCGTTCTAGGTTGTAGCAAGAACTACGTTAATTTTCTGGTTTGCAGAAGCTTGTAGCTCCTCTAGCTTTCAAAGCAGAGACTCGTTGTATACTGAGCTCGAGTCGCCTGCCCGACCTAAGTTGCCGAGGCTGCCGGATTTTCGGATCAGGTTCAATCACAGGCGATAAGTTTGTTCGCCTGTTCCACACAGCAGTCCTAAACCATCGGCTGTTTCTGTCATATCTGACTCTGATCAGTGATGAAGTGACTTGGTTTCGTACCAAGTTTAGGCCAGATAACGTTTATGTATAAGAATTACTATTGACTCGTTGTTTATATAGGAAGTCGTATACAACAACCAACCTCCCGCCCCCTCAACCAGCCTAGAATGAAAAAATCGGAGTGTGGGTCCTGGATTTGTTTTTTTTCGCGTGCCCTTGCACATGGCAAAAAAAAATCGTTTTGTACGTCACACCAACTGAAATGATAAATGACGGCTTGTTTAGCTAGTGCCAGGTAAGTATCTGGTCGATTTCCAATAAAGCAAACAGCAAACAGCATGTCATGAAGTATTTTCACATGTCAAGCACACGCTGATACGACGAGCACACACAGCCGTAGCACAGCACACAGCACACAGCTCGCCATTATTGCAACGCCCATCCCACCTATGTACTGCAAACCGCTTGGTGTAGCACGAACCGAAGCAATCAACCTACAACACCAACACCAACAACGCTAACAACACCAACGCCGGCGACAGTGGCAGGTATCCTGCTCGCGTTACTGGGCGGCGTGACAGTGAACAAAAAAATACTCGGCCACCAACTTTTTGCGAGGGTCGAGGCAAACACGCACCGTACACAGCGCGAAACAAGCAAACATCACGCGGCGCAGCACGCCGTTTTTTGGCACCTTTTGCCTTGACTCCTGTTTTTCGCGCTGGCCAATGCCGGGATGTACGTTCTCACAAGCAACGGGGTGAAGCTAGGAGGGAGAGGGCTGGATCGATTCGGGGCAGGGGTAGACGCGAGCCCATACGATGGTGGTCGTGGTGTTGGTGGTGGCGGTATCTGGCGTTGTCATGATTCTTTGGCGTGTCACAAGGTCAAGATTGGTACTCTGCTCGTTATATTTACGTCATATCATATAGGTTTGGTATGCGCCAGCCAACACCACCGGCAGTTTACCGGGTACCGGCCCTATTGGGCACGGTGGTGGTCCCCCAATGCTGCCGGTATATGCCAGCCAACAATACCGGCAATATACAGGACACCGGCATCATTGGGAATAGTACCGATACCGGTACTAGTATGGCGGGTTCCTGTCGTGCCAAGCGATTTCACCGGCACTAAACCGCAATAGGCAGTATTCGTATTAAACGTGCACTGCGGACGGGGGTTGGTGCCTCTGAGGGACTCACCGCAGTTTGGTGTATCAACTCGCACTGTCAACCCCAGCAACATCACGACAACCTCGCAACAGCAACGTCATTGATTTGGGGTATCACATGTTCGCACGGCGGCAGTGTATATTCAGCTTTTACGCTGGTACAGCAGTAGTAGACGCGGTCCGTCTATTCGTACGAGTAGTGCGGGTACGTGCCAGCCGGAAAAAACGACACGATAGCGAAAATCGGCACTGCTCCACATACTGCTGTGATGACTCGGTGACGGATTGCTTGCAGCACTCAAGTGGGAGGAGGTCGCAAGCCCATACAATGGTGGTGGTAGTGATGGTTGCGGTGTCGGGCGTTGTCGTGATTCTTTGGCGTTTCCGACCGTCCGACCCAACGAAGGGTTTATGTTACACACCGAGGACCGGCAGGGCAATGCATATCGTTGTCTGTATTGCAGTAAGCTATGTGTATCATACGTGCTCATACTCTATTAGAGAGCTAAATGAGGCAGGAATGCCTCATGCGTACATACCGTAGTCCTGGTGCGTTCTACAGCAACAAACAGCAGTGTAGTTTGTGTACCTGTGTGTATCTCGTACCATTTCATGCTGAAAATGTGAAAAACACTCCCGACGGTAACAACCGAATGAACAAACAAAAAACATTTCTACTTTTTTTCCGGATGGAATGGCCCTGGATGTCAGTGCGAGAACACTGAAATCTCGAAATTCCAGTTTCTTACCAGTAGGCTTTGTTCGAAATTCTTCAGGAACACAGGACGAGTATGAAGCCAACGATGCGCCCACCCACGCCCCACCTGTAATCGAGAACGCTAGAGCACATACCTCAATAGCCCTTCTGGGTAGGGCTGCTGCACGACTCTCTGTCGGAAACAATACATGGTGATCCTCGAATGTGTGCCGTCGATTTTTGTAGAATGTTTGATTTTTCAATCCGGCGAAGATAGCAGGTCGGCGTTGCTGCTGCGAAAGGTCCCCTTCCCCGCCACCTCACGACACGATTCTCAGGTGTCGCAAACGAAATTGAGTGTCTGGTGGTGACCCGGCGGGAACCCTCCGTTGCCGGTGTGGCTGGCTGACGTAGTCCTCTCTGTGTGCCGTTGCTGACTCTGGGTCCCTATTGTAGAAAAAGCGAAGAACACAAATCGGAAAAAGAAAAACGCCGCGTCCACAATCCAAAACGCACAGCAGCCCAAGACGCCAAAATTACGGCATCCCGGCGACCGCGGCCAACTCTAGACAGCGCGCGACGAGTCAATTTCCACGTGTTTGCGTAAGCTATTTATAGTTTGGCTGTGTAGAACCCCCGACCCCGGGTTTGTGTAATTCGGCCGCGGACAGCTCTAGCAATCAGCGATCTAAGCTACCTACAGGAAGACTAATTAAATATTGGAACCCTGTATGCCTGTATGGACCTCGCTAAGAGGAGTTTTTTAGCCATAAACGGCGAAAAACGACCTCGGTCGCTTCGCTCCCTCGGCCTTGCCTCATTTACCAGGTGCCGGTATGCAACATGCCATCGGCATCGCAAGCTGTCAACAGTCAACAGAGGACTGCCTGAGAGATGGAGACACCCCCCTCTAACTCCTTACAAAGGGAATGGTCGCATCACGTAGTGTGAACATGGTAAAGCACCCACGAGGCAGTTACATAGTAGTACTCATTGCTGTCTCTGCAGTGGCCACACCAGAAAACAAAGTATCCCATTGGCGCTGCCATCCATAATCAAGAAAGTAGGCACAAGGTGCCGAAGTCCGTCTTACAAGCGGTTCTTGGAAGGATGCAGTTCACCATTCATACGACTCGCCGAACACCTCACGGCGCTTCGCACTTGGCGCAAGCAATGCCTGCTTGGTTGGTGAAAACCCTATGTGCTCAGTCCCGGCATAGTAGGGATGCGAAAAAGTCTATGGTCATACGACTGCGGCCATGCACAAACTGAGTACACCCCCCCCCGAGTCGGTCTTATACTGCTTGCGGTATCACACAGTAGTACGAGTGCACTACAGATTGTGATTGTATTGAATGGAAGCTCGTCATGGAAGCCTTAGAGGCTTCCAGCCTTAGAAGCTTCCATGGAAACTTCAATGGAAGCACATAAGAGCTTACGTACAAGTGCATGGAAGCTTGGAAGCTTCCGGGGAACCACTTTGAAAAAAACATGCTCAATCTGACGTATCGCCTGTCTCCTCCTGTCCCTCTCAGGGTATTTTCGCATTTTCGAGCACAGCTATCTAAAGTGTGTCCAAGCATAGGACGAGTAGTGGACGTACAGTCTTCTTACAGTATATTATTTTCCGCTGCCGCCGATCATTTAATGTACGTATTGGGTTGGATAATGCCTCCTGCCCCGGTCAGTCTTCTGCCCCAAGCTTCCTCGTGATCTTTTGGTCGCAATTTTCCATCTACAGCATCTCTGCGTTGTCTCGCCCAAACTTGCTGCTATATACTGGTAGATTTCAGGCGAAATTCGGCGTGCACGTGGAGGAAATAATTGAAAAGCCGAACGCAGTGGCAACTCGCTCGCGGTCGCGCAGTCTGTTCGACGCTTGGGGGCTGTGTACACCCCGATGCAGTGGTTGGCTACTGTCTCCGTACTCCACCCTCCGATCTTCGTGATCTCGCCTGCTGCCGTACTCACCAATGACTTGGTCACAAGAGCCTCCTACGCGAAAGGGGTGCATATTGATTGAAGTGTTTGGACACATCTCCGCTCAAAGGTGGCCCCACATTGACATGTAATTATCCACATCAACCAGTACGTGCGCTTGCCGCCGGGCGTCGAGGTGTCGCGGGTAGCGGAAACCATCCGTGGTACCGCGCTTGCGCGTTTTTGATGAAGGTTCGTCGTTTCCCCTCGCAACGCATCTCGGCGTCTCGGGGAGTTATAACGGTTACACCGGCATTCCCCTCGACATACCTTATTGGGTGGGAAAATGCTATGTAGACGCTGACTCTGACCCTGCTTTGCTAAGTATGACACCATCGTATCGCGCGACGGATGGCCAGCAGGGCCCATCTGGTCTGTGAAATCCGCGCGCTCAGACAACGAACCTGCTCTTCTCAAACCATACCCAACCCAGCTCGCACTCCCCCGCACCCCAGAGTATTTTCGTGTTTTCAAGCATAGCGACCCAAAGTCTTTCCAAGCACGGTATTGATAGTAACGTAGAGTCTCCCCAATTCCCACCAACTAAGCCTCAGGTTAGGGATACAATCAGCGTTAGGGTTAGAGGTGGTGGCCGCCGCCTTCAAACAACATCGCGAATATTGGGTCGAAGCTGGTGGAAATACGTGGAGGCTCGTGGAAGCTCGTGGAAGCTTCAAGAATTCGCTTCCATGTTATAGAAGCTTCCACTCCTTCCTTTAAGCTTCCACCACACTTCGATGGAAGCTCCCAAAGCTTCCATGCACTTCCACCGCTTTCATCAACAACAATACCGAACAGACCAACAGATTGGAAAAGCGGAACATCATCGGGACGCCTGGCATAATGCGGGAAATCTGCCAGGATTAATGTGCAAGACGCATATCGCATACCTGGTACGTAGGCATCATTGTGATTCCTCTTTGCATCGCGCTCTTGAATCTTGGAGGCTGCGGTAAACGTCGGATAGAGCTCTGCAGAATGTAGCTCTATCATTCGGGTACAGTGCGAAAAGAAAGCTGAGCTCTATTGATGGCGACAAGAGCAATCGGTGGTTCGACTCGAGTCGACGAGGAAGCAAGTGCTGAAGTCTTGTCGCGATAACAACGAACGCGCGTAAGGCAGTGGGGAGGGGGGAGAAGAGCCTGCTTAGTGACCCCGGGTCTGAGTTGCGTCTAGGGAGGGAGGAGGAGAAATAAACAGTGCGAAGATAATAGAAGGGATTGCAAAGGGAAGGGGGGTAATGGCTCTCCTGCTCGCGGCTTGTTGCCTGTAAATGTCCAACGGTACCGTGTCAAGTGCGAGGGTGAGCAAGGAACTTGTACAGTACTCGAGCTGCAACAGGGTAATCATGGGCGCCATCTGGCGCTTCGTGGGCGGTAGCATATTTGTCGTTGCTCATGTGAAACCCCTGTCCGGCTGCTGTGTATGATGCTGCCGCTGGTGCCAATACGGTGGGCAACCTACAGTTCTCCCTTGCGTATATATATATATGTGTCTCTTCGCTCGATGTTACACCCGAAGCCAACACTTCAGGCAAGAAGCTAATACGCATTCATTCGTCCAGTCCTACGAGCTGACCGTCATCTAACAAAATCGAACACCGACTGCTACCTTGTGTATATTTCGCTCGATGTTTCACCCAAAACCAGGAAACAAACTGCGGTCATTCGTGCAGTCCTACGAGCTGGCGCAAGGCAGGTGGCGCCAGTCCTCGCCTTTTCCCTTTGAGCTGAACGGGGTCGCTATATTTTCGCCCTCGCCTTCTGGCAAGTACCTGGCCGTCATCAAAGAGGATACGCCTGGCGGGAAAGATGCTGCGAAGGACGCGTACGTTATTGAGGTCTGGGGCAATGACGAAGCCGCTGGGCGGCTGATTGACCAAGTTTCGACAGCGGGGGTACACGGCAAGATTGTGGGAGGTACATGGTTCGGGGGCTTGAGCTGGTCTCCTGACGAAACGAAAGTGGTGTATGTCGCACAGAGAAACCCTGCCGAGACAAGGTGAGGACACGTCTACCACTCTTTCGTAAGTTTTTTGTTGCACTTTGTACTGGTGTGATCCGAGGAGCTTTGGCACGCACAGCTGGCGCGATTCGAATAAGGTGTTTCTTCGAATTTTGGATAAATCGCGTTACGTGGTGCGGTGCAGCAAGCGTACCACAAGAAGTGCTCGACTGGGGGCGCGTAGGCTGCCGATTTCTTGTGGCCGGTGCGATCACATGCGCGGTGCAAGCATCTGTATCTGTGCATATTTTTTCTCGTGCAGCAGCGATTGTAGACGCCGTCGAGTCGCTCGGCCTATTGCCTTGTGCAGAGATGTAAAAAGCATTCGAATCGCGTTGGAAGCTGACGGGATAGGTTGCCAGGTCCAAACGCGTTTCGAGCGGGTGTCGCTCTCTGCGTCTTTCTATTTGCTGATGTGCTAATGTTTTGGCGGCTCCGTTTGTTGCACCTTGCTCTTCGAGCCTGGCGTTGGTTGCTGCAGTGCCGGCGTGTGTGACGGAAGTTGCCTAACTTTTGCCTCAACCGAAATGCGTGCGACAGATCGTTCTTCTCAAAGGCTCCAACGGAGAAGACATCTCCTGCAACAGTTTCGACTGGGGACCAATTCCTGTACCAAGAGGACTGGGGCGAGAAATACACCGGGGTGAGAGTTCAGCCCCCAAAGCCATCGCCTTCAAAATTGTGTGAATTGCGAGATGACTCCATCAGGCAGATAAGCAGCATCATCGCGTTCGGGATAGGTCCTCACCACAGCTATGTACCTGGTACGGCTCTAGACTCTAGCGAGATCGGAGCTACTGTAGTCTTTCGAAAGTTTGCTGTAAGTATTGCTGAGGGACCGGAAGACAACCTGTCATTGGTGCCGCTAGCGTACGCAAGCTCTAGATACGACCCAACGCCACAGCTACAAGGCCTTGGGCAGGGTAGAATTACGTAAAACTTATATATCCTTGAAGCTTGAGTGCGCAATGTCTTGACCTAGAATGCAGGGCTGACGCAATGAGGTGTGAACACATGTGTCGCATCTTGAATTTGACGTGTCTCGTGTAATTCAGGTGATACGCTTGGGCTTGTTTGTCGCAGACATAGGCGGCACCGGCAAAGTTAAAGAAATCACGGGGATATCGAGCGACCTCACCCCTGGCCAGCCTCGGTTCTCCAAAGACGGCAAACACGTGGTCTACACAGCGTGGGAATGCGAGCCGCGTAAGCTGGGTATGATCTACTGCTACCAGCGTCCGTGCAACTTGTACTCGGTTCCCGTCGGAGATTTAGTGGCGAGCATGATGGCGGAGGAGGAATCCGTTGGTGATAAGGAACAGGGCGAGGACGGAGACAAGCATACATGTCTCTGTCCTTCCTGGCGCTTAGCTCGCTCCGCCCGCTTTTCACCCTCAGGAGACCGCTTGGTGTGGTTGTCGAGAGAAGAAGGATTCGACACCCACAGCGGGTGCTTCCGGTTGACATCAGCTTCGTGGGATGCGGAAACGGGGACCTTCGCTTCCTCCCCTAATACCCTGGTGGACATAGTGACCGTTCCTGAATCAGCGGGGGCGTTCCCAGGGCTTTGGATGGATGAACTCCCCGATGCTTGCTGGACCCCGGATGGGTCCTCCCTTTACCTTACGAGTGCGTGGGGTTCCCGGCAGTCGGTGGTGAAGGTGGATGCCGAGACGGGCGAGGTTGAGCGGGTAGTTGGGGCGACGGCTTCGTCAGGGCAGAACCCCGCCACGGGGGAGCGGGACGATGCGTCTGCGTCTGTTCTCACGGTCGGCGAGGGAGGAGTGTATGTCGCGGGATCTTCACCTAACTCTCCCGGAGGGATCGCCGTTCTCCCATCGGAGGGCCCCGAGCAGAACGCTATTATCGGGCCGGCTGTCGGTGGCGCTTCCATCACGCCATCTGTCAGAGTTAGCCGTGCTCGGTTGGTGGAGCTAGAGCAAGCGATCGGCAGCATTCGGTGGAGAGTGCTGCCGGTGCCGGTTGAGGTTGGTGACAGTGCGCAGCAGGGCGCGAAGGATTTCGAGGCGATTCTTCTCATGCCGCCAACGCCACGTAAGAGCAACGGGCCAGCCGCTAAAGGTAATGGGCGGTCCTCGGTTCCGCTCGTCGTCGTTCCCCACGGCGGCCCTCACGGCGTCATGCCCACTGCTTTCGTGCCTGCATATGCGTTCCTCTGCGCGACGCAAGGCTTCGCTGTCCTTCACGTTAACTTCCGCGGGTCGACAGGGTTCGGGACAACCGCGTTGGAGTCGCTTCCTGGACGGGTCGGCGCGCAAGACGTTGGTGACGTGTTAGCTGCCACCAAGGCAGCTCTTGCTCTTGAACCAGACGCGCTAGACCCCACGAGGGTGGGTGTTGTTGGGGGCAGCCACGGAGGCTTTCTTGGGGCGCACCTGACAGCGCAACACCCAGATGTTTTCAAGGTCACGGCGCTGCGGAATCCGGTTACCAACATCGCCTCCATGGTGACGATTAGCGACATCCCCGATTGGTGCTATATCGAGGCCATAGGGTGTGGTAAGTACGACTGGGACGTGTTTCGTCCGCCAACAGCGGAAGAGCTTAAATTGATGTGGGAAGCTTCGCCGGTAGCGCATATAGATGGCGTGGTCGCGCCTACTCTTGTGGCGTTAGGGGCGAAGGATAGGCGAGTGCCACAGTCACAGGGCCTTGAGTGGTACCACGCGCTGAAGAGCAAAGGAGTGGAGACGAAGCTATTAATCTACCCAGAGGACGTACACGCGATAGACAAGCCGGCTAGCGAAGCTGACCAGTGGCTCAACATTGCTGGCTGGCTCAAGAAGCACTTTGTATGAAACGTTTGTGTTATTGAACGCAGGAGCATTATTTTTCGTACAACGTGGAGTACTGGTATGAAAAGAGTCGTGATTTTCAAAGTACGTGCCACACTCTGGACGTAAACGTAAGGGCCGTTTGGTCCTCATTAGTATACCCCAAAGGTCCCTACATTCCCGTTTAGAGTGGCTTTGAACGGGAGCATTTGTCGTCGCCGTCGTGAGGTACTGATTGGTGGTGCCGCCGGTTCATGGTCGCTTTTTTCATCTTTGAATGGGAGCAATATGGCAATACGGATTGCTACGCCTTTTTTGAGGAACTTGGGACGACTCCACCACGTGTACCTGTAGCTTCCGTGACTTGGTGTTGGGGGTAGAACTTTGTGACCTGAGCGCGTGACTTGGTATTGGGGGTAGGACTCTGTGACATGAGCGGGTCGAAACCGCTTTGAAACGACGAGCTGTTGACTGACTTGTGCGGATCAATTTGCTGTTGACTGACTTTTGCTTATCGCACCACTACCACAATGAATTGAAGCCGAGACATCGTCAGGGGTGACGGTTATTCGCCGTGGGGCACCCTCCCGCACCCGATGCGAGTGCATCGTGCCACGTGATCTTTATATGGGTTAATAGTGACACGTTATCAACGGTTTGGTGCGGACGGGGAATGGTCTTGTCACGTACTATTCTGCGAAGTCGATATCCATACACACCAACGAGTGCATTCAGAAGAATGTCCTCGCAATTATCCCAACAACCTGGGCACAATTGGTCTGCTTCTCTTGCTACGGCAATGTTTATCTCACTGTATTAATTTGTAAGTGTTTCCCCGAAAACGCACTACTGTAGCTATTAAGGTATTAGACTAGTAGGTGCACTTCCAAACAAGTTAAGCAACCGCATCATTAATACGTTCCTCCCCCGTTCGAAGGTCATCTCCATTTGTACATGCTCCAGCAGCTGAACTATTATCACCGACACTGCCTACCCATCCACCTTGCCTTTCGTCGGAGCCAACACAACGTTCCATGTCCCGACCACTACCGTCAGCATGCTCCAAACTGCCGACATCACCATCGTCTCCCTCACGTGGCGCTTGCCGCGGTCTAGGCCTATCTTGTCGACGAACACCCACTCTAACGGGACTTCTCGATAACGGTTGGGGTTGGATAGGCTGCCAAGCCGCAACCGGGGTTGCCGCCGTCGTCGGCTTGCCTTTTGAAAACGCGGCAGAAGGAGGAAGGAAAGGCGGCGGTGGGAACAATGTCGTAGGAGTAGCAAAATCTTCCACAACGGCTAGATGATCTCTTCGCATGGGCATATCCTGCCTTCGCTGTTCCACATGGAGAGACGGAGGACCACGTCGAGGTTGATTTGCCGGAAAGGTCTCCGAAACTGAGGACGATCGGGCGCTGCTCGATGATCCGACCGCCGTGGCAGTATCTCGTATCCCGTCCCCCCACGACTTCCACGCGACTTCGGGCGCAGGCTCCGGGACGCAACGGAAAAGGTTTGTGGTAGCGCGATGGGGGAGCGAGTGGCTGGGGCCTGCTTGGACGGGCTGAACAGATTTCCTGCCTTCCATCAACTCCTCCATGCTGTGAGGGGGGGTGGGGGGGTGGGGACGGGCGGGAGATGAACTCAGACATACTGCAACCGTGCTAGTTGAATGTTAGAGCTCGCATGACGCTTTAGTTTTTACTGGTCCAAAGCTTATGGCCATGGAGTGGATGGCTTGTTCAACAAGTATCACGGGAGCGCCCAGCCACGCAACCGCACCTAGATCGACATTGGGTTCTGGAACGAGCGCGTCGACGCCTGCACGTCTCGCACACGTAAACAAAACACTCCTCCCTGCTAGTAGGTGGATGCGCCTTCGAGAAAGAGTGTTATTTTGTCTACACTGCCTTTCCACATGCAAGGTTGTTATTACAATTATGTACTCCGTATTTAAAAGTTACTGCTGGCAGGACGCATGAATATTCCCCGGTCATAAACTTGCGACCAAAACTACGGCGAAAAAGCACCCACCTCCGTCGCTCCATCTCCTGACTACGGCGTGCATCCTCTTCCGCTCCTTGTCTCCTTGCCGTCTCGCTCGACAATCTTGCTTCCAGCTCCTGCACCCTGCGTGCCAGCAGTGCGCAAACATGCGTGCGTGTAGACAAGGATTTTAACGGATTCGAGCAGTAGCTACTGTTCGCCGTATTCGGGGCGATCTGTTGTCCGCACGGCAGATAGATGCGCTGATAAACGGGCAAGGGTGTACAGTACGAAGGGCCAGATGCATCGTGCAAGTGCGCCCTACAAGGTATACCTCCCCCTATCGAAACAATTAGTGGGGTGGGGGGATAAAAGAACCGCAATTATGGCTTGGTTGACCAACCCAGCGACTACCATATATCGCTTCACGTTGCCAGCGATAAAAACCGTTTAACCTACACGCGACGTTTGCTACAAGGCTGACCGATGTTTTCGATTTTGTCCTCATTCTGAATTAGATCCCCAGCACAGATGCGCCTAATTCTCACTACCAATATACCGAGTTGTATCCGTTGCTGCGTTCGCGAAGGCCACTGCGCTGCATTTACGAACAAACCTGATCTTATCAGTGCGCCAAAGCCATGTGCGGTTGAATCGATGCAACCACGGCGCACGTGTACTGAATTGCTCGTGACAGGGCCAACAGACCTTCGTGACGACAGGCACGTAGAACTTATCTTCATCTAATATTTCTCGACACAGCTTCGAAGCCTCACACTCGATGCCAACTGCACGACGACCACGATAACAAATGCGCAAGGGTGTGTTCGGTACGGTACCGGTATTCTCGGTACCGGTATGGATGCCGTATCGAACTTACCGAAGTGTCCGGTACCGGTATTGATGTCGTACCGAACTTACCGAAGTTTCCGGTACCGGTAATGATGTCGTACCGAACTTACCGAAATTTCCGGTGCCGGTATTGATTTCATACCGAACTTACCGAAGTTTCCGGTGCCGGTATTGATGTCGTACCGAACTTACCGAAGCGTCCGGTACCGGTACGAAAGTCTGTACCGGTACAGGCACACACTTGAGTACACATACCGGCAATACCAGCGGTATATACCGCCGGCAAGATACCGACGCACATTTGCGCTTAGGTACATCAACTGGACATAAACTGGCGGTACATGGTACATGGTACATGTACAGAGCAAATCCGGTATTGGCCGGGGGTGCCCGCTGAGGTATAAAATTGAAGTGAATTATAATTGATTCTTATATTTTCAATATATTTCTCTTATTTGATCTTTGTTATGATATATTATAAAAATTAAAATACACTCCAGCTGTGAGATCGAAGATTTCGTCGAAACTCATCTTTGCAAGCTGTGTGTGATACTCCGATCGCGCGCATTACGAGTTGTGTGTCCTCATTAAGGATATAGGTCGGCGACTCCCCTTACAACTACAGTGTAGCTATCAGGGTCAACAGGATGATTTTAGTCAGTCTGTGCGCGGAAACTATAAAACCCGTTTCTGAGGGGGACAAAATCTGACAGCTGTGAAAGGAAAGGGGGGCCTGGTTTTGATCAAAAGCGAGCGGGTTTGGAGGGGGGCGGGGGGGGGGGGGGGGGGAAAGGGGCAATTTGTGCATGTAAGCTATAAATCCTTTCGAGGGGATAAATCTGACGGTTTTGGCACCAGTATATTATTGGGGGCGGGGGGAGGGGGGGGGGGGGGGATTGGGCGGGGGGGGGGGGGGGGCAGCTCAATATGTGCCTGGAAACTATACATTATTTTGAGGGGATAAATGTGACATTTTTGGAAATAATACATCAGTTTATCATGTATATCCTGGGGTAATTCGTACAATCAGTGAGTAAAGAGAGGGTGGAGTGTTCGAGGGGGTGGGGTTGGGATGGGTTGGGGGGGGAGGGTGGGGGGTGGGGGCGGGGGGGGGGGGGGCGGGGGGGGGGGGGGGGGGGGGAACGGCTTTAGGTGAGGTGTTTGTTATACGTGTGGTGCTAGGTCTAGGCGAAGGTGCGGGTGATGGGGAAGAAGGGGGCGTTCGAGGCGGGGGGGGGGGGGGAACACAGCGGCATGGATGGCTCTCGAAAGATAATGAGGTGATATCCTGTGCGTGAAGTGTTTATTAATGTGGCGGATTTCGATATTTGGTGGGGCGTTTGAGTAAGGGAGAGCAAGAGGGGGGGGGGGGGGAGATTTTTTAGGAGGTTTAGGTCACAAATAATATTCAAATACACTTCGGCTGTGAGATCAAAGATATGTATCAGCTTGTTATACGCGTGGTGCTAGGTCTAGGCGATCGTGCAGGTGGTCGGGAAAGAGGGGGCGTTGGAGCGGGGGGGGGGGGGGGGGGGGGAGGGGGGGGGGGGGGGGGGGAACACAGCGGCATGGATGGCTCTCGAAAGATAATGAGGTGATATCTTATGCGTGAAGTGTTTATTAATGTGGCGGATTTCGATATTTGGTGGGGCGTTTGAGTAAGGGAGAGCAAGAGGGGGGGGGGGGGGGGGGGGGATTTTTAGGAGGTTTAGGTCACAAATAATATTCAAATACACTTCGGCTGTGAGATCAATGATATGTAGCAGCTTGTTATACGCGTGGTGCTAGGTCTAGGCGATCGTGTAGGTGGTCGGAAAAGAGGGGGCGTTGGAAGGGGGGGGGGGGGGGGGGGGGGGTTGGGGGGAAAAATATTTGAAAACTACGTCATGGATGGTCAGAAAGATAATGACGTGATATCAACTGCGTATAGGTGTTTATTACTCAGGCCGATTTTGATTGTGAGTGGGGCGTTTGGACAGACTAGGCGGAAGGGGGGGGGGATCGGGGGACGGAGGGGCGGGGGGGGGAAGGGTTGGGGTTTGTTATGAAAAAGAGGTCAGTGGAGGGGGAGGGGAGGGGGGGGGGGGGGGGGGGCGGGGGGCGGGACATTTCAATATGTGCGCGGAAACTATAAATTCTCAAAGGGGACAAACCTGACGATGAAGCAATAAGACATCGCTTTATATCATCTGGCTTGTAATGTTTACTATTCTAGAAGGTTTGATGTTAGATGCAGCATGCAACCCAGTGTTTAAGTGTAGTAAAGTGGAAGATTGGGTCGCAGACGCAATCTGGATTTTGTTGGAAAGTGAGAATTGAGGTGTTCTTCCATGATTGGTTATCGTGACGTATTGTACCGAGGACACAGTCAACCTTTGAGCAGTCTTCTCCTTGCTGCTGTGGTGGGAGTATACAATAGGTACAGCAGAAGGGGTACACGTAGGGCCGCCTGATCGCACGACTCAAAGACAGCGTGCAGTGGAGGAAGCGGACGGCGGCAGCTACGCAAGAATAGTGACTGGCTAGCCAGTGGTTTTTCTCTCGGCTTCGCGGAGGCTGGAGGGCAAAGTTTTCCCCTCGCGTTTTTTTTTCATATTTTTTTTTCTTGACGCGGGGGGTTTTTGCTTTGGTCCGAAGGAGCTGCAAACCGAGCGATCTACTGACACGATGAGCGGGCGTGGCGCGGGCGCTGCTGGCGATGCAGTGGTTGGTCCTGGAGGCGAACACAACGACAATGGGGCCGGGCATGTGGGAGATGGGGCTGGGCAAGGGGGAGACGAGGACGGCCAGATGGACCTCGACGGTCTACGGGCACTCATGGAAGCACGCCTTGATGATTTCGACACTCGCCTCGCCCAGCAGGCTGACATGCTGGTGCAGCTGCAAGGAATGCTGCAGGATGGGCTGTTGGGCGGCGCGGCTGGACCGGGTGGACCGATTGGAGGGGGACAGGAGCCAGGCGCGCTGCAGGGTGGCGCCGTACCGCAAGCGTTGGCAGGGCCAGAGGCCCATGCCAGCAAACTTGCTGCGAAGACCCGTCTGAACATGTGGCTCAACACGACCACGCGGAAATATTGGATTCTCGTCGACGCACGGCCGGCGCTGACCTCCATCAGACGTACGGAGCTCCAGGACCTGCTGCAGAAGCGGGTACTGGTAACTGGTGAAATTGCAACCCAGCTGGAGACGCTTTCAGGGTTCGATGTCAACGGGTACATGCCTCGTACAGCCACAGCCAAAAGCGTGGCTGAATCTAGGTTCCCGCTCGCAGACCAACTCGCGATTCTCGCGCACGCGGTATCTACCGTCGTGGGCTACGGCGAGCACACGGAGAACACTACAGCGCGCCTCCGCACCCTAGACGCTGCGTTCGCGAGGGGGATCGAGGTGGTACGGGAGCACGCCCTGGATTTTTTCGAGGCGATGAATGTCCCAGCGCACCGCAGTCGGTTGGCGAAGCTGATCAACGCGGACCTTGCCGCCTGGAGCTCGAAACTTGTCCGGGCTGGAGTGAGCGCGGGGGTCACCTGGCATGAACCACCCCCACCGGGCCAGCTACCTGCTGTTGTGGTGCCGGTATGGGATAAGTTGGACGCGTTTATCGATGCTGGGGGGCTGATGAACGTAGAAGAGGCGGCAGCGGAGCGCCCGGCAAAGCAGCGCAAGGTGGGGGACAAAGTGGCCAGAGTGGACAAGGTGTGCTTTGGTTGGCGCAATAACCAAACCTGCCGTTTTGGTGATTCCTGCATGTTCACACACGAGGGAGCCAGCAAGTCGGGGGGTGGCGCTGGAAAGGGGGCGGCTACCAAGAAAGCAGGGGGGTCGGCGGCTGCGGGGAGATCGGCGGCGGGCGCTCAGGGGGGAGGGTCGGTCGCCGGGGCGGAGGCTTGCGCGGCGAATAGGGTTGCGGGCCTCGCTTGCGGGCGGGGCCGACCTCGGGGGCAGGACAGGGCGAGGCGGGAGCGAGGAACGCACAGCTCATCATGCCGGGGTCGGTGGGATCGACAAAATCAGGTGTGCTCAGGGAAGGGAAGGGGGCGTCTCGCTAGTAGGTCCGTGTGTGTCCGTAGAGGAAGTTATGGGGGTCGAGCCTTCGCGGCAAATGCCAGTTCACGAAGGAAGTTCGGGCCCTCGCCTCGCGGACGCTGGGGTGAGCACAGCGCGCGGTGGCGCCGGGGTGTCTCAGAAACAGGACCGAGCGTGCCCCAGCCAGTCCGGGCACGGTAGCCGTGCTCGGTGGCAGAGCGATGATGTTCGCGGGTGGGTAGCAGCGTGGCGGTACCTTTCGAGTGTGCGTGGGGGGAACCGGATAGCTGTTACACGGGCGTTGCAGAAAGTAGCGAGTGAGTTACTGTTGTTTCTGCAAGATCATGATTATCGGTTCGAGTGCATGATGGAACCAGAGCGTGTGTTTTCGGGGCACCGCCTGAATCCCTCACGAATCCTAGAGTGGTTTGGTCGTACGAAAGGCTTCCCTGAGGCGGAGAAACTGGCTCGCATCGCGGAGCATGGGGTCCCCGTGTGTGTCGCTAGCGGTGGGGACCTCACTTTCGCACTCCGATACGAGAATCACAGTAGCACCGACATGTACTCGAATGACATTACTGACAAGATCCGCGATGATGTTAGGCTCGGCCGAGCGTTCGTGTTCCCCCGGGAGGCGGCTGCGCGCATTCCGGGATTACGGGTCTCGCCGTTGGCAGTAACGAAATCCAGTACGAAGTTGCGCGTGGTGCACGACTTGACTTTCGCTAGCGGTACGTCGACGACAGGTGTAAAAGGCGACACCGATTTTTCATCGGCTCCAACGTGTGAGCTCAAACATGTCTTGCGCGATATTATCTGGCGGATTCTATACTTTCGGCAGCGATTCGGGCGTAGGGCGCGCATTGTACTGAGCAAAATGGATGTTAAGGATGCGTTTCGGCAAGTTCCAGTCGAGATCACGCGCGCGCCGGTGTTCGGATACGTGTTCGGGGATTTGGTTGTGGTTGATAGGCGACTGCAATTTGGCTGGCGTAACAGTCCAGGTTTCTGGTGTTTGTTCTCGTCGGCGTTGGAGCATGCTCACAATAACACCTCTCACTGCAATGCGGTGTGCACTGACAGTGGTCGCGAGGCCACGCGGCACGTCGTAATGATACCGCCGCGCGAATCGCAAGCGGCAGCGCTGCCGCCGGGCTACATCGCCCCGCCAGGTACAACGGTACAGCTCGGGCGACCGCTGTTTGTGTGCATCGGCGTCTCTGGCGTCCGAACACTTCCGCTTGTTCGGCGATCGTAACCCGACGGACCCTCCCCTATTGGCGAAGAAAAAGATTTCTCACTGGGACACCCAGTTAGAAGTCTTGGGTTGGGCAATTGACTCGGGAGCAATGACCATTGCGGTCACTGACACGAAAGTGGCTCAGCTGAGGGCTCTGCTCCTCAAGTGGCCGGGGAACCGTCGGTACGCGTTAGAATCCGAGGTACGGGAGCTGGTTGGGAAGTTATTGTACGCCAGCGAGGTGGTGCGGCCGGGCAAGTTTTTCGTGCGCCGTATGCTGAACATGCTTGGTCTGCCCCCCGTGAAGCGGTGGCAGGAGAAATTTGGGGGTGGCGGCCAGCGGTCCCGAAGACCGGGCCGTCTACCCCTCGGCCCAGAGTTTCACGCTGACATTGGGTTTTGGAAGTTGATGGTGAGCGAGGAACTTGCACTACCGTTGTCCTCGCCGCTGTATACTCGTTTCCTACAGCGCCACTCTCGTACGCTAGTGTCAGACGCGTCGGGGACGGCCGTGGGAGGCTACTGCTTGGAGACAGGGGCATGGTGGCGGTTTGAGGTAGACCAGGACGCAAAATCTCGTTTGAGCCAACGTGTCAAGGACCACAACGATCTGTCTATCAACGTCCTTGAATTGTTGGGGATGGTAATCACGGCTTGGATGTTTGTCGTTGGCGCTGGATCACAGCCTAGGTTCGAGGGCGAAAACGTGTTGATGTTGGGCGATAACATGTCCGCGGTACATTGGGTAGGAAAATGTCGGGGGGGGACTGAGCCGAGGTCTGGGGCTCTGATGCGTATGCTAGGATGCTTGGAAATGCGTCGTGGGTGGTGCTTTCGGGCGAAACATGTGAAAGGAATTGCGAATACGCTGGCCGACGGTATTTCTCGGTGGGAACGAATCGATGTTAACAGACACCTTCACGAATCTCGCCCGGACATTACATGGCAGGAACAGGACCTGGGGGAGACGGGGAGGGCCCTATGTACAGGGATATTGGCGTCCAGTACATCCGCGGGTCAGTTGCGGAGTCATCTGAGCGCACTCACGCGTCAGGTTTCAGGTCTTGGACTAAATTTCGCGGGTTGACGAGCGCCGTTTTGTATTTTTCGGAAGACACCCCCAAGAGTGATATGGTATGGGCGCTGGTAGACTTTGCGGCTTGGTGTTGTGCGTCGGAAGGCAATAAAGTCGGTACGATTAAAAGTAAGATAGCGGCGGTGCAATATTTCCATCGCGTGAAGATAGGCACGGAGCTCCCGACTGAATCGCCCCTGCTGGAACGCGTTTTCAGCGGGATATCGCGGGCACATGCAGTAGTAGCGGGTACGGAGAAGCGGGTGCGCCGCCCGGTGTCATGGGAAATGTTGTTGGACGGGGAGACATTGATACCGTCCTGGGGCAGTGGCGGCCGAATCCTTTGGTTGTGTCTGGCATTGGGGTGTTTTTTGATGACGCGATCCGACGAATTATTTGCGACAGACGCCGGCGTGGCGCACCAGGTGCATTGTTTGACTAGGGGGGACGTTGCGTTTTACTCAGGTGGGGAGCAGTTGCCCTTTTTGCGGTGGCGGGAGGCGCGTACGGTAAAGATTCGTTTTCGCGGTCATAAAGGGGACCAGCTTCAAGCAGGCGACGTGCTAGTACGAACACGAGACGCTGTTCGGGGCTTGGGCTCGAGCTTGCGCGAAGGGGGTGGAGCCGTGGCGCTGCTTGTGGAATTGTTGTCTATTCACCCTAACTTCCCGAGTTCGGCGCCGTTAGCGTCTTTCCGCGAATCGGGACGGGTAGCAGTGTGGAGCTACGGGCAAGCACTCCGGGCGTTGCGAGAGGTAGTGGCAAAGTCGAGGCAAGACCCAGCGGAATTTGCACTACACTCGCTCCGGATCGGGGGCGCGTCGCGCTTGGCGGCAGGGGGGGGGTTGTCAGAACGGGTAATACAGAGAGAAGGGAGGTGGAAATCGGATGCGTATAAGGTGTATACTCGTAGTAATATAGAGGATTCGGGACAAGTGTCACGAAAACTAGCTCGACAGGATAGGTGTCCCCAAAGAGAGCCGGGACAAGGGACGGAGTGGGGCCATAAATAAACAGTCATTTGGACTAGCCTCGTGGGTGGAGGAGTTGGATGGTATAGTACCATCTTGGGGGTCTCGGCTGTCCGAGACTGTGTTTTGGCAGTAGGACTGATCGGAATTAAGGGGAGGGAGACAAGGGTGTATTGCCTGGCACGAGGAAATACCGCAGAAACGGGTTGCTGCGGTAGACGTGCCAGGCATGGGAAGTTTCCCTCCCAAACGTCACAGATACTAATGATGAACCAATTCGAAAGATAAACAACAAAGTGGAAGATTGGGTCGCAGACGCAATCTGGATTTTGTTGGAAAGTGAGAATTGAGGTGTTCTTCCATGATTGGTTATCGTGACGTATTGTACCGAGGACACAGTCAACCTTTGAGCAGTCTTCTCCTTGCTGCTGTGGTGGGAGTATACAATACGTACAGCAGAAGGGGTACACGTAGGGCCGCCTGATCGCACGACTCAAAGACAGCGTGCAGTGGAGGAAGCGGACGGCGGCAGCTACGCAAGAATAGTGACTGGCTAGCCAGTGGTTTTTCTCCCGCCCACCCGCCGCTTTTCTTTCGAAGGTGGGGGAACGGAGATCAACTACGCGTGTGTGTAAATCATAGGCCAGTTGTCTATTCTCATTTTTTTTTTTTTCATTGGTATCTGTGCCGGGGAGTTGGATGGTATAGTACCATCTTGGGGGTCTCGGCTGTCCGAGACTGTGTTTTGGCAGTAGGACTGATCGGAGTTAAGGGGAGGGAGACAAGGGTGTATTGCCTGGCACGAGGAAATACCGCAGAAACGGGTTGCTGCGGTAGACGTGCCAGGCATGGGAAGTTTCCCTCCCAAACGTCACAGATACTAATGATGAACCAATTCGAAAGATAAACAACAAATAACATGTTAAATCTTCATAGTTTGTTGTTGTATGATACATCGATCGAAAGCTAGAATATTTTATAGAATATTTGTAGGTACCATTATTTTCTGACATCGCTAATTAGAAGAAAGAGATACGTATTGTCAAATGCAACAGGCGAGGTGATGTGGTCATGCACTGTTTGTCACCATCATCATACAGTTACCATTATTATCGACATCGCTAATTATACGCAAGAGATACGTATTGCCAAATACAGCATGCGAGGTGATGTATGTGGTCATGTGCTGTCTCCGTCATTGAGCATTAGAGGGAGGGATGCGAATCGTCAGTTTTAAAGGAACGCTTGGTATACATGTGCTCAATTACGTTACCTCATTAGTCATACTTGGTATACACGCGCTCAATCGCGTTACCTCGTTAGTAATACTTCGCTTGGCATAGGTGGGGAGGCGATCATGCAGACGGTATGTACGAAATACCCTACGTAATGGGTTGGTGAGGTTGTTTACCGCAAGTTTAACACATCTGCCTGTGCTTCCTTTTCCAAATTATTTTTGTCTCAAATAAATGTACGATTTCACGCCTATAATTTTACCTTGTCGATGTGGGGCTCTGCGGTCGTCAATTTTAAGTCAGAGATACGTCCTACAAATACATCAGGCGGGGTGGGTATGTGATGTCATGTATATGCGATGTCATCACTATTGATCGCGAGGGTGATTTTACTTCGTGAGGTAAATGGTACTGTGTTATGATATATATGCTGTTCAAAAGGTAAGGTGCCATTTGGATTATCAGAAGGGCGCCGTCTTATCGCCGATCGTTTCGACGTACACGCCATTCGAGTACATAAACTAGGCTTCACGCGTCCCTTCCCTCCGAAAACCGGCCGGCACCGGGAAACCATCGACGGCTTTGATCGTCTCCGCCGGCAATTCGTACACGTCTCCCTTGAGCGAGTTGTACACAGGAGCAAGCAAAATCACCGGCACGGCTTTCTTTTTCGCGTCCACGTCGATAACTTCTGCCGCCGACGCTGATGTGTGTGGGGGCTAACAAACGTTAAAGATGACCCGCCACCAGAAGAAGCGGTGGCATCACTGCTGGAGGCCACCTCATTCTGGGGAGTTGCGCCCTTGCTCATGCGTGCTCAGAGTCTCGGTATACTGACCGTAGTGGACGAGATGCTTGGGGACCGGGGTGTGTGTGGCTGGAGTGCTGCCTGGAGTGAACGTTCCAAGGGATGACGTCACAATGTGGCGGAATCGGATTGATATCGTGCCAAACGTACCGAAGCGTCCGGTACTGGGTTGATGTTGTGACGATCTTACCGAAGTGTCCGGTACCGGTATCGGTGTTGTACCAATACCGGTACCGGCTCCAATACATAGGTGCATACCGGTACCGCCGGTACCGGTGTTGATGTCGTACCGAACTTACCGAAGTGTACCGGTATTGATGTTGTACCGAACTTACCGAAGTGTCCGGTACCGGTATTGATGTCGTACCGAACATACCGAATTTTCCAGTACCGGTATTGATAGCGAACCGAACTTACCGAAAGGTCCGGTACCGGTATTGACGTCGCACTGAACTTACCTAAGTGTCCGGTACCGGTATGAAAGTCTGTACCGGCACCGCCGGTAACGGTACTTGATGTCGTACCGAACTTACCGAAGTTTCCGGTATCGGTATTAATGTCGTACCGAACTTACCGAAGAGTCCGGTATCGGTATTGACGCCGTACCGAACTTACCGAAGTGTCCGGTACCGGTAATACCGGCGGTATATATCGCTGGCACGCCTCGGTACGTACCGAGCCGAACACACCCTTGCAAATTCGATCGACCCTTAGCCGGAGGGTATAACGCTGAATGGGTGCGCATGGCGCTCAAGCAAGCTCAACCTGTCACATCACAGATACACACCGGTAACGAAGCCCGTGGACGTCGTCAGATTTTCGCTCCATCTCGATCCGACGCCGTTCGTCGTGCTTCGCCCTCGATCGTTCCGCCGCCCGCCAGCGCTCCTGCTCCGAGCTCAGTTGCTTCCGAAGGTTAACATTTTCCGACGACATGCACTTGGCCTCGTGCACAAGCCTGGCAAGATGCGGCAGCAGACCCACACAAATGATCGCCAAGGCGGCGGCCGTGAGAAAATGCTAATGCGACTTCGCTGTTGTGCCGAGGTAAGTGGCAAAAGGTCCGAACGACTCACCGCTGGGAGTGCAAGCAAATCCTTGTCAAAACGGATCTTACGGTTGACGTTTAAAAAAAATATATAAGATCCTTGTAAAACACCCCGGTATCTCCAACTCACAGACACCACCATCTGCAGAAAGAGACATTTCGTGCCCGCTGTTTTCTGATTGGTCAGTTTTTTAGATTGATTTCTTTTGTTATTGGTGGAAAATCCTTGATCGACAAATGTCGTCATCCAGGATCGTGACGTCACTTCTCGGGAAAAAGAAAAATACTTCAAAAGCCACCGGACGGAGCGGAAAAATGAGCACCTTGCCAACTTCTCCCTTAGATCCGTAGACTCCAAGCCTCTCGCGTCGGCCAGCTCTCTCAGCGCTTCCCCCTCTCCTCGCATCGTCGTCGCCTGCGCCTCGAGTCGTTCGTTTTCTAACGTGCGTCTTCGAAGATCTTCCAAGGCGCCCTCCAGACGAAATCGACGGACGTCCAACTGTCGTGTGCATTCGCGCGCCTGCCGTGTCCAGTGGGAGAAAGACATGTTTTTCGATTTCACCATTACACCCTGCAGCCATTCCTTAGGCAAGGGCCACATCCGGTCACGCCGCCGGAAAGTCTCGTTGCCTCTAACCGGTTGCCACTTCAAGTTCGTAGGTTTCACAGGAAACTATTACCCGGGGGGGGAATCGACCAATATCATCCACGCGAAGTCATAACCCTACGCTGTACGCGCGGCCGAAATATTACAACACGCAGCTTGCAAAGATGAGTTTCCGGTAGTCAATCCCACAGCTGACGTCTTGCAACAATTTATAAAATCCACGGATATATGGGCAGTCAACTGGTAGAGGCTACGGAGTTCAAGTTCCTAAGCACCAAATCAGGAGCAGTGCTGCGAGGGCTTCAGGAGTAGCACTCAACACAGCGAAAGCTCTCCAAGAGGCGATGATCCGTGCGCACATAAACATGAAGGAAACAGACTACGAAAGTGCGTGAACAGTCAGCTGATTGGCCCGGAGTTCCCGCTCTCACCTCCTCCTCGAGCACCGCGGCCCTTGCCTTTGCCGCCTGGGTCCCCTCGCATGCGCTCCGAAGCCCATCCTCCGCCTTCCTCCTCCGATCTTCTTGTACCCGAGCCCAAGCGAGGAGCCTTTCGAACCGCGCCTCTGCGCCCTTCGCTCTACCTTTCTCCGCCTCCACTGCGTCTGATTCCGCTCGTAATCTTCTTTCCAACGCTTGGCGGCTATTTTCAAGCTCGGAAACAGCCCGCGAGAGGTCGTCTGGGGAAGATGTGGGTGAGAGTCCGACCATTACGTATCACGAAGTCGGGTGGGGAGGAGCTCTCTGTTAGGACCCCGATGCCTACCACTATTAATAGTGCGAGCTGCTGCCTTTGCAGCACTTTTCCTCGATGAACCACCTCGTTTTCGTAGGTGTGCCGTCAGATCGGGCTTCGTCACCCGCCGCTGGTATGAGACTTGTGGTAGACAAATGCGGTTATCAACGCCAGCGTGCTCGAAAGTCAAAGTACTAATTAATGTGGTAACGGATGTACGACCGCTTCTCAGACGTGCTGTGCGCAACGAGGATATACATGTGCGGAGTTTGTTCGCAGAATTGTCGAAGACAGCGGTACCGAGCAAGATGAGAATCAGCAAGAGTAACAGCAGAGAGTAGGAGGGGTGGTCGAGGGCCAACACACCTCAGCTGAGGTTGACCCAGAACGACCAATCACAGCAGTTATCCCGCTTTTATCTACGATACCTGGTACGTAACCACCAGCTACCGACCACTTCAACCATGGCTGTCGGCGAGCAGTGCTATACCGAACAAAACCCGGACCGAGCTCCAAAACCATCACAAGGGCCGCTCTATGCTGACAATAAGTGCTTGTTCTCGCTGAACTCACCGTCGCGTCGCTGCCAATGGACACGCTCTTGCGCGGCAGCTGCTTGGTCTCGATGGAGACTTTCAATCTTCTCTTTGGCCTTTCTGCTACCCAGTGGAATAAATAAGAAACAGCGGAGGAAGAAAAGTGAGCGACGGGGTCACCCGTCGCTCAGATATGGGTTTCGACGCTCAAAAAAGCCTGCAAACTATTCTGCCGAACGAGTGCCACCCCGAACCCAACTAAACTGGTTAAGATACGACCTCCTCGCTGAGATGCAGCCGACGTCAACAACTTGGGCTATTGGCGAACTCCACCCAACATGTATCAAGCCTCCATACGCGATTAGACAGCTGAGCCGCCCTTTTAAAATCCATGTTCCAGCCAATTGAACGGCGTGCTATATACATCGGCAACATTGATGGCGCCGCTAAACTTACGACAGTACTACGATTGGAGTATTAATTGAGTGCGGTATACGGCAGGGCAAACATATCCCGCTCGGCGGAAAGCTGCGTCAATCTGTTTACCTACCGCAGATGTAGAACAAGCTGTGCCCTGCCAGGTCCGTACAGCGCATCCCTTTCCCCCTTAGTGTCAGAAACGTCCTCTTCAGAGTCCAACGGTAGCCGTCCCTCGCCCCCGCGCTCTGCGCCCTTTTTCCCGGACTTTCGGCTTTTGCCTCCTCCGCGGCCCGTATATCTGCTGCTGCTCGCTGATTTCGCGTTGGCGCCCCCGACACCGCTGTGAGCAGCTGTTGCTGTTGGTACGGGTGGTTTACGATGTAATATCTACACGAGGCCACCGATGCACAAACAAACGTGGGCGGCGAATCGCGGATGTATCATATCAGAACGACAACGATTGTGGGGATTGTCGGCAAGGACCGTAATATCATGCCCGGCCCGGCTTGGCCCCGAAAAAATGTGCAGCACCATTTCTGGCCCTTGCACAAAAGCACTGCCGGCCAATACGCACGCAACACGTAACTACCTCGTATGTTTTAACTTCGTCACAGCCACTCGCAGAGCTGCGAAGGCTAACGGCCATATATCATGTCCCGCCCGGCTTGGCCCAACGAGAATGCATTATATGCGGCCTTTTTTTTCTTCTACGTTTTTTCAGTGCCGGCCAGCTTCAATGCAACACGCAATTCATGTCAAGTTAATAACAACTCGTTGAGCTACAAAAATCCAACGGCTATGCAAACGACGCAGAAACAACCTTATTATGTCCGTATAAAAATAACGAACCAAGCGGGCTCCTAACTCCTGGCCCTCGTATCGCCGTTATACCTTTCTTAACTCGCCAGAACTCTTCGCGGCGGTCCTTCCACCAGTTCTGCAGCCCTCGTCCGGCCAGGTCGTTTCCGCGCGAGTTATTATGTTGGCTGCCATCATATCTTGTCTCCGTCCCCTGGTAGCGGCATGGCCCGCCTCAAGTTCAAGGACATGCAAAATAATATTACAGCAAGCAGCAGCAGCAGCTGCAATCATATTTGTGAAATCGAGTAAGAGATGACAAACAGCGCTTGATTCATTAGATCGAAAGTAATATTTTTTATAAAAATCGAAAAACGTCAGCTGTGAGTATGACCGATGGAATGGTTGAAACTCAACTTTGATTATTTGTTATAAAAATTGAAAAACGTCAGATATGAGTACGACCGATTGAATGGTTGAAACTCAACTTTGCAAGCTGCGTGGTACATCTATGCTTCCCTAATATACAGTAGTTAGTTGCACAAAATTTACGGAAGGTCGTTCGCGAGTGTTATATATTTGATCCTCATGAAAGATATAGGTCGGTGACTCCCGTGGATGTTGCCAGGGTCAACAACAACAACAACAGGACGGTTTTCCATAATACTTATTCTGTGCACTGATACTAAAAAACCCGCATGGAGGGTAGATATTTCAGTAAAGCATTAGACTATATTATTATATGACATGATCAGTATAGAGGGCGGGGGTTATAATAAGCACGATATTATCACATGATATGACCAGTAGGTGTCACAATATTTTGTAAAAATTGAAATACGTCAGCTGTGAGTACGACCGATTGAATAGTTGAACCTCAAAAATATCTACATGATACGTACTACTGTGTGTATGTAGTGTTTGGCGATCTGATCTTCATAAACAGTGCTTGAGACGTGGAAACGAGGTTATGGCATATACCCAAGTAGCAGTATACTATCAATACTGTTTTGTCAGTTTGCGATCGTACTACTACTGTATGTCGTACAAGTTTTGCGGTGATTGTCCCTTCTGCCGTGCGTACACAAACTATTCTTGACGTGGTTGTTGTGCTGTCTCGCCTGCCAGCTGCCGGGTCTGCACGAGTACGAGTATGTACTGTTGAACATTGTACATACGTGTCGCCAGGTACCAGGTACCTACCGTTTGGGACGATTTTACGTATTAAAAAACGCAACCACATATAAACTTAATTACTTAGACCTCGACCCCCTCGGAGGTCTCGCTCGGCATATCCTCCCCCCTCTCAGCCCTTCTCAGCCCGTAATTGCCGAAAAGAAAATTAGTTGCTGGGAAAAAGAACCGTCCCGAAGTTCCTTGAGAAAATTAGTTGCTGGGGAAACTACAAATATCTTCGTGCCGAAAGCGCTCGGTTGGTGCTTCCCTGGCATCTCCGAGTTTCGTCAGCTGAGATCTGGGCTTGGCTCATCAGCTTCGCACCGCCCAGCACCCCACCGCAGCGCTATAGCTCGCAGCAACGCAGCGCCGTGCAGTGCCCTGCGATGCCCTGCAGCTCTAGCTTAGCAGAGCGCAGCGCTGTGCTTTGACGTGCTTTGCTGCTTTGCCATGCTGCGTGCTTTGCGGTGCTTTTATTAGTTCGTACCTGCCAGTAACATTCATTCGCAGTATTATCCCACGTACCGGTACTTTGTACATAATACGTTGTTGGATCACAACGCACCCCCAGCTCAGGTCAGCCCATGTTCTGAACATTTTTTTAACTTTTTTTTTTTCAACTCTTTTTTTCCAAGTAACTTTTGTTTTTGGGAGTTGACCTTGCAGCTTTGTTTCTTCGGGAGCTGAATATGCATTTTAAAGGACGTCCATGCGAAGGAGTTGAACTTGCATTTTAATAGACGTCCATGCGAGCTTTTTTGTAATAATGCGCCCAAGGGCACACAGCACAAGGCAACAACAGGAGCAAGCTTATGCTGTGGACCAGTTATGACAATTATTGTATTTTTCGTTTTTCAGTTGTTTCCTCGTTCATTTTCTACTATCTCCTTTAAATTTGATTCGTTCGAGTTTTTCATCTTCTTCTGAACATTTACAATTGGTCCAGCTTTTCTTTGGTTTCTTGCTTCGAGTTTCAACCATTCAACCGGTCGTACTCACAGCTGACGTTTTTCAATTTTTATATAAAATATATCGATTCTTTTAAGAGGATATTTTTTTTTCCCCGATGACGCCTGGATTCAACTAACGAAAACCAGGCTTATAAGCGGACAGTCTATCTACTAGACCACAAAGTCACATTGCTATCTAATTTTTTTCTTGACAAATAAATATCGATTTTTCATGAGGATCATTTTTTTTTTCGATGACACCTGGATTCGAACCAGCGAAGGCCACCAGGATTATACGCGGACAGTCTATCTACTAGAAGGCCACAAAGTCACGTTGATATCTATTTATTTTTTTATGAGGATCATTTTCTTTCCCCGATGACACCGGGATTCGAACCTACGAGAAGACCTTGAGGCTTATAGTAGTACATACCGGTACTACTACATCAGGTTTGTACATACTATCAGGTACTACGCTCAGCGCTGTTGGATCACAATACACGCCCAGCTCAGATCAGTCCGGCTTTACACAGCCCAGCAGCGCAGCGTAGCGCCGTGCGGAGCCGTGCGGTGCGGTGCCGTGTGCCCTTCGCTGCGGTGCTGTGTCGTGCTGCGCTGTGTCCTTTCTTTCGAACATAGATTAGAGCAGTACCGGGTATAATACGTGTTGTTGTGTACTATAATAGTCTATACTTTTATTTTTTTTATTTTTCTACATGTATTCGATCTTGCACGGCCCCCTGTTTTTTCCCCCACGCAAAGTACCCCCGTACCGCCGATCAGAACGTAACACCGGTACCAAAAGCACACAACATAGCTAAGGACAACAACAAGGCAATTTGCTTTGCACAAGCAGCTCTTGGCATTATCAAATCGCTGTCCGCACCAAATCGTGGGCCCCTTCTTTCTGCCCCCTTCACATGTTTTTAGTTGCATTCTTCCTTGCCTTGCGCGAGCGTAGCGGGCGGCGTCTAGCCGCCCGCGAGCGAAGCCCTTGTAGTATACTAGTATATTACAAGTACCAACAACGCAGCTTGCAAAGATGAGTATCGACCCGAAATTCGTCGAACTCACGGCTGACGTCCTTATTATTATTATTTTTTTTCAAATGGTACCAACCCTAACGAGGTGGCGCGGACACAAGACACTATTTAAATAGCAAGACACACAAGACGCAAGATCTCAGCAAGATACTATATTCGTACTGGATTGCGAAAGGCACGGCCAAACCTTCCACTTCGTCGAAGCGTGCCGCCTCGAGCACAAAACACACTTCGCGTTCGTCCGGGGCTCACCTTCATGAAATATGTGTTTGGATCGCTACGGCTGTGCCTCGAGCCAGTACCAGCCGTACTGCGTACCAGGCGGTCGTTATGATACTGCTGCTACGGTATGGCAGAATCAGAAGCTCCGCACGACGACCCTAACGGTGGAGCTGGTGAGATCAGTGAGATGTGTATCCGAAGATCCGAGGGCACCCTGTTTGCTCGTCCATGGAGCAATGGTCACTCGGGCTAAGCACCCTTCAGGCCGGGGCCAACCACGCCCTCAGCAACTCTATCGGGGTGGGATCAATCTTACCGCATGGAGCACCGCTTGGTGTGAGTCGCGAAGCTTTTATATTGCTGCCTTTTTGAGGGTTGCAAACAACAAAAATTGGCAATAGCCAAAAGTAGGTATACAAACTCACTTTAATCCATTTAAAGACACACTATTAATAAATCGTTTACTAAATATTTTACACTCTGGAAAAGACTTAGACTTCCGAGGGCCATCTCTGATTGGCCTACAAAGAGCTCCGTTGTTATACCCAAAGTTGGATTAAACATACATAACTTATACCTTTTTTTGGCTTTGTATAAATACTTTGGTGCCCGCCCATACAATAGCGCCTCCACATGATCCTGGAAACCCCAAATGCAAAATGAGCTGTTCCTGTTGTCTGTTGTCCTCCTTTTGTTCCGACCTCGTGACCTACCTCAACGTGTGCACTGTACACCATAGGGTGGCTACGGGTGGTGGTCAGCCATGGTCAAACCTCGTGAGCTCACCGTATCGGTTCTTGCTCTCGCGGTGCACGTGACGGCGTTCCGATTCCCATCAACACACACGAAAACCGACGTCGACGTCATTCAAAATCATAGTTACAGCAGTTGTAATCGCAGGACAGATGACGTCGAGCGACGGCGATCTGGCGGGCGTGATGCCCGTGCGTCGACAGCCGTGATGATGGTGTCTGAGAGAGAGGAGGAGCTCAAGTCTAAGATCGCGAAGCTAAGGGGGGCGGCGGCGAAGGGGGACAGCTATGAGCGGGTTGTGGGCAAGGGCGAAGATCTTACGAAGAAGATGGAGAAAAGCAAGGGGGAGTTTGAAGGAAGCATCGAGAAAGCACAGCAGGTATGATTCGCACACTACCTCACGTACGTTCAGTACAGCAACTGCAGCACGTGCAGCATTCACGTTTCGCCCGTACACGTACGGCAGCAGTCCCTGGCACGGTTTGAAGAGTCAGGGGGCTGCCGCTGTGGTTGTAGACTTGTAGACAAAACTGGTTGGGTTTCGCTCGCAGCTGGCGTTCTGCAGTGGTGCTGCTTTCGTGGTGGTATATGATACATTGGGTCCGCCAGCTGTAGAATCCGTGGTTTTTCGCAGCAAATTTGGCACACACACCGCGCTGTCTGCTGCACCAAAACGGCAGCTGGTGTTGACGTTGGTCTGTAATTTCGAAATCCAGCTGCACATACTTGAAAATATCTCAAATAAGCCCGTCATGGATAGAATTACTTTATAAAATACCCTGCTTCGCTGGCCCTGCTTCGCTCTCAGCGCTCCAACCCGGGACACGCCTGCCTATACCCTCCTCTCGGAGCAAAGTATATGCTTTCGACTTTGTTCATTGAATGTCGAAGACTTCGTAATAGGGATCTCTGGGGCTCCCCCCTCTTCACTCGCCACGTGATAAGTGTCTATTAATAGGGATACAAAAACCTTGGAGCCTTGTTTTCCCGATGACACCAAGATTCGAACCCGCGAACAGCAGGCTCAAAAGCGGACAGTCTATCCACTCGTAGAGCCAACTCAGTGGCGTGACCGAGTAGCTCAATGGGTAGCAGGGCGTAAAATAGGCGTCCGGCTCGTGCTGCGCGCAGCACGAGCCGTAGGCGAGGTGCGGCCCCCCGCAGGGGCCCCGGAGCCCCGGAGGGCCGCCGCAGAGGGCCGCCGGAGGCCGTTTTTTGTGCCATATACGAGTAGTAAAATGAGACTAATAATAGGGGCTGTTACAGACACAGGCCAGTATGCGTCAATATACTCAAAATGTGCTCGAAGACGAAATCAACACTAAAAAAGTCTCAAAAATAAAAATGCCTGTGGCGAAACAGATCCAAAAAATAAAAACGCCTGCGCGGCGAAAAAGGACCCGCACAATTTTTTCGAGTCGAAAAAAGGTGCGGCACAGGGAAAACGTGGTGCGGCACCATGCCTTCGGCACGTGGTGAAAAAAACGGGATTTACGACAAAAAGGTGCGCCAGCGCAACATTTCATCACCTATTTTACGCCCAGATGGGTGGTGCTATCAAGAAAAAATCCTGTACCATGCAGCACAGCAGCATCTGACTGGGTGGTCCTTCTGGAGATTCCGTCCTTTTTTCGTGTGAGCCAACGCGTCATTTTCTTGTTGTACGCACTGCTGTGCTGCTGTAGCACATAGTGGGTGGGCGGTTGGATGGGTGGATGGGTCGGTACGTGGGTGAGCGCTTTCGTGCCTGTGGGTCTGGGGGTGGTAACCCTGTCATTTTTTTGGTACTACAGCAACTTATTTTTGCCGCCATACCGTATCTGGCTTACTGTAGTTCAGCGTACCACTATTAACAGTACCCGGTATTGCCATAAATGCGTACCTGGTATGAACAAGGTTTCCCTTCGGAGGACGGGTGACGCAAGAGGCTGATGCTTTCGCATGTTGCACCCCCGTGCATTCGCCCGCATCCTTACGGTAGAGCATGCAGCTATACTGCAATGTAATTGATCAGGGTGTATCGGCAATTAAGGCACTTACCTGGTACTACTGCTGTAAAGACAATCCAGATAAATTATGCTGATGAATCTGTTGTAGCCTACCATGTATCTGGTACTACTAATGTTCTGGGCATACAAGTGCAAGTTTACCGAATCTACAGAGTATGTTGTAGTAGTAGCTGCGACTTTCATGTACCCGGCGTGTAAGCATTCGGATGCAAACTGATTGCTGTACTCAGCACATTTGATGCGCTTACAACAGTCCAGGTACTACTACATGCTGTGTAACGTTGTGTGTAACCAGCAAGAAAGCAATCTACCCCCAAGCACATCAGGTACATGACGAAGTTTTCTGTAAAAAACGAGTAACAAATAACTCACAGTAGTCTGCAGCAGCAAGCAGCGTTATCATGATACTCGGAGCTGCAGCTAGCTGTCTGTGTTGGGTGATCCCAAATAAACGATGCGAGTTCTCGCAACACGTTGCTGCAGCAACGGCGACCGCCGCAGCCAGCACTTGAGCGCCTTCCCCTAAGGTGCCCAGTCAGAGCATTAGTGTCATCATCACAGCCAGCTCTCTCCCTCACATGCTCCCCACGCATAGACACTCCTGCATGGAACGAGTATATAGCAAGGAAGATAGGCTAGGCGAAGTCGTGACCACAGACAGCCGATTTTTTATCTTTAGAAATTTGACGCAGTAGACACCAACAGCAGCAGCAGCAGCAGCAGCAGCAGCAGCAGAAACAGAAACAGCGGTGGTGGTGGCGGCGGCGCTGGGGGGCTGACGGTGGCATTGGGACGCTTCGGCGACAGCGCTGTGGTATAGCGGTGAAAATTCAGCTCCAACTTCGACACGAAATCTGCTGACGTTGTGAGCAGCAGTTGCTGGGAAAAAAACGAACGGCAGCAGCTGATGAAACATTTTTCAGACTATAGCCCAAAAAGAAACGAAGGCCCCACAGCAGGCCCAGCAGCAGGCAACAAAACTATGAAAGGCCCGCCAGCAGGCGCAGGGAAGCCTGACCGGCTAGCCGCATCGAATTGGTACTTAGTTCTATTATGCAACAGCTGGAGGACTGCTGTACTTCAGATATCATAGGCAGAAGAATCTGCCTCATGTGTACTGCTTTGTCGTTTCGGATTGCCGACGATGCTACATATCCATAACCGGCGTGCATGCCAGAGAGCCTTGAGCGACCCGTGCTCAAGCGGTATAATATGGCCGCACGGCAGACTGGTATGACATCATACCATACCAGGTATGTGCTTGTGACTGCTGTACACGTGTCAACTACAACAGCAGCGGCGTCGGATGTGGAGTGTGGAAGATTGCGGCGCGGCCTATTCTCCGATGCTGGATAGCTGCGTACGAGTAGTACGTACGTGTATAATATTTAGCAACGAGCGGCCGGTGTATCACACAGCTTGCAAAAAGACTTTCGACCCTAAATTCGTCCCAGCTGGCGTATTTAGACTAATTTTGTCAAATACTTGATGACAGTGTTTGGTGTACCGTACTATTGATGTGATGGAGTCGTGTGTCCGGATGTTGCGTGTGCCCATAATGAATTAGCAGGTGCCTGGTACATACTTGCTGTCCCCAACGCCTAGGGCAATGCACATGTCGCCCCACTATCGTTGTTGCTACTATCGTTGTTGCTGTTGGTGGTGGTGGTGCTGGTGGTGGTGGTGCTGCTGCTTCTGTTCTTTTGCTATTCTCACATGAACAACTCGTCGCCATACCGCAAACCAAATACAATTATGTGCCGCGGACTCACGTTTTTTTTTCCATCCTTTCTCCCGCCCGATTCTCGACCGCGCCCAGGAAAAAGTCCGCGGGGGTGTCGTCGTCAGAGGCAAGAAAGAAGACGCCGTCAGCGAGTTGGAGGCCGGTCGACGGACGATCGTTAAAGACCCCGATGACCCGGTGCAGCAAGCGGATATCTTCGACAACCTCATGATCTCGAGGGAGGAGGACCTCGAGGAGGAGCTGAGGGCGGCGTACATGCCGGTGAGGATTGACGACAACGACAGCGAACGCAGCGGCAACCTCCGCGGAGACCGTGGCTGAATCAACAACGTATACGCGATCGCCACCTTCTTCTGTGTTGCTGGAAATAAGATGAATGGCAGTGCGCGATGGCATATTCGCGGCACGCAAAAAAACAGATCGTACTGTGAACAGGGTTCCCAAGGCGCCGCCGCGTGCATACACCGAGACTACAACCTGTAATTTTTACCGTGGATAAAAATGTAAAAGCACCTGCCCATCCCAACCTATGAAAACAACGTACCCGCTCAGTTTGAACTCCAACCCGCCGCGTCTGTTATGATCGTCTTCGATGCCGCTGTAGTTGACCCTTTTCCGCTGGCCCGCATGTATTCCCAATGGTGTTTGAGCGCAGGACGGCGGCGTTGGCAAAGGGGGGCCGGGGAAAAAGGGCAAGTTCGATGGTGGTTACGCGACGACCATGCAGGGGGCGGAGGCGTTTTTTAATAAGCCGTCGCCGTTTCAGAAGGCGGCTGAAAAGGAGCGGGAAGAGGCCGAGGCTGCCGCGGAGGCGGATGATCGCGTCGCTAACGCCGTCGACAGCGCAGAAACCGCCGTAGAGACTACGGGGGAGGTTATTTCGGTGCGTTTTCGGTGTTATCTACGCGCGCATGGTATGATAGGTCTGCTGATACTGTCCATAATGAAATATGCAACCAGCTGTGCGTGAAGATGCAAGGGCGTTGCGTTACCATCACTGTCTAGTATACGAATAGTCACGGTTTGGGGTCGAGGATCTGGCTTGTTTGCTTCATGGCGGTAGCTTCTGCAGCTCCTTTTTTGTCACGGGACCAAATGTGTGCAGTGTTTGTGCCTGAACCCTCCCGCTCCATATTCGCTTGTCGTGCTGCACCCGGTCCTTTAGGACCCCTTGACCGATGAATCCCAACGGATAACGGGAAGCGTCGGCGGGCGTTGGGAAAAGCCAGCGGAGGGAGTTGAACTTGACAAGCACAAGCCTGGGGTGGGGTCATGGGGGGTGTTCGAGCGCCCCAAGGATATGAGCAAGGCGTACGGGGGAGGGCGAGACCCGACATTGAAGAGGATGGATCCTGAGGAGACCCGACGTCGCGACGAAGAAACGAAGGCCATTTTGAGGAGGTGCGGTGGAATGTAATAGCGCGGGGGGGAGTACTAGTAGCGGCTGAAAAAAATGGGTATGGTACTGGACCATTTTTTGTGGCCATTGTAACGGATGAGTTTGGTGGTTGTTGCGTTGTTGTTATGTTTGCCGCGTGTTCCTTTTTGGGGTATAGGTGACGTCTTTTCAGGTGCAATAGCAGCACAGCGAGCCCTCACAGGTACAAGGTACGACAACAGACGTCAGCATCAGGGGAAAGCTGTAATTGGCTACCTCGGAGAAGCTAAACCTGTTGTTGAACAGAGAGACAGTTCTGGCGTTCGCGCGGTAGCTGCGTTTTTTTCTTGCATGGCGAATGAAACGTACTTTAATACTGTTAGTTCATGGGGGGTATTTGCTATTACGCGGAGACTGCACGGTGATGCGCCGGGGAAGACAGGGGTGCGTTTGGCCTTGCGTATCAACGGCATGCGAGCGTATCCTTTGGCGGCTTTGTGTAACGCGCGATTGTTCGAACAGCCGTTGTGTCGCACGCCCGAATCGAGCAACACTGATCACGTCCACAAATTACGTCGGTGTTCGTGACGAAAACGACAGCGCCTGATACCGCATCGACTGCAATTTGTTGGATTCGGTATTGTGTGGGATTGGTGTTCGAGAATCGGCGTCCGACTCGTAACAAGAACACCCTGACGGCGTTACCTTCTCCGCTTCTCCCTGCGAGAGCGCTGACTCCAAACCAACGGCGAATGGGTCGACTGAGTGATACGAGTTATGTGCATAGATGCTGAGAGCCCGCGGTTTGTCCCCTTGATTGACCGTCTCCTACACCTAAATGAAGGCCCAAAAACTGGACTCGCCCGAAAAGACCGGTCTCCATGCTATTAAAATTGCATTTTTGATTCAGCGAGGGCGACAAACATCGGAAACGCAACTGACTTCAATCCAGGCACTGTGACTGTATTTTACAAATTTATTTCTATCAACGTCAGCCGTGAGTTCGACAAAATTTGGGTCGATACTCATCTTTGCAAGCTGCGTAACACCGGTCGTCCGTTTTTAGTAAGGTTCATGAGTAAAGACCTAATCAATAATAGTAGCAGTATTAGTATCATAATGGACATCAAGCCTGCAATGAACCATGATGAAAACATTAGCATGTTCGGTGACATGGAAATTATTGTCTACTTCGAAGTATTGGAGTAAGGAATAGTTAATGTCATACCTGGTACTAATGTTATGTATTAAATCGCTTTCCTCACAATAAAATCGAATAAAAAACAAGGTATCCTTTATTGCAATCATTGGTCTAGGTATTACAATCGTGCGGTATCTACACCATGTAACATGTGTAATTATAGTCTAATGCCCTGCTCACATACTTCGTATGATACTATTACTAACGTTAACAGCGACAGTGGAATCATGGAGTACAATAACAGTGCATTGGAATACTGATCGTGCATGACCAAGTGTTAGATTGGTAACTCAATAGTCTGCACATCTGGCAACAAAATGTCCTCGCTGTAGTTGCAGGTTGGCAGGGCGACGTGTCGCGGGTTATTCATCGCTATCGGCAACTTCCCCATACTGGCTCACCGCCTCAGTCTTTTGCTCGGTCGCACTTTGCGCCCCTCGGTTATATTTCCTTCTCCTTGTTCTTCTTTAGCGCTCCGTGTTCTTTTTTCGCGGCTCGTGTTCATTTTTCACGCTCCTTTTTCTTTTTTTTTTTGCCCCGTGTTTTTTTTTCGCGCCGGGGCTGCCGCACCAGCTACCGCGGGTCTGTCGGAGAGGACTTGCAGAGGGAAAAGAAAAACGAGGTTGAGATTCAGGCTGCACTGGATCAGTCGAAGCGAGCCATGAGGTTCGGCGATACATTTGGCGCAGTATCTGCCCTGGAAGCCGTGAAGCAGGTGATCGCGATCCGACGACAATGCACTTCAGCGCAGTCGCAAGGCTAGCTTTCAACAACCCAACATTGTTGGGTGCTCTAGCGGAGCACGCTCCGACATGAAATGCTACATGACCCGCACCCCTGTTTTTCCTTTATTCCTTGATGGTCCTGAATATGTGTACGTGGGTTCGGGTCTTGGCTAACAGTAGCTCGCGGCTTAACTCTCTCTGATGCACCTTGCTCCCTTTAATAATGTAATATCACAATTGATCGCGCGCCCGGTGCTCAATGGAATGCACACAGCGGTGGTCGAGGTGCCGCAGTAGTCGGTATGGCCTTCGCAGAGGCATGCACTCGTGACGTCGAGCCATTCCCCCACACGCTTCGCGCTCCTCAGGAGTGCTCCACGCACGGACCGCTGGGGGCTGTGGTTTTCCTCGAACTTGCTATGGCGTTGGAAGCTACGGGGAGGTCGTATCAAGCCCAGGATATCTACAAGGTCCTCCGACGGTCTAAGAACCGCGAGGTGCGGGCGCAGGCGAAGAGGTGAGCATGCGACAAGCCGTTGTTGTTGTTGTTGTTGTTGTTGTTGTTGTTGTTGTCGTTGTTCGTACTAAGTATACTACCAGGTATACGATAAGGAGGCGGGGCTGATAGCGGGGCGGGTTTGTTGAGTCACCAGTGCAACATGCGTGTGGTAGATATAACTATGTGTCATGTAAGGGAACCGGTGTAAAATGCGTGGTAGATACAGAAATATGTTCAAGGGCGAAGTGTCGAGTCTTCTCTGGGAGGTATCTCCTGTTCCCTGTTATCTAATGCTCGGCGGGTGGACCTTGAACCACTTTAGCATCACGGTGACATCTCACGATCACTCGGCATGTCAATAATGGCGATTCGCTTTTTGTGGGCATGGCAATCCTCCCGCAGTTCATGAGCTTCTTGGGATGGGTATGGGAGTGATGTTAGACAAAACCGGTAGGACCTCAAGTAATTATGTATCGATGACCACTAGCAATGGGCTATCCGCGCCAACTGTATTATTAGTGTACCCATCAGTCACACACACCTAAATCGAATATGTCCCGTCATGCGTTTTGCCCTCCGTCCATCTTTTATTTTTCAGGCTGAACGAGGGACTTGAGGCGATGGACATGCTTAAGTTCGGACGTCCTGGGGAGGTGGACGAGGAGTCGGAGATTAGTAAAATGTGGTCCAAAAGCTTCAACCCGGTAAGGCCTTTTTGCCACCCAATCGTGTCTATTTTTTTATCCGATCGTGTTTGTCTTGTTTTTGCGCGCTCTCTAAGGGTAGGTGGGGCTGCCGTCCGGGAGACAGGGATGCTAAGATTGTGCTTGGCTTTTTCGTTACGGTTTACTGGCTGGCTGATTGCGCATGACCCCATCACCATTGGTGTGTGTCGGGTTGGAGGGACTGGTTCAGAAATGTCAAAAATGCGAGTTGTGCAAGTGTCACCTACGGGAGAGGTGCTTCGCCTCGGCGTTTTAACCCTTTTTTTTCGTGATTACAGGATGGCAACCGATATAAATTACATGTTTGGTCTTGCCGACAAAGGTTGTTCTTACCAACCGCCTACGTAAGCGCGCGAGTAGCAGTAGGAGTAAGAGCGTGCTACGCACATATGACACGCGCCGTTGAATGGCCGTTGACTTGTAGCTCGGGTACCAAATTGACACCACCCGCCAACCAAGGAGTGGCCGATGCTCTGCTGTACTCGTCTTTCTTTGTTGGTCGATTAGGGTATTGTTCGCTCTCGAGCCCCCAAAGGGTATGCTAACCGAACTTCCCAAAACGTTGTTCTAGGCGTTTCCTCAGCGGCGTCTGTCTTTCCCTTGACAAAGTTAGTGATGCCATCCGTCGATGGAACGCCAAGAGAAATGTTGAGTTTTTTCGCCGTATGATCTGTTTTCTTTATTTTGGCTGTGTTGCCCAGGTGTCGGGAGACACGGAAAAAAAATACAGCTCTGTCTTCTTCGAGAAGGACGCCGATGGGAGGCCAAAGGGCGACAACGTCTTCGCAGTCGATGACGCCAAGCAAGTGAGAAAAGAAGGCCTGACCAAGCGTGCGTACCTATTACAATTGTGTACCTGTATTGTTTGTCAGTCCAGAAGCGAGGTACGGGGCCTCAAGCATTCCTTCAGAGTAGCAGCCCTGGCTCCCGTCTGTCTGGGCAAGGACGGGTATCAAAAAAGCGCAAGACACTGATTGTACTTTTAAGGGCAACACATAGCAGCCTAGCTATATGAAGTGCGTGGGTTCGGATGCGGCTGTAATATACCAATACTGCACGAGTTTAATTTGTGCCGGCGTTCCGGTGGAGCCCTGTTGATAGAACGCTCGTGTTGTTACGTGGCATGTTGCAAAATACAAGGACGGAAAGGTTTGAGACGTTTTTACTAGAAGGCGGCAAGCTGCTCGTGCCATGGTGTTCTATCATATTTTTGACGTGTTGAGACAGCTGCCGTTGTTGCTCTACCTAACCATGCTTTCGTTTTCACGCCCGCGACAACGCCAGGTGTTGATGTTCGCGTCCAAGTACCCGGGAGGCATTTCGTCGAAACGCATCATCAACGCCTTCGAATTCTTGAGGAAACGTTCGGAGGAGGCTGCTCTAGCCGCACAGCGAGAAGCTTCATCGCTGCGAAGACAAGCCCAAGCAGCCTCGGAACAGGAAAAGACCGAGGAGGACCCTGCTTCAGCTCAAGGGGAGAGGAGAGAAAATTCTGCAAAAAATCCTATAGAAAATCCTATAGAATTGGAGCGGCGACCACCGCCTTGGGTGAAGAACGCCGAGAGCCTGCTTCCGACGGGTGGAGCTGGGCTCGTGTCACTGATGGGGGACATGTCGAGCTTGGAGCAGAGGATACAGGGAGGGTGGAACCTTGTCATCAAGGCCGGCGGAAGGTACGTGTTTGCTTTTCGTTGTTGTTGTTGTTGTTGTTGATGATTTGTCCTTTGGCGCATGGGTGAAAATGAAGCTCACACACATCACGCTGCATATGTCTCGCGTGTCAGTTTCACTCGGTTGCCGAAAGAGCGGTGCTAAAGCGGCAACGGTAATGCAAGGTTGGCGACCTCGGGGTGTTTTTTGTTTATGTAGGGCGAGAGAGGGTGCATCGTCGACAGTGTCGTGAAGCCGAAACCAGGCAAAATATAACTAGGCTTACCGTGAAGGTGCGGACGATATAAACCGGCATATTTTGGTGCCCTGCGGCTAGAGGAGTAAGGTGGTGCACACGTAAATCATGCTGCTGTTACCGAAGTCCGACGTGCATGGAAGCGGATAAATCTTCGGCGATTGAGGCCAACCGATAGCCTTTGGGCGGTGTCAACGTGTGCTCAACCATGAAGCATGAGCCGGTGTTGGCTGCTAAAGCTCCGGAGCACAGCGACCGGGCTGGCGTTGTTCCCTCCCTAACGTCGGGACCCACGGTATAATAATAGTTTTTTCTGTTGTGCTTGCTTTCCTGCTCAGAGATGACGCGCTGCTCCCAGCGTTCGAATACCTCGTGCGGTCAACCCGACCTGTCGCTACTGGCACCGGCCGTGTTTTACTTGCAAATCGGATCTCTAAACCCTTTTTCTACCGCAAAAAACACCCCACACTAATCCCAAGTAGTCTATCCCTGAAAACGAGGGTGCGGTTATGTAGGGGTTAAAGACCGCCGTCCTCAACTAAACTCTCCAAACTTAAGCTGCTGCCCGTGATTGCCCTCATCCCCGCCTGTCGGGAATCTTGCCCGCCACTTTCAGCAAAGTGGAAACGTTTGAGCGAGACAGTTCGCTGGTTCTTGCTCCTGGTGGGGAGGTGAAGGCTGTCGAGCCGGCTGGACCTCTCTCGGTCTCGAAGGAAGGGCAGTGGAAACTAGACGCGGAGGACCGAGTGGTCAAACTTGATTACACCAGGTACGGGTACTGTAGGCAAACTTTCAATGGGATGATTTGATTTTTGTCATGTTCTTAATTGGGTGGTTTTAACGTGGCACTTTCGATGCGGCGATTTTGATTTTATAATTCTCAATGCGGGGAATATGCTTTGACGATCCAACTGCGGTGATCATGATTTGTCATTCTTGATGCAGTGACTGTGATTTGTCACTCTCAATGCGATGATGTTGTCAATGTCATCGTGGTTGATTTTGATTCGTCATTTTAGATGAAAGATTTTTGGCTGGTCGCTCTCAATGCGGTGGTTTTGGTGTGTGTGTTGTGTGCCGGGGGGGGGTCAAATGCCCCTGCACAGCGGTTGCGGCCTCAGACGATACGCGCATGAGTGTGCGGGCGTGGATTTTTTATTCTGGGGTCGTTTTGGGCAGTAGCATTCTTGGCTTCATGGTTGTGACTGTGTTGCAGCACTTGTCCTGGGGTATTCGGAACGGTTCGTGGGGAGGCCTAGGGTAGTCACGGTACATGGCCCCAATGAGGGCCCGGACGTCGGCGTCAAAAATTATGTTTACATTCGAGACGCAACAGAATGCTCGTTGGTCCCTGGCTTCTACATTATCAATCCGAATGAAGTGAGCACGCGTGCTTAGCGTGTTTGGGGCATGCAGGGCGAGCATGAATAACGGTGCTGTACCCAGCATTGAGTAACCTCGCCTGGGCGTGCTTCCAGCGGTACAAGATGGGTCTATGATCGCCCGGGTGTGCGCTTACGGTTGAAGGTGCGGTTGCTGAAAGCTGAGGTGGTCGAGACACTGCTTTACGGTTGCATGACGCGGAGCCCGAACAAGCCTGACTATGACAGGCTACGACCGGTTCACCGCTCCATGCTCCTCCGATGCCTTGGATGGCGGAAACAGAAGCACGACGACCACACCCTATCGTACGCCGACGCGCTTGCCAAGACAGCTTCCGAGAGCATAGAGGCGATAGTGCGCAAACGGAGGATATTGTTTGCGGGATTCGTAGCACGTATGGGGGAGGAGGGTCTGCCACAGAGGGTTATGTTTGGGGAGTTTGTTGGTGGTAAGGGCTACTCAGGGGGGCAAGAGAAAGACTGGATGGATCATCTGAAGGAGGATATGTCGGTCTTTGGAATGAAATTCGAAGGGTGGCGAAAGGCTGATAAGAAGACCGGCAGATGGTTTCGACGAGTAGAGGAGGGAGCCGAGTTGTTCATGCGGAAATGGCATGTAACGGAGAGATTCCAATGGCCGTCACAATATAGCGCAAGACCGCCTTGACTTCTTCGCCTTGTTGCGTTCTCTCCCCAGTGCCATTGATGATGCACTTGATACCCTCTTATGAGCTCAATGCCGTCTTTAGTCAGTTCCTAAGGTCTGCTAGTATGACATTTTTTTTCTCTTTTCCTTTCCTTGCTTCCTCTTCTTGTCTTGTCTTTTCTTGCTTTTCTTGTCTTTTCTTTCCTTTCCTTTACCTTCTTTTCTTTTCTTTGTGTCTTTTTTTCCAATTGACTTGCGTCTGTCGTGCGTATGCGTAGTGGTAGGTACTACGTGCAATATATACGTGGTAGTCTTTCTTGGGTGGCAAGCGTTATAGTCGGTTTTTCCAGGCGCGAGTAGTGAGACATATGCACCAATGTGGACCTGACACACCACAGGCTGAATCCCGATTTCACTTTTATATGTTTCTGGTGGAGACATGAATTGCGTCAGCTGTGATATATGCGTGTTCTGCCTTTGGTTTGTTTGTGTTTTTCCCTGGGGTATTCCTCAGCTCCAGAGTAACTGGAGCCTGTTCTGTGACCAAGGACTTGATTTATGCGAGTTGATGTGAGAACAACAACAACAACCTCACGACCAGATGTATCGCAAGAGTAATGTTATACCAGTTACTCTATATATATCAGCAGCCCTTCCCAACTAATACCCCGGCACCCTTGTGCATGCTCGCCCGCGCTATGCTGCGTACGCTGCGATTGTCGACAGCTCGAAGTGGGTCGGACTTGTCAACGTGGGCGGCGGACAGGAGGGTTTGGGCGTCTTAGCACTGGACGACCAGCTGATGGTTGCCTTTGAATCAGCGCGGGCGGGGGCCGGGAAGGGGGCAGGGTCGGGGGCGGTTAAGACAGGCGCCGTCAAGTACCGATTGTTGGTACGGCAATAACATCATTTTGGAGGTTCGGGCTTGCGGTGGCAGCACAGCGCACGGTGTTTGAGCCAATCATTTGTGTTTGAATAAATAGGTCGCTTGCCTGGCGTGCTGCCAGTTCCGGCTACACGTACTATGGTTGTTTGGTGGCCTACCCTTTTTCTCGTGACATGGCCATCGTGGCAGGTAAATTGGGGCTGCCGCTTTCCGTGAAAAAAAAATGTACATACCTGGTACTCTGGATTGAGATTTTACTAATGCTAGAGCGTGGTCCCTCCGAACGCGTGGGAGAAGAGGATTATGGATAGAAAAGCTGCGTGTTGAGAGAGATGTGTGTGGAGAGAAGATGCGTGTTTTGAGAGATGTACCCTAAACGTTGCAAGCTACGAACTTCCGCCGCCTTACTTTGCATGCACATATAAAGGGGTAAGATGTTTCCCTTTCCGCACGACGAATGCTTGAGACGGCGTACACGCCTACAAGAACAATCCCGTACGTTCCTTGAGTGCCCCCCAAAGCACCAGCCCGTTTGGGCATATGCCTTTGGCATAATACATGTGGGTGGACGGCGAGGCTGCAGGCATTTTTTGTGTCTTACCAGGTATACTATTAATAGGACGTTTTTAAGGCGCGGCTTTACCGTATTCATGCACTACACACTGCAGGACTTCGACACGCCGCATTCCATCGCTGGGTCATTCGATCATTCTGTTGTAGGGTTAACACGCGGTGTGAACGATACGTTTGGGCATGCTTTGGTTATTACTTGCGCTGACGCGCTTTCCAGAAGACCTTCCGAGCCCCGATGGTCGAGTGCGATCTCAAGTCGTCTTGTCGACTGGTATTCGATAACAACTGTACAAGACGCCCTGCCGCAGCTAGCTCTGTTTGCGCGGGATCCGCGCATAGCCTGAATTGCAGGCTAACTTAGTTCAATGGTTGTTTTTTTGTTGTGGCGGTTTTACGCAAGAAGTGATTTAGCGAATCGTTCGCCCTCTCTGAACATGGGTCGAGAAACGAAAAAAAAACATCTACTTTAATACGCCACAACTCCCAAGCACCGTCCAGTCCTCTTCCCGGAACATTCTCCAGTTATTCGGTTGCCATGGTTTTGCGTAGCCTCTCCGAGAGCGGCTCGTCTTGGAGAAGGGTTGCGTTCAAGCAGCGCTGAGCCCCATGCGCGGAGAGCAGCAGCTCTAGAGTGCCGTGTGACGCGCTGCTGCTACTGCTGCCGCTGCTGCTGGCTTTAGTTCTCGTGGCAGTGTAAATGCTGATGCGTTCAATGACCTGGCCAAAACAGAACTTCAACCAAATCAGCCGCATCATTTTCTCGACTTTTTATGTTGTTCAACTTGTCATATAATACCAGTAGAGTACGCTGCGTTGTTCACATTATTTGGGACGATGAACGGATGGAAGGCTGCGGCTGGTATCCCGCACTAGGGCAGGGGTAGGCGCCTTGGTCGATTTGCAGCTTAGACCGCTGTGGCGGTGGTTGCAGAGTCCCGTGGGCTAAAAAAAGCCCCCGGCCGATTCGCTACGATTGCGGAGCGAAAGTGGGGAGTTCGAGCCGGTGAGGCAGGGAGAGGGAAGGCGACTGCCACGGTGTAGAAACTAAACGGTTTTTGGCATCTGTTCTCGGAGAGCCTAAGCTTTACGCGCTGCCGACTCAACCTCAACTAGGCACAGGCGGTGCCAAAGGAGCTGAAACTTCGTGAGGGTCAGAAAGATGACGAAACATGGCCAATACAGAAGTAGATGTTTGCGTCGCAGGGTGACCAGGGCCGATTCTCGAAACTCGATAATAGAAAAATCGAGGGGTTCCCCTACGAGTGAACTAAGAGTCGTTTTGTAGCGAAGAGACTATTTCGGTTTTTACCGAACGTTTCGGGGAAAAACTAAAAAGTTGAATCCCGAAAAAACTCGCCTCTAATAAGGTTGTCATTTTTTTTCAAGAAAAAAAATGAAATTAGATACAGGTGTGTAGAGGATCGGGCAGCCGCACCGCTCGAGTATGACTAGTCGCAGAAGGCGCAGTGGGTTTCTGAGCTCTCTTCGTCGAGTTGACAAAGTAACCGCACCGAGGAGGCCGACCGAACGAGCTCGCTGAGGGCAGTTGTAGCTGAGACTTTTTGTCACGTTGGGCTTTGTAGCGCGACGAGTTGGTTATGGATTTCACTCGCCAAGGCACCGACACCTGCCTACGAGTAAGGCCGACTCCAGTGGGACAACCACGCGGGTGACTTCCGCGAGCGTTGCTGCTGTAGTGTCGGTTCTGTGCCGGGCGGACGATTGTTTTGCGAGCCAACTGAGGCTCGTACGCGTTAAGATTCAAGCCTCGTTGATTTCGGTACAATACCGAAATTTCATCAAAGACTGAAGAGTTTTACGTATCGTTAAGAACGACCCTAAGCGGACACAAACGAACGAACGGACGAACGGGCACAGTTCTGGCGCATTGGTCTGGATGACAACCTTTGCGGGACTATGCCCCTCTGAAGGAAATGAGGAAGCATATTTGATCGGCGAGACCGTATGGCCAATTCCAAGCGCGGATTGCATAGCTTGTGGGCTAAGCGTTCAGCCCTTAGCCTCTGTTCTTTCTGCGGCAACACGTGGCGAAAAGCAACGCTATCCAGAGAACCACCAAAAAGCTCTAAAGCAACAGAATAAACCAACGTCGCTGATATTGCCAACACAGCACCCTCATAGGACACCGGTCTACAAACTACCAGGTATTGTCAAATGGTCACGGACATCACCAGCGCTGGTATACGTTTTATGCGTGTCAACTGCGTTGTAAACACTCCTAACGAAAACCCTGGAGTTAACCGAGCCTGAACTAAAGTTGTTCCTGGCGAATTGATTACATTTCTGGTATAACGCAAGTCACCGATCAAGTCATCATATCATCACTTTGCAGTGGGGGTTCGCTCCAACACAATCGGAAGGGGCCATTTTAAGAACAAAACATCGTCGCACTATTTGCAACGCTCAACGCGAACCCAAAAAAATATCACAGGACACGGGTCGCAAGCCAATCTATATCGCGCTATCGCCGGCACGAGCAGCATCAGGAAATCAGCCAATCAACGACCGATGAGTCAGGAGAATAGCGGATCTTCGTCTGCCGGCGGAAATGGCGGAGGAAAGAGGGGATTTTGCTCTTGTTGTTTCATCCTCTCGGCGGCTTGTTGCGCAAGCTTGAGCTCTGACTGCTGGATGTATGCGTCGGCATCCTGCTCCTCTCCCCTGCCGTTGATAAATTTGTAGCCTCCTTCCGGGGCAACAAACTTCTCCAGGAATGGAGACAAGACGATCACCGGGAACCTGGTGCGAGCAAGGGGGGGCGACGGCACCGTGGACGGGCGAGGGGGGGCATGATCAACGTTCGGCAGAGTGCAGCGAGCTGTGAAAAGTCACACGCAGCTTGTAAGGAGGAGCTTCGACACCTTTCTCGAGTTCTCTCAGCCCAGGGGCCTACTATTGTATTAAATTATTCTAACAACGTCAGCTGTGAGTTCAACAAATTTAGGGTCGGTACCCATCTTTGCAAGCTGCCTATTCCTGAAAAAAAAGTGGACCGAAAGAGGGGGCAGGTGGGGTACGAGAAATAACTGCGCCGGTGACTGGACAGAGTGACAGCGCCGGTGGGCGAAGGTTTCCAAGGCAAGGGTTAGAACTACCGTATTTTACGAACGAGATAAAGGTGCACCAGCAACAAAGCAACCAAAGCGATCACGATATCCTAAACCTATTTCTAAAACCTGAAAGCAGCGAAAGGTGCAGCACAGTATAACCGTTCAAGCTGCTCCGGTCCACGCGACGCACTGTTGACGTTCAACTAGAGTTTATAACACTGAAGCGGAGAGGCAGGCAATACTTGGGTATTCCGATCAAAACATTTCTATCAACAACAACACTTCCAAGAATACCAACAACACCTCCATCTATCTAGTGTCCGACCAGAGAAATGTCCGACTCAGAAAATCGTGAAACTCACTTGAGGTCCTCCCCAGCGTAAATGTCCGCAAACAGCCCCACCCCGCCAACCCCTAGCGGAGACAGCGTCTGGAGCGGCCCTGTGAGCTTGTCTGCCACAAACACCTCAAAGGCGGCGCGGTCCTGCGTCACGAGCATTGCATGACAAAAATGGAGGCCGGTGCGTTTTGTCTTTAGAGGCCCAATCAAATATCGAGGGTGGCGCTGCCTTTTTTCACCGTCAACATCGGCTCTCTTTGTTATAACTCCGTACTGCTAACCAATGACATCATAGGTTGGCGCGCTTGTGATGCCGGAAGATGGCAGAAAAACGGCCACCGCATGACATAGCCTATATACCACTGCTCTTCGCAGTGACGATGTCCACGTTTTCTTCGATAAAAACTACTCGCAGTCGATTACATCAGCCGCACACATTCTCCATATTTCGGGCCACCAAAAAATCGCCCGTACACATTCTATCCACCGTTGTTGCCAAAAAACAAATCCGTTCTGATGTATCTGGTATATTGTACCTGGTAGGCCACTTCATTTTTGCTTCGTTTTCGGCCACATATTTAACGTTGGTCATACGGTAATATCATGCCAGAGTGCAGTATTGGCCACATACACACCCACTTTGGGTCGGGACACGTCGTGGATCTGAACCGTCGTCCGGGAAGCAGCTAGAGGTATCTCGCCCGCCAGCACAACCTCTCCGGCCTGCCCCCAACCTTGCAATCGCTACGCGGGATTGGTGGTCATGTGCTCAAGGATGTGACCCAAGCCTTCTACGTGCAGCAGCCGCAGCCCAGGACCCAACGCGCGCCAAAGCATGAGCAACTTCTACTAAGGCACCAACCTGGCCACATCAGTACGTGATACCTTCCACAGAACGCTGGCCACGTCATTGTGCGACACCATGTTACAGCTCTCTCCCAGGAACAAAATTCGGCACATCGCGTAAGTCGCGTTTCTCCCACTGAAGTTAACAGGCTCATTCCACCATGGGCAGTGCGAGAATTGCTCAATCAATCTCCACCGAGGAAAACCAAAACCATGAGAGCAATCAACCATCGAAGACACGCGCCACGTACCCGCCAAAACTGAAACAGATTATTGCAGCACACGCACAAGGCATTGGTAAGCCACACGTAATTATCAGCACTCGACACTGCTATACCCAACCCCGACGCAGTTTTTCGTTGCTTTGTCCTTATCGTCACTTTGTCTGACCTTGAACCGGAACCCAGGCAGCGCCAGCAGAACGCTATCTTCCCTCGGGTCTTCCCCTCCTCCCACTCCGGCCGCAGGTACCTTCTCCTGCTCCTCCTGCCTCTCCATCTTCTCGGCGACCTCTACGCCGTGCTTGGCTAGCTCGGTAACTTCGTGCCAAAACGTTCGCGAAAATTCTGCCTCGGTGGTTGCGTTGACCACAACATACTTGTGAACGGTCAGGAGCTTTCGGCCTAGGTCTACGAATTCCTCCTCCTCATCGTCCACCATGCCGAGCATCGTGCGCTGTAGCCAAAGAAACACTTCTTCCATCACCGCTGACTGAGACACTGTTAGACGTCGATGGAAGGCGGTGCGGGCACGGGGAGGGGGGGGGGGTCATCAAGCATTGTCTCAATTTAAATGCAACGGTAGACTATCGCTACAAGGGCACGGAAAAAACAAATGTGGACAAAAAACGCGTTCACAAGAGTCAAAGTCACAGCTGACGCAAGATTTTGATCAAATCAAACAAAGCCACGACAAAGACAGAACACGCGGGGCCGACGTATCGCGCAGCTCGCAAAGCTGAGCATCCACCATTCTATCGGTCGAACTTACAGCTGCCGTATCTCAGTGTATACACAAAATCGGCGCTCCGCATCTCTCAGCACAAACTCCGGGAATTGCTCCATCGCACTTTTCTACGATACGCTGCGTTTCTACGACTAGGAGCCAAACCGGTCGACTCCTGAAGCATGCGGCATGCCGGCATGTTAAAGGGGGGGGGGCGTACTCGTGTCTTGTTTACCTCCCAAGTCACTTGACCATCGACCACGCATCCCTTTCGAGACGGAGCACATATCCTACTCCAAATAGAGGAGGGTATGACTCACATGAGGCAGTCTGCTCCGATAAGACGCTGCTGGGAGAGAAGATGTCGGCAGGAGCTACTCCAAGTAGATGGCATAATGAAGGCAAGGGTGCGGGATTGAGAGAGGGGGGGGTCAACACGCAAGTCGGGGGGGGCGTGGGGGGCTGGGGGAGCGGAGGGCGGGGGCGCAAATTGGACTGGATATCCAAAATTTTAAAAAAATACAGCAGCATGATTGGCGTTTCGCGTGACCACTCGGCGATGGCGTGACATCTAAAACACGCTTGTCTACAGCTGACCACAAAACGGTCGAGCGCGGTTCAACCATTCCGACAGCTGCGGTACTATTGCAGTACTACTAAACTCTTCGGCACCATTCACAGAGAACCAGCTACGTACGCGTCGGTCGTCCTAGAGCAGGCACTCATCAACTATCGCCTATCGCCTCGACTAAAAACTGTGCGCCCCGCAAAGAAGCACGGGAAGACTGCGGCGTACTCAGCTCTAGCTACAATCCATTTCAACCCGCGTACCTTCTTCGTGCCACAGGGCCAAATACGGCCCATGTAGCCCTCCTTCCTCCGCCTCCGGGTGGTACACGCGAGAATCGCACTCCGAGGAAAGCGCTCTCTCGACCATTTCGGTGACCCCGCCGTCAATCGCGCAGGAAGGAGCAACCTGGAAATGCCCCACAGCAGCAGCGTATGAAGCCGCCGCAAGGGATGTAAAACATGGCCGTAGCCGTAAACACATACCCAGGCAAGTTCATTGCAGCGGTTGCTACATACATGGTCTTGCGGCAAAGTTGTTGTCAGGCGCCATACAGCACATGGTGCAGGGTGAGACGAGAAATCGATTCAGAGGCCGCCAAAAAAACAAAGTTTGGGGTGCGAATGGATCCATGAGCGGTACGTCGATATTAAACGGAAACAGAGCGTCGATGCCTGCTACAAAAATCGTCATAAGGCCTTCATCAAGACAAACGCTACGCGCAGTTGGGCGCTGCAAGCGTACACACGGCAACCACGAGTAGATCCCGTTGCAAATCTAGTAGGCGTCGTCTTGGTAATATGCAGCCGTGGCCAAGAACAGTCCGAAGCATCCGAAATACAGCAACACATTGTAAAAAAGAGCGAGTAACACACCGACTACGCAGAGACGCCCGAAGGGGGTTATCTCACCAGCACCACCTGCTGACCTTCTCCTGCCGCCAAAGACTCGTAGTAACGGGTCAGAACTGCCACGTTCCAAGGGGCGCACCGCGGGAAACATGATCACGAGAAGGAAAAGAAAGAAACAGCTGTTAGAATCGCCCGTTGTGATGGCAGCTGTGCCTGGATGTGCAAGCACATTTCGTGCTCAAATCATTCACTCTAACCCTAACCCTAACCGTTTCCCCTAGCACGCCTGTTGGTAGTCTAGACTAATGCAGGCATGATCAAGGGTGTATCGGAAAAACAAGGATACGTATGGAGGTATCCTGAAGTGACGAGTGGTGCCATTGGAGGTCTCCGTGGGCACAGCTGGTGCCCAGCACATCAGCACGTGAACAGCCGGGCGATTAATCTAGATACATCGCGGCAACACCGTGAAAGCGATACCAGGCACGTACCAGGTACCAGGTGCTAGACGAGAGAGCATGCTACCTGGTACTGGCATGGTACGCTGCTGTACCGCTACCAAGTACCAGGTACCTGGTACCAAACGAGACCACGGGACTTGGAAGAAATATATGCCGCCTGTCGAACATGATTTTTATTATTCATACCGCTATGGGTTACTCAGGGTTACGTATTCGTCACTGATGCGACCAGTATGTACTATAAGTATGAGACGTGGCTCGGCACCGTGACCACTAACACGGGTGGCTAGCACCATGTGCGACGTCGGTCACCCCCCGAGGTTGTACAACAGAGTGCACAGCGCGCATAAGTCATTTGCCAGCTTCAAGCCTCCAACCACCGCGCTTCGTCAAACAATCACGCCGCATTTTCGCAGGACACGTCATCCAAAAAACACAGCACCTGCTGTGGGAGAGGACTCCTTCAATATCTTGATATCAGCGGCACCAATAAGCTCATCCCGCTCTTGCCAGTCCGCCAGGCTACCCAACATTTTGGCCCGCTCTTCCGAGCTCCATGACGATGCCGCCATGGAAACATGGCATGTCCGCCTGGCCAATCGAGGTCTGGAGGAGGTGCCAAGACCTGATTGAAACCGGCTGGCCCGACTTGCTGCAGCAGCCGCCACGGGAGTTGCTGGGGGTGGCAACTTAACGACGAAGGCAGAGCCCACAGAGGCAAGGAGGCTGTAGCCTGCCAGCAGCGTGGTGCCACTGCAGGGGTGCCTGCGCTTCATGTTTGCGAGACCTCTTGTACGCTCTCTGAGGTACATGCAGTGTAACATTGCTGGACAGAGGAGTTCAATGTAGATGCGGTTGCTTTTTTTTAACTCCAATCGAAGGGCTGGGTACTGGCGCGCAGCGCCAGTACAAGTTATAACGCAGCCAGTATACTGGATCCGGTCAGTATACTGGTGGCGCGGCGAAGCCCCCCCCGGCTGGTGAGGGGGCCTCGCCGGAGGCGCCCCCGGAGGGCCCCGCTGGAGGCGCCCCGCCGGAGGCGAATTTTTACGCGATTTGGCTTCACTAGAGCATAAAAAATGAGTGATTTTGGCTCATATGACAGAGGCACTTTTGTGGGGAAAACGGCACTAAAATTCGAGTTCAACGCCCAAATATGTACCGATTTTCAACATGGAGGATGTGTAGAATGTAGCACAAATCTTTAACTTTGCAACGCCCATATACTCCATGATCATGGGTGACGTAGCGTATGCATAAGCATGAATTGGAATGGATAGCACTCATTCCATGTCACACATACTCAACCCAGCGTATATTGGAAAAAAAGTAGATTGATAGCTATAATAGATTGACAAGAGTACTAAAGACGACGGCAAGCAACCAAGTCGATCACCATCAGTCCATCAGTTGATGTGCCTACGAACAGCGGTGCAACGGTAGCAACAGAGCAACAGAGTACACAACGAGATAACAACGGTGCCACAGCTATCGAAAGCTACCTACCCAACCAAAACCTACACCGCGCATAAATCACAGCCGCTAGATACCAGCACAACAAACAGGCAGCCTGAAGCTATGGGTTTCCGCTGGTTCTTGAGGCGTATATTGGGATCTTCGTCTATATGCGAATGTACTGGTGTACTGGCAGGTCGGTTTACCAGTATCAGGATACTGCCAGTACTAGTACTACTGGCAGTACGTACTGGTTCAGTACCCAGCCCTACCAATCGAAGCGTTTACGATCCCAAACCGCAACACAGGCGGTTATAAATCCTGCGAGGGGGACTCTTTGGTTGAAGTTGATCCTTAATCCTGCAAGCAGCAAGCCAGTTTTCATTGATCGCCTCACACACCCCACCCGCCCCACACGATATCACCCCCCCCTCCAAACGATCTCCATCAATCACCACCCAGCCCTGTAGGGCACGGACACGAGGTAGATGCGGCTGCGCCACCATAGCTAGGCCGGGAGGGCCCTCTCTCGGCTGTGTTGTGGTGGGCTACTACTACTACTACAACAACAGCTGCAGCTAGCTGCTGTGTCTTCTTCGCGTTTGTCGCCATACACATCCGTGCTCTTCTTGTCTTTGGTTGTGTGCGTCGCCACACGCCCGCCCCTGTTTTACTCATCATGTATGTGTCTCGCGTTTTCCGTTACAATCGTGCGTAGCCGCGTCCTAGCGGCAGATGGCAACCACGTGTGAAAGGCTGCCGGACAGCAGCACGGGTGAAGTTCTGTGAGGGTGCGCGCACGTGCGTGCGCACGCACTACTCCAAAATGCATCTCGAGGACTGCTCAAACACAAGACGAATGCCGTCTGTCCCCCAGTTTTTAGGACACAACACCCCGATCTACGAAGAAGGCGCATTGATTTCTGCTGTCACAGCAGTTATTCGAGAATGTTGCCGGAAATTTCCGCCAATAATTTTCCCGGAAATTCATGGTGGGCATACTTTTATAGTGATGGAAAAAAAAAGGTTTCCTATTACATCGCAGGTATTATTGCTCGGACCTGGAAGGCGTTATACACTTTCGATTTACTCTACAACCACCCTTTTTTTTTTTAATTAAAAAACCCGAACGATCCCAAACCGCAACACAGGCGGTTATAAATCCTGCGAGGGGGGCTCCTTGGTTGAAGTTGATCCTTAATCCTACAAGCAGCAAGCCAGTTTTCATTGATTGCCTCACACACCCCACCCGCCCCACACACCGATATCACCTCCCCCTCCAAACGCTCTACATAATCACCACCCAGCCCTGTTGGGCACGGACACGAGGTAGATGCGGCTGCGCCACCATAGCTAGGCCGGGAGGGCCCTCTCTCGGCTGTGCTGTGGTGGGCTACTACTGTTACTACTACGGCTGCTGCTGCTGCTGTGTCTTCGCGTTTGTCGCCACACACATCCGTGCTCTTGTCTTCGGTTGTGTGTGTCGCCACACGCCCGCCCTTGTTTTACTCATCATCATGTTTGTGTCTCGCGTTTTCCGTGACAATCGTGCGCTGCCGCGTCCTAGCGGCAGATGGCAACCACGTGTGAATAGCTGCCGGACAGCAGCACAGGTGAAGTTCCGTGAGGGGGCGCGCACGTGCGTGCGCACACGGTGACACTACTCCAATGCATCTCGAGGATTGCCCGCACAAGATGAATGCCGTCTGTCCCACAGTTTTAGGACACAACATCCCGATCTACGAAGAAGGCGCTTTGATAACTGCTGTCACAGCAGTTATGCAAGAATGTTGCCGGAAATTTCCACCAAGAATTTTCTAAGAAATTCGTGGTGGGCATACTTTTAAAGTTATGGAAAAAAAAAGGTTTTCAATTACATCGCAGGCATTGTTCCTATCGGACCTGGAAGGCGTTATACACTCTCGATTTACTCTACAACCACCCTATATGAATTGCGGTCAGGATTGACTTGCTTTTCTTCGCCGTAAAGCTTGCCGCCAGCCTTTCAATGCCCCATCCGAAAAAGTCGTTGTTTTCCAGCTTGAGTGCGACAGTGGCCATTGTTGTCTGCGTGCTGACCTTGGTGGTGACGGCGGCAGTGTAACTTCAGATGAAATAGCGAGCTGCGCGAATGCCGCAGCGCGGGCTTTTTGAATTGTATTTCACTCCCGCTCCGGGCACGCCCACGAATTTTACTGAGAACTACCAAAAAAAGAAGGGCTAATTATTATAAAAAACCCGGTTCATTATAAGGGTCGTCGATCCGATTCCGCCCGTCTGATTCTGGCGTCCGAAAATCGAGCTCATTTCCTGTTTCGGATACGGTATTATAAGAGATGGCCTCATACAGCATACAGCGTTTTACAACTCAGATGACTGTGGATACCATGTCCCCGAACCAACACGCCTAGGGAAAATGTCGAAACCCCTTCAACCTTCCAGACATCGTTTCTGGAAGGATCGCTTGGGGAACACGGGAGATTGTCATGTCTAGAACACGCCACGGAGCCTTCCCCTCCACGTTCCGCTGACGGATCCTCCGCGGCGGATACACCGCCTAGCGGATTCTCCGCAGCGGGACTTTGGAAGGTCCCGCTGGATTGTTCCTTTTATCCGAGAGCTGAGGGAGCACCGACAACTGCTCGCCCACCGCTCTCACAACAACACAACAACAACTACTACTCCTTCTCCTTGCACTTCTGGGAGTGAGTCCATCTCAACCTGTCCTGTCTCTCCCTCTGTCAACGGCCTGCTGTATCAGCCCGTGTTGTCTCACACTCCGCCGTCGTAGTTCAACAGTGAGAACACTCTGCTCACGCAGAGAGAAGTGGGATCACGACCCACCGACGGTCTTGACTACGAATCTTACTGGCGTCGATGGGTGCGGAAGAAGTCGGTGCAGGGGTTTCCGATGCACCCCCTTTGTGCTCCTGGACGCCCTCCGATCGTAGCGGGGTTTTTTCTCCCGCTGCGGGGTCAGCGTACTCTCCAGTTGACATCTCCAAAGACTAGGAATCAACACGACAAAAAGTTGATTCCTAGTCTTTGGAGATGTCAACTGGAGAGTACGCTGACCCCGCAGCGGGAGAAAAAAACCCGCTACGATCGGAGGGCGTCCAGGAGCACAAAGGGGGTGCATCGGAAACCCCTGCACCGACTTCTTCCGCACCCATCGTCGCCATCCGCGAGCGCCTAGCTCGCATCGTCAACCACGAACTCGAGCGCATGGAGAACGGCGAGATCGACCAGCTCTCCGACCAGCACAACTCCATGCTCCAACAACTGGCAAGTATGAGTGTCTCAGGTAGTTCGTCTGCCGCTTTGTCCGAGACTGACCCCTCAAACCCTCTCCCTGTCCAACCAGTTCCCACGTACGCAGGAGTGCTGTCCGCACCGAAAGCTGTCACTTTCACGCCCAATGACGTACGTAGCTTACCGCGCTTAACTGGTAGCGCCGATGTTGATGTCGCAGAGGTCTTGTCTCAGTTTCGCCTCGTTGTTGGTTTCCGAGCGAAAGCCGTAGCTCCGCACGACGAGAAATTCGCGGATAATCTTGCCTTTGAGCATCTGTCACTCATCTGCGATGGTCCTTGTCTTACGCTATACCAACAACTAATGTCAGGAAGGATTGATTGGTGTGCCAACGTTGTCAATGCCGAGAACATGAGTAATCCCGGTTCGTTTGTCCCTCCTTCCACCTGGGAGGAGCTCAAATTAGCTCTTCTCGATATACTCATGCCCTCTAATTCGGTAGAGGAATGCGCCATTAAACTAGCGACTTTTAAGACCGAAAAAGGCGAGACTGTATCCGCCTCTGCGCTACGTTTCCGCGCGCTTATGTCCCGATTCGAATCGGCTGTCGAACGTCATGCCAAAGGTCGTACGCCTTGGGCAGCGATAACTGTCACACTGTGGCAACACAGTCTGCCACCCGCATTGCAATTGTTGCAAAGTGGGGAAAAACCAGTAACTTCTTTTAAAGAAGCTGTCGAGCGTGCTCGCCGTCACGAAGCCGCACGCCTCACTGGTGGGGCCACCACTATAAGCGCCATGTCATTTACGTCCGTCCCAAACCGCACTGCTGTCCGTCAGTTGCAGTCGCCGAGAAGGCAGCAACGTCAGCAGGGTCGTCAGCAGCAAGGCATTCGCCAGCAGCCGCGCCAACGGGGAACTCAGCGAAGCAACAACCAACGCACACCCCGCCCCCTCTGCACCTATGATAAGTGCGACAAACCCGTAGGGCACTGGGAGTCCACGTGCCTGCAAAAGGCACGCGACATTAAGTCACGCCACGTTTCAAAGCGCGACAGGTCGAATTCCCCCCGCGGCAACTCTCGCCGTTTCCGCCGCCACCACCGTGACGACGACGACGACGACGACGATGTTGAAGACGACCGCAGGAGCCAGGCGAGCAGCACACGTGGCGAAGACAACTGACGGAGCCCAGCTGTTGCAGCGCTACCTGCAGTTGGGACCCACCTTGCTACCTGTCCGGTAGGCGAGGTTAGCGCGAAGAGGAAACTCATCGCAACAGTAGCAGTAGGTACTGAGTGTCCCGTACCGAATGTCCTTGTCGATGGTAGAAGCAGTCACGGAGTCGACCGTGGTTTGTCTGTTAAGAGTGTCCTTGTCTCAGGTCGAAGTAGTCAGGTATCCAGCTCACTCCGTCCGCGCAAGCGGGTGACGTTTGCTGATGATACCCCTGTGTCTGCGTGCGTGTCCGAATGTAGTCGTAGTACTCAGCGGCCACGCCACATGAGCCTGAGTGTCATGGGTGATGTTCGCCCAGAAAATAATAATAAAAAGACAACTGCGTGGCACAGCTCGATGCTGGCATGCAAACGCCATCCTTTTTCTTTGTTCTTTTCGTCTCGCAGAGTGCAGATTTCTGGCTCTGTAGAAGACTATCCAGTACCCGCAATCACTGTGGATACTGCTACTGATGTGTCTGTAGTTTCTCATGCATGGTTAAAGTCACACCCAACCTTGCATTCTGTCATTATCCAACCTGTCCCGCCAACCGCCGTTGCCTTGCAAGCAGCGAATGGTTCGCCGTTGAATGTCTTAGGGTTTGTTGTTTTTTCACTCACCCTTGGTACGATTACGCACGTTGTCGAAGCATTAGTTGTACCGTCTCTTGGTCCCGATTCAATACTCCTTGATAACAGTGTCATGTCTATTTTTGGAGCTATTCTTGATTGGGAAAACCAAGTAATGTCTTTTCCTTCTACTGGTGATTCTATACCAGCAGTTCATCGTACTAGCTACCCCGCCTCCCGCCCCGCCGATCCCTCCACTGTCTCTAGCGACTCTAACCTGTCAGTCGCTGCTGTCCACCATGATGCAGAAGGAGTCGATGTCAGGTTGCGTGAACGTGTTGATCTTAAACCGAGACACGAGGCCCTTGTCGTAGCTTTTACTGATTGTCTTCCCGCGCACGACTCTACTGTTGTCGTAGAACCCCTAATCATGTCTGAGCTTGAGTTTTTGGAGTCCAGTAGCTCGTCAGTGTTCGAGAAAATTATTGTCGCTCGCACTCTTGCTACTTGGCATGCTGCTGATGGTTCAGTAGCCGTGCAAATTGCAAACCCGTCTTCTGATGGGGTTGCGCTACCTATTGATTTATGTCTTGGTCAGTTATTCACTGTGTCCGTAGTGACGCCTGATCAATTGCACGTTAATGCCGTTGCGAAAACTCCTACATCAGTTGATGAAATCGCTCAAGCCAAATCTGAGATCGAAGGTCCCCTGTCCAAAGCTTTTACTAACACTAAGCTCACGTCTGACCAGAAAGTCTCTGTCCTAGATTTGTGCGCTCGATACCGTCCTGTCTTTGCCTTGTCAATGTCAGAGCTAGGTCGTTGCACCAATGCAGAAGCAACATTCCCTTTGCCTCCTGACACCCGACCTATCGATCGTCCCCCGTACCGCGCCAACCCTCGAGCTAAAGCTGTCATTGATAAGTGTGTTCACGATATGCTTGAATGGGGCATCATCGAAGAACGTCCCAGCCCGTGGGGTAGCCCGTGTACGCTTGTCGCAAAGAAGAACGGTAGCCCTCGTTTCTGTGTTGATTATCGTCATACCCTCAACCGTAACATTGTCCGCAAGAGCTGGCCCCTCCCGAACTTAGATTCCTGTCTGGATGCAGTCGGAGGCGTCAAATTCATCTCTACAGCCGATGTCCTCAGTGCGTTCTGGCAGCTACCCGTCGCAGAAGAGCACATCGACCGGACAGCATTCGTCACTCCGACCGGCAAGTTTTGTTTTAAACGTATGCCTTTTGGAGTTTGTAATGCCCCATGGTTGTTTCAACACATGATGTCTGTCACTTTCGGCCACCTTGGTCCTGAGTCGGGTATTCTTACGTACATGGACGATATTATTTGTCTTAATTCTACGTTTGAAGCTCACCTGAAATCCCTCGAGCAAATGTTCTCAGCGTTACAGGCAGCTGGCTTAACTTTGAAACCGACTAAACTTCAATTCGGTCAGAAAGAAATCGAGTATCTTGGCCATGTCATTTCGGAAAAAGGTATTTCAATCAGTGCCGACCGTGTCAAAGCCATTTTAGCACTGCCTGAGCCTGAGTGTATCAAAGATAATCGCGGATTCTTAGGTACACTCAACTATGTCCGCCGTTTTATAGACGGTTATGCTGAAATAACAGCACCGCTAGTTGAACTCACTCGTAAGGATTATGTCAAAAAGACCGCTTTCAAGAAGGCTTTTGGGACCGCGCAACGTGAAGCATTCGCTCGCGCAAAGCGTGCCCTTAGTTCCGCACCGGTCCTTAAATACCCAGATTTTACTCGGGAATTTATTGTCCATACCGATGCCTCAGAAGCAGGAGTAGGAGCATTTCTCGCTCAACGCTCACGCGAAAGCAGCTCCGATTCCGATCTTGATATCATCGCGTATTATAGTCACCGCTTTTCGAAAAGCCAGCGTCATTATAGTGCCACCATGAAAGAGTGTTGTGCTGTGGTCTGGGCTGTCACCCACTGGCGTCCGTACCTATGGGGCAAGCATTTCACATGCTGTACCGACCACCAAGCACTAACGTACCTGTAAAAAATGCAGGACACCTCTAACATGCTCACCCGATGGGCGATCGCACTTCAGAATTACGATTTCACTGTCAAACATGTCCCAGGCAAATTAAATGTCGTGCCTGATATGTTGTCTCGTGCTTTTAGCGAAGTCAATGGGGAACCCATCCCATCAGAGCCCAGATTAGCCGCCATTTGTCGCAATGTACCGATTGAGGGACCGTACTATCCACCTGGGCCCCGCGAGTACGAACTTTCCGCTTCTAATTTGCACGACGTAGCACCTGTAGAAAGCGACCGTGAATTATTCATGAGCGCTGTGTCTGTCTTCCCTACTGTAGACCCCGCGAAACTCGTCGATCTACAGAAAGAGGAATTTTGTCAGTATTTTGAGTACCTCCGAGCACCAACATCGGCCCCACTCCCTAGTGGAGAATCTAAATACACGATGAGCTACTTCTTTTTAAATGAAGGATTGCTATTTCGGTCGTACCTTCCTGGTCACTTACGGAAGCGTAGCACTTTCCGCGATCAATTGGTAGTGCCTACAGCTCTCCGAAAAATTGTCATTAATTCGTGTCATGATCTACCAGCGTCTGGAGGTCATTTAGCTTTTAAAGCAACATTCGATACCATTCGTGATAGATTTTGGTGGCCGACCATGTCCACGGATGTCCGTACTCATATTGAAGCGTGTCTGTCTTGCCAACACCGCAAGTCATCCCACCGCCCGCCCAAGTTGCCTGTGGGACACCGCCCTGTCACGCGCGCGTTCCAATGCGTCGCTGTTGATCTTGTCGAGTATAAAAGCTTGTCACAAGGAAATCGCTTCATCCTTTCTGTCATCGACCATCTTACTCGATTTGTCATTTTGATAGCCATCAAAAATAAGGCGGCTTGCACGATCGTTCGTCATCTAATCGAACGCGTGTTCTCGGTGTTTGGCCCTCCAGAAACACTTCATTCCGACCAAGGAAAAGAATTTGATAACGAATTGGTCAAGGAATTACAATCACTTTTTGGATATAAGAAAACGCGTACAGCCGCTTTTCGCCCTCAGGGCAACTCTGTCTTAGAGCGTGTACACAGCACTGTCCACAATATGTTGGCTATGTACAGCAACTTGTCCTGCGATAATTGGGCAGAGCTGTTGCCTTTTGTCCAGTTAGCTCACAATACAGCTTACTCTACCACGCTCCAGGAAACTCCTCATTTCCTGATGTTTGGACGTGCAGCTGTACTACCTGTCGATCTCATTCTTGGAGTACCGTCCACCTCCGCACCGCAATCACAGCTCGACTATTCTAAACAGACTGTCGAAAACTTGCAATTTGCATACGAGCTAGCCCGCCGTAATCTTAAAGAGCGAGCGGATAAGCAAGCGGTCGCAAATGAGACCCTGTCGTTTCCCAGTTTCAAACCTGGAGAACAGGTATTAATCCACCGCCCATACACTGAAGCTGATGGTCCCAATCCAAAATTGATCAGCCCATGGCGTGGACCATATACCGTACGAGCGCAAACGTCACCCGTAATTTATCGCGTCACTAAAGATGGCAACCCCGCCGAGATTACTGTTCACCTTGGCCGGATGAAAAAATACTATGTCCCTAAGTCGTCCCCTGCCCCTGACCTTGACGCGCTCGACGATTTATTTTTAGGGACCACTCTTCCCGTGCCCGATCTCGAAGGCTCATTGTCGAAAGTTATGATCGGTGCGTTCACGGTTGAGAGTATTGATGGACATAAAAGGGGAGTAGGAGCAGCATCTCTCACCAACTTCCAATATCATCTCAAGTTGGAAGGTTATCCTACCCAGATGGGTATCTGGCGTCATGTCAACGCCATTCCTCAATGCAGAGATATGATTGCTTCCTACCGTGCTGCAGTATTATCGACGGACTCTTCAGCATTTAACCCTCCTACGCGGAAGTCTCATTCTGTCCACGCGGATGTCCCATAGCACTTTAATGGGCTTTTCTTGTATCGTCTTGTCTTGTTTTAGCGCTTTATTTTGTCACATCAGAATGAGCAACTACTGATGTCAGCCCTGTGCTATTTGTTCCATCATATGTGTCAAGCTCCTGCGGAAGTTGTTTTCTTTTAAGGTGTAGTCACCTCATGGCTTGTCTGTTGTCCAGTGCGAGTACCGCGCACTCTAAAGTATTGTCCTCGCCCTTCGTGGTGAACTGTATTCTTAGCACCTTATGTCTTTTTGTTGACTTCCCTGTATTTTGGCTTCCAGCTCAGCGGCATGTTTTGATCCCGCGATTGAGACTGTCCACTGTACTAGTTTGACTAGTACCATTAGACCTGCAATGGTAAATACCAAATCACCTCAATTGCAGGGGGGGTGACCGTCAGGTCTAGCATAGCCAAAAGGAGCATGTGTCTAGTGTGTGTGCCAACTTGTCAATGTCTTCGGCGTCCTGTCACACGAGTATTCTCGTGACTTCGTTATGTCGCCATTCGCAGTGCCCTGCGTAGTTTGTTGGTTTCGTTTGTTTTCTTTTGATTTTCAGCAGTTTGGTTTCTTGCGCATTGCCTTCTGTATGCACTGTAAGTATCGTACAACCTGAGCTTAGCACTTATTGGCGCGATGTATAGTCGTAAGAGACCCGACTCCCATCGCTTTATGGGGGGTCGTTCTCATGTCTTCTGTTGTCGTAGGGCACTTGTCTCTTCAGTACTGAAAAGTACTCGGCACCGTAGCACACCAGTGGTTGGATTGATAATAAATATCCAGCGTTCGCGCACACCATTTGTCTTTGAAAAATGCCTCATTCTGTTACGATCTGTATTTGATACAGACACAGATGAACTACGGCATACATTATGTGTCTGTCTGTCGAACGTTTGTATGTCTCCCACTGCACACTCCGATATCGTTGCACATCTGCGGCATAATGCCCGTAAGCACGATTACTGTCAGTCAACTTGTCGCCTTTTATCCATTTTTTTTTTCTAGTATTTTTTATATGGATGCGACCCTGAAATGTATACTGTTGGCGGTTGTCTCGTGTCGACTTCGGTCACCGCCCAGGCTGTTATGTGTACCACAATTGACTTCTGATTCGGTCTCGAACACCCATCAGATGCCAACTGATGTGTACCACAATTGACTTCTGATTCGGTCTCGAACACCCATCAGATGCCAAGTGTAGTGTGATCAGCCAAATGTCCTTGTCGCAGTATAACATGTTTGGTGTATAATTTATTGTCTCCGTCAGGTAAGTCGTTTTGCTTTCCAGCATATACGACTCATGTCACGCCTGTTGAGCCTTCAGCCATGTTGTCCACACGATGAGTATACACACTCGTTTCGTGTAGCGTGCGTCTAATTAGCATATTTTTGCTAATAAACCCGGGTTATTTATTTATTGTCGTTGCTCTCGCACGCCCCTGTCCAGGATCATTTTTCTATATTTTGTCGTAATCCACAGCTGGCCAGCCGCAATGTCCGCGATATGTATTTGAACATACCGCATGCGAAAGGATTATGCTCTTGTCATTCGCTATATTTTATCATGTCCGATCCTATGTCCGGATTTGTATCCACATGTGTACGGTACTACAGCAGTTTGTCAGTTTGTCATGCTGTCTTGTCCATCTTGTCCAAAGGAGTGTACAAACTGCCGAGCGTTAGCGAATCGCCACTGGAAGTTTGTATATCCACTAGACGTGTTGTTACTCTTGTCTATGGTCCCGTTACTTTTGAGTTTTGGTGGAGTTCGAGCTCTATCACCACTAAAACTGGGGGGTGATGTGGATACCATGTCCCCGAACCAACACGCCTAGGGAAAATGTCGAAACCCCTTCAACCTTCCAGACATCGTTTCTGGAAGGATCGCTTGGGGAACACGGGAGATTGTCATGTCTAGAACACGCCACGGAGCCTTCCCCTCCACGTTCCGCTGACGGATCCTCCGCGGCGGATACACCGCCTAGCGGATTCTCCGCAGCGGGACTTTGGAAGGTCCCGCTGGATTGTTCCTTTTATCCGAGAGCTGAGGGAGCACCGACAACTGCTCGCCCACCGCTCTCACAACAACACAACAACAACTACTACTCCTTCTCCTTGCACTTCTGGGAGTGAGTCCATCTCAACCTGTCCTGTCTCTCCCTCTGTCAACGGCCTGCTGTATCAGCCCGTGTTGTCTCACACTCCGCCGTCGTAGTTCAACAGTGAGAACACTCTGCTCACGCAGAGAGAAGTGGGATCACGACCCACCGACGGTCTTGACTACGAATCTTATGACAGGTTACTATTAATACGTTACGGTTGTACCAGCTACAGCAGTACGCGTGCGTCAATGATAACGTATAACGGCCCCATCTGGGATCTAGTGTGCGCGCGGTAGGCGCCCAATAGAGAACAGTCAGCTTCTCGAGGTACCCGGTACACGGCCAGGACGAATCTACCTACCGCCCGTTGCATCAGCATCACATGAAACGGGGAAGCTGGCGAAACGTTGTTGCTCTCTGCCTCGGCTCCGCCCAAAATATACCGGGCTCTGTACTACGATATACAACAGAGTTTACAACAGTACCTGGTATTATACTGTAGTAGCTGTGTTGGCAGGCAAGCAACTATTAATAAATCAAAACGAAAAATGAGTGTAATATGCCATATACCACATGACCAGGTACCTCGTTAAGGCTCAGTATGGGTAGAGGCAATTGGCTATCTTTTCACCACCAGTCAGTGGTGGTAGTTGGTGGTCAAACGGATCAAAATGCCCTCTAATCATAATGAATAATGGTAAGACTTTTACTACCACCACTACCTACCTTTACCACTACTACTACTGTGTAGTCTAGTTTGGGTAGGCAAACTGGATATTAACCTTAACTTCTTTAATCAGTGAGTGAGCGGTCAAACGGTCGAGTAGTACCGTAATGCCCTCTAATTCCCCAACCAAGCCTTATAACACCCCCCCTGTGAAACGGCGTTATTATAGCAGGTCGGCCGGATATACGGGCGGGCGTGTCAATATCCGCGCGGTTCCTTTTTCCTGGGGATATCGGAGAGAACGTTTTTCAAGTTCGACATGGGGAAAGTCGTGCAAGTTTATTTATGGGGTGGATGCGGTGAGATTCGAACCCACGACCCAAAAACCAATCAATGATATCATCGTCGACGCCATTTATTTGTTAAGGAACCAAAGGGTATTTTTAGCTCGTGTGACCACTGGCAAAACGTTAACCACTTGCCTGCCCAAACTAAGCCTTACAACACATACATACCAGTACTAGACTACATACATACCAGGAATTATTATTGGATCAAGTTTTTTTGGCTTGTTGCTTATTATAATAAGCAGAATCAAGGCAACCATATAGTATGTGCTTATTCGCATATTTTAGCTACTACTGGTATAGACTATGGATTTTAGCATGGTGACGGTTACTAAACGCCAAACAAACTAAGTGTATGGGTTTTAGCATGCCGCTTGTATAGTATTTACAAACAAAAAGTGTGTAAGTATTTTTATTGCACACATATACTCGTATATATGTTGTTTGGGTCTTAGCATGGCCGGCCGTACTAAAACTGTGTATATGATTGAACACGCGTATAATTCGAACTATAGGTTTTAGGATGCACACACTAAACGCCTACAACAAACGAAATAGCAACCTCAACTTTTTCACCAAATAAAAAATATTCAAAGCAACGCCTTTATTGAGTTGCCTTTATTTAGTTGCTACCAACAACACTAGTTTACAATGTTGGCTAAATAGTCACGTTACGTGGGCTGGTGGGTAGTGCTAAATAACCAACAAAAGATATGTTTGCGAGTTCGTCAATTGACTCTCACTGGCGTCGTAGCAGGGATCTCCGGGGCTCTCTCCCCTCGCCACTCACTACCGTAGTACTCAGGGTCAAACTATCATAACCATTCACGTCTCCAGCCCGCACGCTCTCGCAAAGACGTTATTTCGTTATTTCCTTTTTTCTTTTCCGGAAAAAAGCGGAAATATGAAGACGGTGGGATTCGAACCCACGACATATCTTTTGTTGGTTATATAGCACAACCCACTGGCCCACAGTGACTACGTGGGCCAGTGGGTTGTGATATATAATTTTTTTTTTTTTTTTTTTTTCTTTTAAACCTAACCTCACTCCGTATTTCGATTCAACCCACACTGCGTAGCGAAATCAATAATACACACATAGCCGAACTATGAAGAGTAACGGTATCATAAGTGCATTATGATACCGCTACAACCCATAGTTGTCAAGGCTGGTTACTGCATGTCTATCTTCGGGAATAAATATGCATTTAACCATACTTGACAAAAGCCGCGAGGGGGAACGTTGAAATTCCCAAACGTCCCTCGCAACTTCGTTTTAGGCCCCCAGAATCTATGTTCGAAAACACGATTCTGATACAATACGATAATGAGCTCTAGAACATCAAACAAAAAGTACGTGTAGGAAAAAACTACGTGGTTGCAAAACAAACAAGACAAAATAATATGTATTCGGAAACAACACCCTGATACAATACGATAACGAAACCTAGAACATCAACCAAAACGTACACGTGTAGCAAAAACTACGTGGTTACAAAATAAGATGTATTCGAAAATACCGCTCCGAAACAACACGATAACAAAGTCTAGAACATGAACCAAAACATATACGTGTAACATCAAAAACGCGGAAAGCACCACTTTGAAACAATACCATAACCAAGTCTAGAATATCAACCAAAACATACGTGAAACAAAAACCACGCGGACATACGACACACTAGAACCACATATACGTCCGCATACGAACACCAGTCAAAAGGTGGAACCCATATACCATGGGTTCCAAATTGAGGTCCCTACGAGTCTGAAACATCACATAGTCCACATAAAGTCTTCACACAAACCTAAAAATGCGTCACAACTGCTCGTTGCCAAATGGCAGGTTCATCAAGAACGCAAGAACAAACAGAACGAGAGGCAGGGTAATCGAAGCAGCGCAAATCATTATAGCATTCGCCCACCACATCACCTCCTTTGAAATTGGTTTTGGGCATCAGCGAACTGGGTCCAACGCATGCCCGTAGTGTCTTAGGTGGAGTGAGAAGCGGTAGTAAAAATCAAGTGCGCTGCTCGATAACCTGTTCCTGACCGTCGGTATACTGAACAATCTTCGGGCCGCGTCTTCTCTGTGTCAGGTGTGTGAGGAATTTCTTTGTCATTTTTCAAGCAAGCGGTTGCGTTGGCATATACTACCTGGCTTGATGTAAAGGAAAGGAACACCACTGAGCGATCATCTACTACATGTTAGGGCATGTTTTCATGAACACCACTAACAAGAGCACCAGACATGGACGCGACATCTACAGGACTACAACATCTTCGACGACAGTGGGGAGAAAACAGGACGTATAAGTGTACACTATATATAGTCTATAATAATGTGGAAAGTAAGTACAGACAGGGATGTTAACACTGCGGTAAACCACACGACCAACCTATTACGCAGGGTATTTCGTGCCTCCATTCGCTTACATGATTGCCTGACAACCCCTACTATTCCAAACGCAGTGGAATGTGCCTAACGAAGTAAAGTCACCCTCGCGTTCAATAGTGGTGACATCGCATGTCCACGTGAGACAACCTTTACGAAACGCAGTAGCATATTCCTGACGAAGTGAAGTCACCCTCGCCTTCAATAGTAGTGACATCGCATATATATGACGATTGCATGCCCACCTCAACTGCTGTATTTGTAAGATGTATCTCTGTCTTAGAATTGGCGACCTCAGAGCCCCACAGCGGCACGGTAAAAATCATGGACGTGAAATCGCACATTTGAGACAATAATAAGTTGAAAAGGAGGCACAAACAGACGTGATACACTGCCGACCCATCGCATACCCTCCTGAGACGACCTCTACGAAACACAGTACCATTTACCTCACGAAGTAAAATCACCCTCGCGATCAATAGTGATGACATCGCATTATATGACATCACATACCCACCTCGCCTGATGTATTTGTAGGACGTATCTCTGACTTAAAATTGACGACCGCAGAGCCCCACATCGACAAGGTAAAATCATAGGCGTGAAATCGTACATTTATTTGAGACAAAAATAATTTGGAAAAGGAAGCACAAGCAGATGTGTTAAAATTGCGGTAAACAACCTTACCAACCTATTACGTAGGGTATTTCGTACATACCGTCTGCATGATCGCCTCCCCACCTATGCCAAGCGAAGTATTACTAACGAGGTAACGTGATTGAGCGCGTGTATACCAAGTATGACTAATGAGGTAACGTAATTGAGCACATGTATACCAAGCGTCGATTCGCATCCCTCCCTCTAATGCTCAATGACGGAGACAGCACATGGCCACATACATCACCTCGCATGCTGTATTTGGCAATACGTATCTCGTGCGTATAATTAGCGATGTCGATAATAATGGTGACTGTATGATGATGGTGACAAACACAGTGCATGACCACATCACCTCGCCTGTTGCATTTGACAATACGTATCTGTTTCTTATAATTAGCGATGTCAGAAAATAATGGTACCTACAAATATTCTATAAAATATTCTAGCTTTCGATCGCTGTATCATACAACAACAAACTGTGAAGATTTAACACGTTATTTACTACACTTAAACACTGGGTTGCATGCTGCATCTAACATCAAACCTTCTAGAATAGTAAACATTACAAGCCAGATGATATAAAGGGATGTCTTATTGCTTCAATCGTCAGGTTTGTCCCCTTTGAGAATTTATAGTTTCCGCGCACATATTGAAATGTCCCGCCCCCCGCCCTCCCCCCCCCCCCCCTCCCCTCCCCCTCCACTGACCTCTTTTTCATAACAAACCCCAACCCTTTCCCCCCCCCGCCCCTCCGTCCCCCGATCCCCCCCCCCCCTTCCGCCTAGTCTGTCAAAACGCCCCACTCACAATCAAAATCGGCCTGAGTAATAAACACCTATACGCAGTTGATACCACGTCATTATCTTTCTGACCATCCATGACGAAGGTTTCAATTATAACCCCCCCCCCCCCCCCCCCCCCCCCCTCCCCCTCCAACGCCCCCTCTTTTCCGACCACCTACACGATCGCCTAGACCTAGCACCACGCGTATAACAAGCTGCTACATATCTTTGATCTCACAGCCGAAGTGTATTTGAATATTATTTGTGACCTAAACCTCCTAAAAATCCCCCCCCCCCCCTCTTGCTCTCCCTTACTCAAACGCCCCACCAAATATCAAAATCCGCCCCATTAATAAACACTTCACGCACAGGATATCACCTCATTATCTTTCGAGAGCCATCCATGCCGCTGTGTTTCCCCCCCCCCCCCCCCCCCTCCAACGCCCCCTCTTTCCCGACCACCTGCACGATCGCCTAGACCTAGCACCACGCGTATAACAAGCTGATACATATCTTTGATCTCACAGCCGAAGTGTATTTGAATATTATTTGTGACCTAAACCTCCTAAAAAATCTCCCCCCCCCCCCCCCCCTTCTTGCTCTCCCTTACTCAAACGCCCCACCAAATATCGAAATCCGCCACATTAATAAACACTTCACGCACAGGATATCACCTCATTATCTTTCGAGAGCCATCCATGCCGCTGTGTTCCTTCCCCCCCCCCCCCGCCTCGAACGCCCCCTTCTTCCCCATCACCCGCACATTCGCCTAGACCTAGCACCACACGTATAACAAACCCCTCACCTAAAGCCCTCCCCCCCCCCCCCCCACACCCCCCCCCCCCCACACCCCACCCCCGCCCCCACACCCCACCCTTCCCCCCCCAACCCATCCCAACCCCACCCCCTCGAACACTCCACCCTCTCTTTACTCACTGATTGTACGATTTACCCCAGGATATACACGATAAACTGATGTATTATTTCCAAAAATGTCACATTTATCCCCTCGAAATAATGTATAGTTTCCAGGCACATATCGAGCTGCCCCCCCCCCCCCCCCCCCGCCCCCAATAATATTTATCCCCTCGAAAGGATTTATAGCTTACATGCACAAATTGCCCCTTCCCCCCCCCCCCCCCCCCCCGCCCCCCTCCAAACCCGCTCGCTTTTGATCAAAACCAGGCCCCCCCTTTCCCTTCACAGCTGTCAGATTTTGTCCCCCTCAGAAACGGGTTTTATAGTTTCCGCGCACAGACTGACTAAAATCATCCTGTTGACCCTTATAGCTACACTGTAGCTGTAAGGGGAGTCGCCGACCTATATCCTTAATGAGGACACACAACTCGTAATGCGCGCGATCGGAGTATCACACACAGCTTGCAAAGATGAGTTTCGACGAAATCTTCGATCTCACAGCTGGAGTGTATTTTAATTTTTATAATATAACCAACATACAACGCTTCAACCGCTTTACTTCTTGTATTTGTATTGTCCTCTGGCGGATGGGGGAAACATACCAGGTATAACAGCTTATGCTCACCACACTTCACAGCGTATTTTCATACAACATGCAGTGCGTCGATTCAACTCAATTAAATGCATTCGCAATCCAGCGCCAGTTGGTGTACCCTTCAGTTCCCCGTGAAAATGACTGCGTGAGCTGTCCCTACCACCGGTCACCGTTACTACTCCAATAGCGCAAGCCGCCGTTGTATGCGGATGCGTGATTGTAACGACCCGACTCGACTTGATCTCTGGAATCAGGTGCGGTGGAGATAGCCACACGGAAAGTCACCCCTCCGGGTAGTGTGGGACTTGCACAATCTCACCCATAAACAAAAGTTCTGGCCGTGGTAAACCAGCCTTCAGCGAGGCTTGGTCCAGTTACGGTCCAGACCCTACCCATTACTCGGACCGGTCGAACTGTTACACAAACGAAAGAGTCCACAACCGTTACAACAAATAAATATGAAACGGTCGGCCAACGTTGCAAGCATGAAACACGTTATCAGGGTGTTTTTTGTTTTATGTGATACAGTTGAAACACGAAGTAAATATCGCGGGGACGTATTCTCACGTTCTCACAGGCAACATCTTGTGTAAGGAAGGGGTGGGTACGTCTACCCGTGGTATGACGGAATGACGGCATTGGGGACTTACTTTTACCTACGCGGGCGCGAGTTTTTAACTTTGAACGCGCCTCAGTAAAAAGGGATCCCTTTCGAGTTGCCTCAAGAGTACACCGACTATCAACGCAAACAAGATTATGGCAGTATTTGATAGCTGTTGTTAAAAAGTGTCCCGCTGCGCGCGTTCCTAACGATAGCTACTCCGTCTTTATGTGCGGACATAAAGAGCCGTGACGCCCCGTCCCACAGCGGATGGTGCGACGGATGCCAGCCGTGCATACCCGCAGGTTCAGCGTGTTTTGCGATTACAACCAACAGGCTGACCTTGGTTTGCTGTGAGCATACCGCTACTACTACAGTGTTGAATTTCAAGACAGCTGCCTGCGATCGTACCTTGGCACAAAATACATTTTCAACACAGCAGCTGCCTGCGCTATGGGCTGGGCAGCCCTTTCGTACGTGAGGTAATTTTTCCCTGCAGTATACGAGGTACCTTACAATGTAGGTACGCACGAAGAATTAAAGTTGTCAACGGTGGCCACACGTACCATGGACGCACGAGCAAAACGTCTACTATCAAGCTTCGCAACACCGGATGCCGCCGTGTTCCTCGGCCACCTATACACGAAGGACACACGCAACCATAGCAGGAAAAACATGGCGTGCAATTACCAAGTGCCTTTCATAACTTTTCAATGGATGAATCACTGAAAAAAATGCGTATCACGCCGTTTTTTGCCGTCTCGATGCTGGCCCCTGCCTCCCTCTTGACGCGCGCCACCATTTCCAACAAAGCACGGCTCCTAGAGCGAAACCCAACAAACACACAACACAAAACAACAAAAACGCCTCCGGAGAGAAACGGGGATGGTCCACGGCAGCAGCCGCCCAAATCGCAAGTCGGAGCAAAATGCCGTCCATCGCAAGCTTCCGCTCGCGACGAGGAGAATGACCAGCTTGCGCTTCCAACAACGGAGTGGTAGGAGCCTCTCCCGTAGGGCGGCCATTTCGGCGAGCGGTGTCTGTTTTGTCCCCAGACGGCGACGGCCCTGCTAAAGCTCGCTCTACTCCCTGCAAGAAGAAACAGGGGTCGGTGTCAACACCACAGCTCGTTAGAAGAAAACTACTCGTTAGGGCAATGTAAATATGTCGACGCCGACCTCCTTCCAATGGTGAGTCCTAACAAGGCGAATAACACGATTTGTGATGTTTTGTTAAATCTGCACCATAACCGCTGACCATAGTCAGCGCCGACTATGGGTCAGTGTTTATGGTGCAGATTGAACAAACATCAATATACGAGACCCGTCTCGAAACAGTTCCTGCAAGTTGGAGAATCTGAGAGCGACATACTTGGTCGTCGAACTAAAAGGGGAGTTACCAGCGATGTGAAGGGCGCCAGTGCTTAACAGTGTTGCCCTCGAAGAGCAGGACGGCAGAGCTCATCGAAGGGCTTGCGACCGTTAGGGTCCAGTGCTTAACAGCCAGGCGGACCCCGGATTGTGCTTTTGGTGAATAAAGTGTGCACCATAACCACTGCTCACAGCTAGTGCTGACTATATGGGACGCCCCGGTGGCGTATCAGGTTATCCTCGAGCCTGGTATAGGCCAGTTTCGTGAGTTCGAATTCCCCCGAGTGCATACTCGTATAAATTCGTGGGGACTTTTTCTTGTGCACAAATTGACGTGCGGAAAACGTGAGAGCGTTCGAGTTAGCAGCACTCGATGAAAAATCGACGAGCAGTGGGATTGCTGAACCCTATGCGAGATAAAAATTGAAGGCAAGAACCGGGGGGGGGGAAGGGACGACACCTGTGACCACGGCTTGTCCCGAAGCTGGAAAGTAGATGTGTGAAAAAAAATATATACATATATATATATGGTGCACATTTAACATGGCGTTATGTCAATCTTTCAAAGGTTTAAAAAAAAAACTGCGATATCATCTTTTAAGGAATTTTTCAAAACTTTACATGGCCATGAGTCATAACTATTACGCAAAAAAATGCCACGTGTTTCGCCACGATTCGTGATATGTATTTACTATTCGTCACGACCGACCGACCGACCCTAGCAATAATAACAATCAGGAGCGGAAATGAGCGGAGAAGGTGACAAGGTGACAAGCGAAACCCGCAGGGACAAGCATGGGTCCGAGGAGATGTCATAGACGCTGGCCGGGATTGTAACTGTCCGGTGGCAGATGGCGCTCTACCGTTGTTATTTTTCTCAAATTGTATCGACGCGATTCAAGAGGGGTGCCCATGACACTAGTAATAAATCCCCTTTCGTGTGCACGAGAGTAATCGATCTTGGTTGAAAGCCCACCACCCCGAATTGAACCACTCGCCTCAAAAAAAGCATATGCGTGATGTGCCAGGTCATCACAGCTGTCGGTCCCACTCACGAGCTCGGTTGCAAGGTCTACCGGGCTCAGTAACGCCCCCCCTTCTTCGCTGTCGGCTGCTTGTCCGAAGAGGAGCGGGTCCGCAAACGCCCTCTGGAATAATGCCGCCATATTTTGAGCGACATCCTGCCGAGCAACAGATAAAACGAAAAAAGTCGGACGGTATCGATCTCGTGCACGTGGATCAATTAGGGCCGAGAAATAGCAGAACAGCCAGCGAATGACCCGCAAATGTTTCATTCTTCAATAGATAAAACAGGAACGAGGCACCAAACAAATCAATGCGAACAAGTCGTACATGGGGGGCTTCAGGCAACACACTGACACTTCCATATAAAAAAAAAACAGGAGGCATCAATCAGCAGGCAGTTGCTGACCTTCGTGAGGTGCCCCAACGAGTAGGACGCGATGACCGTCATGAGGAAGGGGTCATTGCGGGGATTTAGTCCTAGGAAAGCGCTCGCAGACACGGTCAGGGACAACCTGCAGGACGAAAACGGCGCCAACGCGTCAGTTTCCAATGTCAGTTTCCAATGCCAGACGGAACGAATGAGATCAATTTTTGAGGAAAACGCACGCATCGAGGCATGCGCTACATGCGCGATACCAGCAAGAGGATCGAGAGAAGAAGGGGACAAGCGCGGATGTTGGGTCGAATACCCGGGTGCGTAGGGGTCAGCCAAAAATGTGGATGTCCCTCGATCCGGTACTGGATCCTCTAGCAGAATGGCTGTTGATGAGCAGGAAAAAGTTGGCTGGTCGGAGCAAGAAATATGCTAAGGGCTTTACCTTGGGCTGCGGGCAATAACCATTGGAGGACGAACACGACCAGTACGCACCAGTACGCGGCTTCGTTGGCCTGTTTCGCCTGTCTCATGGGTTCACCCGGCTTACGGCCTTTCAATCACTTTGCTGTATACCGGAGTGAACAAACAAGCACGTCCACACTACTCAACGACAACCGCGAGTGTCGTTTTTCTTCACCTGGACACGGCCTTCGCTCTGATAGCACTCTCAACCGCGGCGGCATATTCCTCGTACCCCAGGGATGGTAGACAGGGTACCGCCAGCGGCCACAATTTTTCGACGGCACCCTGAAGAAGGCGGGCAGCAAGCGGACAGCAGCATCATTCAACGGTTTAACCCTATTGTTACTGAACACAAAAATCCTACAATAATTCCAAGTAGCCTATCGCCAAAATCGTGGGTGCATTGCCTACTGGGGGGTCCACTGTGCACCAAAAGTAAGGAAAGCCGTTCATTCGATCGCGTGGGCCTCAGTGAAGAAGACGTGAAGACCATTTACAATCGGCAGCAGTCCGGCCACGTTGCCCACGGGATACCTAGAGTATCCGGTGTTCGAACAGAATTGATATGTCAGAAGGGGAAGGGGGAAACATGTTCAATGCAGCGTATCCTTACCAACCGCAAGAAATATACTTCTCCCTTGTCTACAGTCGAGGATTTTCTTGCCGAAACAGAGGTGCAGTTGAACGTGTAAACGGGCTGCGTAGGCTAGGCTTGGAGCGCGTGCGATCGGCGCTGACTCCTTCACGCTACTTTCAGAACTGTAAAATACCTGTAGATGACACAGCTTGTGTGACAGCTCTTGAAACACCTCGTAATCCGTCTTGTCGGCGTTACGTTGGAGGCCTCTGTTGCACAAAAACATTTCCACATATGAAGAGACGGGGGAAGGGGGGGTCAGCAGCATCGAGGACGTAATCCGACACGTACTTGGTGGCATGTCAGGCAAGAGTAACAAGCTATGGATACGGTGCTTGTTTCTATCCCCGAGCTTGGAAGTTTCCAACGCTCATGCACACTGCTACAGTAGTTGCACCCAGCATGGTTGGCTCCTCGGCAACTCATGGCCGTACCTCCGGCAGCGTCACTCATCATGAATTTGGTGTCTGGTATATTTCACGACGTTTGGCAGATTTTAACGCAGCACGCACATTAGGTGAAAGTTGGATCGCAGACAGTTGTACACCGGCGATCGACGCAAGCTGCCAACTGCACACCACATTCCAGCCAGTACTGCTGTAGCTCCAACCCACTCACGCGAAATGAATGGCAAAGTCCGTCGTCGCGTTCACAGCTCTTTCCGCCATTAGCTTCGAGTCCTGACTCATGTACTCGTCGAGATAGCGTTGCACCGATTGCTTGGCGCCGGCCCAGAGCTTTTGCTCTTTCACGATAAATTGCACCCCTGGGGTATCTAGCAGGCGGCGCCACAGCTGAGACGCCGCACGAATGTTGCCCTCTGACAAGGCCTCCGACAGGCGGCTCTCAAAACTTGAGACGATTTCGTTTGTGGCGTCGGACACTGCCTGTGGGTGCGGGTGTGGATGCCGTTCGACAAAAAAAAGTCGACAGGATTTGGGTCAGCCTGTGTTTTCCCCTGACGGGGGCGCTGTTTCAGACGAATTTCTTACAAAGGAGATGGTGCGAGGACTTCTTTTACCGGGATACGTCCGTCCAACAATAACGTCCGTCCAACAATAACGTCCGTCCAACAATAACGTCCGTCCAACAATAACGTCCGTCCAACAATAACGTCCGTCCAACAATAACATATTTTGAAAAACTTCGAAGGATGCAGGTACCACAGAACTTGGTACCTGGTGCGCTGTTCGGGGCGAAACAAATCCCGTTTTCGTTCAAGAGTCCGTTTTCGTTCAAGAATTCTGGAGTCAGGTGAGCCTTGTCCTAGCAAGGAAAGGGGTCGACGGTTGAACGCGTTTGACACCCGAAGCGATCATGCCCTCACGATCGCAACGTGTTTTGACGAGCGAAAGGAGTACACGGCGCTGCAACAGACCCCTCTCGGTGTCTGTGAGCTGGGGAAGCCACGCCTCTAGCACGAGTTATAGCACGAGTATTCCTTCACACCTTTACACCCTCACACTCAAGCGCGTTGCAAGTGTGGCAAGGAGAGCAGGCTACTTCGAAATTTCGTCACTTTCGCGATGCTTCCAACCCCCGCATTATGTGTTTGTGTTTGTTTCAATTGCAACGGGGCGCTTACCCTGTTGTTTTTTTATACCAGAGCCATATTTCAGGGAATATGTGAGAACACCATCCTCATCATCATCACCATCATGCCAGCACGCGACGCACACGCATGCTGTGCTCATCCAAAATGTCAAGGAGGCGGTAGTTTAGGCCTGCGACGGACGGCGGTCTAGACTTAGAATACTAGTTCAAGAGTAGGGGTTCCTGAACTTGTGGCTGAAGCCGCCGAAAACCGCCGTCTCCTAGTGTATTTAGTGGTACTCACTTCGCCGAGCACGTCCTTCGCCGCCTTGGACACGCCCTTCTTCAGTCCCTCCCACTCCAGCCCGGCATTGTCCTGCGCAGCCCCGTCCACGTCAGACTCCGACAAGGCGCGCTGCACGTCGGACCAGAGCCCCTTCGCCTCCTTCCTTACAGCCTGGAAGTCTTGCTTGGCAGCTTGGAAGTCTTCCTTAGCCTGCAAGACTTCCCCTGCAGCCTGCCGCAAATCGGGTTCGAGGTCCTGCGAACGTAGAGACCGACATGTTTATGCGAATACGTTATCATAAATAATAATCGAGGCATCGTCTAGTCATGAAGTAGATATGCTACAAACGGTTAGGCTCGACAGCACCCGAAGGTTAATGGAATGTTCAGCCTTGACACATAAGGAGAAGGAGGGAGGATCGGCGCGGATGGATGGATGAAGCAGCGTGAAGCAGTGTGAAGCCAAAGTGGTGATACATCTAGGAGCGGGAGGGCAGGGTGACGAAACACGTGCAGTAGGTGTCCCCCAGTAAGGCGGTATCCCTATATAAGGCGGTCTATATCTCTTGGCGCTACAAAGGATTTGCACTCATAACCGGACAAAAATAAGGCGGATTCCCCCAACAAGGCGGTAACATTGCTCTGGCACACCACCGCCATACCGGAGGAACCCTACCGTGTTGGGTACGTCGTGTAGACTATACGTGTGTGGTATACCATCCTCGGGGCTTGCAACTTCAAGCGTGGGAGGGAGGTTAGATGCGCCATATCATAACCACTGAGCTATCATAGCACTGAGCAATAGCCAATAGCTATACTGCTAGCTCAACGGCTACGGTGTACTGGTATCTCTAACAAAAGCAATCTGGGATCCGTCTGTCCGTCTGGCTGTATATTCGCCTCTCACGAACACGTGTCGTTGCAAATGGAGCGTATATTATGCGTACGTACAGCCGTCCCTTTAGCACCGCAGCTCCACGTTTTCGCCACATATTGCTTGGAATTACTGCAGTAAAGTATAGGATACTAACTGTTTCCAGTAGCAAAAATATTCCTCACTTTCCAAGCTTGTTCCGCTTGCGCCACGGCATCCGGATCGATGGCCATCCCCATTCGTTTAGCCTCTTGGAAAGCTCGCCCTAAGAAACCGTAGCGCCCATCCGCACTGTCTGTGCTCGATGCCTTTGGGCCCTGAAAACGACACAGCAGCAGCGCAACGACGCCATATATATAAGCTCGCTTTCTACTGCCCCACCAAGTTGCACCACATCAGAGGCAGCCGCAGCAGCAAGCAGAGCAGCAGGCGTCACAGAACGAGATACTCCGCAAGACGCTCGGTCAGGATCGTACCATGCAGCAGATCAGAACATAGGAGAACACCAAAACATGAAGAATGGGAACATTGTGTTCTGGGCTGGTGGCGACGGGGTTCGAATGCGCAGCATATTGCCGGCTTCGTGGCCTCGTGCTGACTTGGTGTCATGCTCCCCGAATCGTCCGTTGCAGCGTTGCTGAACGCGTGTCTCATGCCGTATCACGCCGCTTTAGAGTACACAGAGCGAAAGATAGAGCTGGACTGTTGTCAGTTTACTCCCACTTGAAAGAGCAACGCATCGCCAAGCAGCGCAACGTACCACGTTTGCACCATCCAACCCATCTTTAGCTGCAGCTGCGTGCAACAAAAGCACGAAGAACAGCGCTATTGGTCGCATCTAGCAGCACAAACAGCGAAGTGAAGTGGGTACAGGTGTCCTTCGCTGGAGTTTTGACGAGTTTCGAATATTTGGGTTTGTTATAGACTTGTAAGAGCATTATTGAGTCCGGATCCGGGGTTGACGTCGCACCAGGACGGCGCGCGGACAGAGCAGCGCACTCTTGCCATGGCGAAGGACGGTAGATTGACCCAGTTCCTATCAGATGACGAGCTCACTGAGCTTGTATCCGCATTCCCTGAGGTAGAGTTTGCCTTTGCATACGGCTCTGGCGTGATGCAACAGCAGGTGAGGAACATTCCTACGATGATATCATATCACACGCACTGCTCTGTTGGTTTGGAATATGGAACATTCCTGAGGTACTGCGTTTTGTGCGGCCATCGTCAGAGATGCATGCCAGTGTCATACCATATACTTTGAAGTAATTCCTTATACGGCAAGCTTGTCAACTGCAGTGTACGTGCTTGGTGCCTACATGGCTTGCTGCCGTCATTGTATTTATGATTGCTTCGTTCCCACCGTCGTTGTTGTTATTCATGCCTGGCTCGCTGTCTGCGTCTGACCGCGACGTGTCAGGGATACGCAGAGCACGTGAGGAGTCCTCCAGAGATGCCTATGGTCGACCTCGTCCTGGCAGTGAGAGACTCTGAGACTTGGCACAAAAACAACCTCGAAAGGTCAGGTCAGCAGATAGGTTAGTCGCTGACACTCGACTAACAGCACCGGTTTAGAGGGATGTCAACAGTGAAGGTTGAAGGTTGTTAAACATCGTTCTTCCATTACCAGGTACTTCTGTACATCCTATCGCACCTGATGTAGGCGGTCGACTGCTGTAGACTCTATTAATAGACGTCGTCGTCTGACGTTTTGGCATGTGATGGTAGCTTACCTCGTATCATAGATATGTCGCGATAGGTATGGTGCCAGAGAACCAGTATCTTTGTAGAAACCCGTACCTGATACTGTACACACAAATCCCGTGACCACGGACTTGATTGTGCGAGTCAATGTGATAACAACAATTTCGATGCAAAACTGGTCATAACTCGCAGTGCCTAAGCAAACGGTGGTGACGCGGTGACCACCCGACGTTGCACCTACTCACACCCCGGTCAAGTGCCACCATACTATCTTGACAGTTGTTGCGCATTTTTTCTGGTATCTATAGGAATCCTGGCCATTACTCCGGGCTGGGTCGACTGCTAGGCGCGGGTGGGATCGCCCGTGTTCAAGAGGGCTTCGGGGCGAAGGTACTGGTAGTGTCTCAGGCTTGCTGCCACCATCGTCGCACTGGATGTCAAACCGTGCTGTTCGGAAAACAACTGTTACTTCTGGCCATTCCTCTATATGCCAAACCCGTAAGTTCGTTTTTAATGCACAGCTAGGGCTGCAGCCTATTCTGCCAACCCCGCTCGTGAACGTCGGTTGGCGGTGTCCGCTTGTTTACCTAGTGGCGACCGCGTTTTATCAGAATTCCACGCGCGTCGTCTACAATATGATTGCTCTGTACCGGTGGTCTAGGCCTTGACCGCCATTTCATGCGCCCGACGATAAACACAAGGCGAAGCTGCGCCGCGCCCCATCCCATGGTCACCATCGATTAATTCCCGTCTCAGATATTAGCGCTACGCAGGCCAAGCAATTTCCCTTGTGGGCGTTGCGTTAGTCACTTTAGAACCGCACCCATGTCCGAGATAAATAACTCAAGAGTTAGTGTGGATTTGTGTGTGCAGTTATTAATAGATTAAGCCGTCCCTAACGGCAATCCTTGATCGTTCCTCGTCATTTGCAGTTGTACTACAATGCCCTGGTGCCCATATCGACCACGTCGCATCGAGGGCGATCTATGAAATACGGTGTCATCAGCATGGAGCACCTCACGGAGGACCTGAACGACTGGACATGGCTGTACACCGCGGGCAGGTGCGCGTCCAGATTTTCCCGTGCCGAATGCCGTTCGGCAGCAGTCGAATCGTGTTTACATCCGAGGCAATGGTTGCCAGCTGTGACGCTGAGTGATTGTTAGCAGGGACGTGCAAGTGCTTCCCAGATTCTTTGCAAGACTCGTGTGCAGAAGGATTGCACAAAGATAACACTAGTAACGGCCCACCCCACGAACTCGGCTACCCTAGGATAACTTTGGACGGCGGTCGGGGCGAACTTCTAGCAGTTCAGCTGTCAGTTATCGAGGGTATACATACCTGGTAATGCGGAGGGGGTGATGTTGTGCTCGTGCTTGGAGTTGATAAGAGTGGACACTGTCTATGATGTGTGTATGCCTATTTTTTGCTCGTGCTTGAAGTCGGCGAGAGTGGGTTGTGTTTATCTTCCTCTCTTACGATTCGTGTCTATATGAAGACCTTCATGGTTCGGTCTTCGGTTGTGTTTTGTGACGCGCAGTTATGTGGTGTATTGTTTCCCTCCAGAGCCGCGTTTGGGTTGCGAAGATACCTTGATGGAACAGCCAAGCGTTCAACGTACCGTGAAATGCTAGCGTAAACATTGTTTGCCATCAACGAGTCGAAAGTGGGCCATGAGACCCTCGGCACCATGTAGAGAGCTACCTGGTACAGACTTTATGGGGAGGTTAACATCAGTGCGCATTGACAATTCTTCGAACCTTGACATGCGGAAGCTGGCGTGCGGAACTGTTCCTGCCAGGTTGCACAAGCCGGTGCGTGTTATCCAAGGCAGCGAGCGGGCTTCACCAATGATTGAGCGCAATCTGATTTCGGCGGTACAAGCCTCTCTGCTTCTTCTTCCAGAGCGCTTCAATGCTCAGGATTTTTACACCACCGTGGCAGGCCTTTCTTACACAGGTACGTCGTAAAGCAGCATTTGCGGGGTCGTTCGCGCACATGTTTGTTTAATGCGGGCACGTGGGCCACACTAGTCGCAGTAGATGTATTTTCCGCCCTCTGAGGGCGACTTCAACCTCAACCCTATACTGGTTATCTACTATGTTGGTTTTTGCCTTTCCGAAACGCGTGGAAGGCTATTCGAACCGAATCGCCTGAATATATAAGAAAACCAGGAAGTCCCGCATTCTTCCTCGGCGAGCGAATTGGTGCGCTTGTCGTCTGATTGGTAGACTACCAGTAGCAGTCACACGCTTCCGCTGCGCTCCGAACAACGACCTTCTCTAGGTGATTTCCGCATGTACTTCGGCGAGAACCCAGACAAGGTCAAGAACATCGTCACCTCGACCCTTGGCAAGTTCCAAGACCTCTACGCGCCTGCGCTTAAGGTACGGTACACCTCTTGTTGGTTGCGCGCGCATCAACGAGATTGTTCGGGCTTCCGACAGCCACCTCGACGTCATTCTGTTGATGCTGCTGCGTTGTATTGTTCGAACGTCATTGAAGCAATGCTGCTACTGCTCTGTATTGTCCTAACTTCGTTGAGGCAACTCTGCTGCTGCGGTGTGCTATCCTAAAGTCATTGAAGTAAAAAAATAATGTTCATATATCACCCGGAGTGCACCCTACCTGAGCTTTCTATGTACAAAGAGTACGTTCGGCGGCAATCAGCCTGGGTCTCAAACGCTCTAAGCTGACTTGGTTTGTTGCACTTTCCGTTCGCTCTGCGCTGCTTTCCACAATCAACTCAAAACACCTGCTTGGTACCTGGTACTGTGCAACAACCCTTATCTGACCTTTTGATGCCGTGCGACTGCCTCAATCCGGACTCTTGGCAGAAAATCCCGGGACTCGCCGCAACAGGAAGCGACTGCTCTTCGTACGGCCAGGATGCGTCTCCTACCGCTCGACTAGCGCTTGCCAGGTCGCTGCCACGAGCCTTGCGAAATCAGCTCCTCAAGGGCGAAGGTGGGAGCGGATGTTCGTTCTGTGTTCGATGGTTTTTGTTGTAGTTGTGAGATGTTATGTGACTGCAAAGTCGTTTTGTGTTTGATGTTTTTTTGTGTATTTGTTACATGTGCCTGTGGACTCGTTCTGTGTTTGATGTTCTTGGGCTGTGTTTTTTCGATGTCCTCGTAGACTCCTAGCGCCATGATAATCTATTGTATCACCAGAATATAGTTTAGTTGCACGTACATCGCCGGGTTCACGTAGTCCGTGGGCTTGCGTCATGCAGCGACGGAAGTCATTGGACACCGCTTTAAATTACCCGAATCGCGCACCCAAGCATTTCGTGCAACAAAGGTCGCTTCTTCATTGAAATGGTACCGATCACCATTTGAAACACTGTGCGCACTCTTCCATTACGTGTAATCGCCAGTAATGGTTGCGTTAACCCCCTATGATACCACGTGGTCCCGAGGCTTTCGCCATGTCACGCAGGAAGCTTGACGGGTCACGAAAGGTGCGCGCCTGATATCCTGGATAGGGCAGTGTAGTTCGTGATTGGAGACTGAGTGCCGTCGTTCTGGCCATGATTTTATTTTCGTCACGGTAATAGAGGGGTTGACCCCTCGAGAACTGCGTCCCTATTGTTGGGACCAGAGTACTTGGAATTAGTGTGTCTATTTTTGCGATGGGTAAAGGGCCAAATCCCTCCAATTTGGCGAGTCTTTCCCTACGAGTAGGGTTGCCGAACTCGATCGACTTCGGTCCTCTAATTGCATTCGGGAGTGCTCATTTGTGGGAAGAGTTTGACCTGTGTGAGACGCGCTCTACGTGAGGGATGCACATTTTTTTCTTCATCTCATTTCTGGAGCTCTACACTTCACCGACAAAGTGTTTTCTTTGGTGAGGAAAAATAAAGTGAAAAACCCGAGGAACAATCCCATGGTCTCGAGCTTCACGAACAAAAGACGTTTTATCGTTGCCCTCCGACTATACCCGGTATAGCGTCGATATAGGTGTCGTTCCGATATAAATCGAATATTCTTCAACAAAGCAGTAGTATCTCTCCTATGATCCTCTGCCAACCTTTGTACCATTTCCATTTCCTTGCCCCACACATTTTCATTTTAGCTACGTATTAGTGATATAGCCTATCCTAATCCTCATCAAATGAAAAACAAAATTGTTGCAAAAAAACAACGAAATTCCAACCAGTTTGGGTAGTTCCCTCGGCTTATGAGCCCCGTTAGTCGTCAGGCGGAAATACGATGCCCTAAAAATGTCACGCCTATCCTATCAGTAGCACGTACGTGGTGAATGTAACACCATGCTTCCCCTCACGATACCACATGTAGCAGGCGCGAAGGGTGCAGCGGTCTTCAACGGTGCTCCGTCTGCGCAAGGAATTTCTCGTGCTCTGGCGGCTGTGGTTTCGAGATCAAGTCTGCGGCAAGGAGCCAAGGGCCTGCTCACGGCTGGAATGTTGAAGTCCGCGTCGTACTCTTTTGCGAAGGTCACCCAGGCCATCGCTGGAAGAAGAAAACGGCGTGAGCAACTGCCGCCGAAGAGCTGAAACATGGTGTATAGTTTCAGTTTTTTTAGTACTGTATACGTTAAAGTATATCTCAGCCGTGGGATCGATACTGCTCGATACTGCTCGATATTGCTCGATACTGCTCGATAGTCTTCGTTGCAAGCTGAGTGTAATGTTTCGATCGATTGTATGATGATATACACGGGGGTCTGACGTTGTGAAGGATAGAGTACGTTTGTGGCAAGTATAACGGATCGTTTCGAATAGGTGACGCAGGCGGGTTGGCCATATCGCGTTGCGAATTTTTTTGATGCACCTGTTTTGGTGCTGGTTATAATTAGCCTAGCCCTAGGAGGCAATAACGCGACCCCCCTTGCTGGACTTTTGGCCGATGGCAGCAGTGTATGCGCCAGTGTTGAGTTTTTGGTTGGTGCCAGTATACTAGGCTGGTAGGGTGCGTTGTTCACTCGCTCGTGAGGGCCATGCATGTACTAACAAAGGCGTTCGTTATCAACGGGGACGGTCCAATGGTGCTGTGCAGTCATCGATTCCGCTAAATCGTCTCCCTCGGATGTACCAACCCGCAAGTGTTTATTTGTTTTCGTGTGTATTGTATTGTATTGTACTGTATTGTGTTGTATTATGTTGTATTATGTTGTATTATGTTGTATTTCACACCAACCCTATAACGATAGCACCAGCACCTCGAGAGAAATCAAGGTGGTTGTCGGGTTTCCAAGGAGTTGGTTGGCGGGGTAGCAGCGGTGAGATAGCAGCAGCAATGTGGGTTCCTGAAACGGCGATAAGACGTTGGCCACAGCGCGATAGTGTGATGATGTTGACGGCCACCCATGTGACCTAGAGGTAGCCGCGTATGATAAACCTCTTCAGCAACTTGGTCATAAGTTTGATCATCAGGAAGGGGGCTTTATATATACTGTAAAAGTATTCTAGCAACGCCTGGTGTGAATTCGACAACTATAGGGTCACATTTGGACACCCCGTGCGTCTCGTCCAGACTGTAGCTATACCTGAAGAGAAAATCGCCCGGAGAGCGCATCGCGCGAGAAAGCACAAGCTGACGCGAGTCGCTGAGCGTGGGGGTTCTTGCCCGACAAAGACTAGCGCAGGAATCGTAGCAGACCCGGGGGGGTGGGGGGGGTTACGTCGTCACCTAAGACACTGGGGTATCGACAAAGACACTACTACACTAATAAAACCGGGTAATAACCGGGTACCAAGCGTTCTCCCCCAAGATGGCGCTACAACTGCTCAGCAACATTACCACCCGGCGGGTGTTCTCAAATAACCGAAACCACGACTTCTGTCTCCAGCCCTTCAACCGGCCACATAACTGCGCGATATAACACTTCCTAACGAAAATAATCTACGAATTCTGTCCCCGGCCCTGCCAATCGACCATTAAAGAAGTACTTCGCGGTTACCGGTGCGCGGCTACTATCGCACTGTGACGCTGCCCCGCCTCTAAGAGGAGGGGGGCGCTGTCATGGAGCTGGATGTGCAGCCAGGCCCTTGGTTCTTCGTAATCTCGTTGGTTCCACGCTGACCGCGTCCGTGGTCTTGCCTAAAGTCTTGCTGTGCACCTCCCGGAACTCTCTGGCTGCCGAGTTGTACTTGTAAAAGCCGGAAACCTTTGAGCAAGACGAGTAAGCACGAGACAGCAACTGCTGTGACACATGGTAGCGTAGAGATTCACCCATAATGTTTCTGTTTTTTTATTTCTTCACTTGAGGAGCTCTATATCTGCTCTACCTCTGTACCTCACGCTAACGCTGATCTTGAAAAAAACACGAGTGCCCCCCGATGAACAACCCCGTCGGCCCTACAATGGGTACATAGAACACCATCCATCGCCTACAACAGGTACATATACCACGATCCGTCGCCTACAATAGGTACATAGAACACCATTAGAAGCCCAAAACCAAGAATAGCATTCCGGACTAATCGGGTTAAACCCTGCGGGACATCCGCGGAAAAAAACGACAAAAAAAGTTATTAACAGATGATTACAGCATCGAAAACACGAAGCAAAACGGGTTGCCATTTTAGGGGTTTGCTAGATTGCACTCCCGAGCACAACTTCCGAAGGACGTTTACGGCACGCGCGCAGCACGATTCTTACTGCGCAGGCCGCTCCGCGCTCACGCTAGCGTGTTGGTAAGCCCGCACATCTTGATAGGTTTGATCGCGTTTTAGGTCCCCAAACGCGTTAAGGAGCCCTGCCATTCAGTACCCCTTACTGGTATCATTGTTCAGCCCCAAAAGAGCTACCCCTACCCTAAGATAGAAACCCCTTAGGTGCACCAGGGTTTTATGGAAAACCAGTTGGCGTTGGTCTGGAATGCGCTTGGCAGTCGGAAAAGGGCTATGCAAGGACCACTAAAGAGTTATTTTTTTCTTTTTTCCGTGCTATGTGATGACTGCACAAGTGTCACGTTCGCTTGGAGTTATCAAGTGCCAACAAATGTTGGCCAGCAAACCTCGAAATCAGTCTTCTGAGGCATGAATGCGCGACATATTTAGACCCCGCATTATTGTAACATCGTCGATCGGCCGTGAAATCATACCACCACCTCCTTAGAATGCGCGACCGAGATTTAGTCTAAGCATTTACATCGCATAGCCCCCCTGAACGTAGATCAAACGAACAACCTCCTACAGCGCACGGCACAGTCATAAGGTATAGCGACAAGGTGTCTGACGTGGAGCTTCAAACGGATGTGAAACCTTCAACTAGTCTCTCCCCGACCAGCGAAATCGTTGCCACGCTAACTCTGGATGCGTGCCGAAGGGTTTGGTATTGTAAACTGCTCACCATGGCCGCATCGACTTGTGGAGGACCGACTCCGAACACGTGCTCCGCCGTGTCGTCCTCCTCTGGCCTACAGGCGTAAAGGCCTTTGAAAGCCAAAAGCTTCGTATGAGTCAGCAGCACGACGAAGTTCGCCGCTGGGTGAGCATCCAGGGCCTGTGGCAACAGACGCAATCGACTAAGTAAACATTTTTTTGATGGGGCGCGGTGACGAGGGCGCTTCTCTGCTAAGGATCGTTGACGTCGGGTCGAGGTCGGGTCGAGGTCGGGTAACCCTCGAGGTTGGATCGTGTTACCCTATAATGGCGGGTTCAGCACGCGGTCCAACAAAGTCTGCATGGCACCCGGGTTGACACCAGAGCGCATTTTTGGCCACGCAACACGCGACGGAGGACTCCCGGAGGGCTCTTGAGGGCCTCCGGAGGCGTATTAAGTGTGCAGCTTTCGCTAAGGAAGGGGCCGTGAAGCATTTGCGGTGGTTACCTTAAAATACGCCGGAACAAAGAGTTCCAATACGCATTTATTTTGCTGCATCGTTTTAATGAGCCAACCAAGATCCCATAGCAATATGTATTTTGCTGCATCGTTTTGAAGAGCCAATCAAGATCCTATAGCAGGTGGAACTACAGCAAATCTAGTTGTTTGCCCCAAATTACGGGTATAGTACAAAAAGGGCCTCCTTTGTTTTCGCCGGGCCTCCTTTGTTTTTCGCCTGCGGCGAAAACAGCCCATAAACACGACGAAAAAGGAGAGACCTAATTTATTTTCGCCTGAATCGCAAAAGCCTTCGCAACACTTTATCCCTCTGCAGCGAAACGCGTTGCGCAGTTCAAGAAGTTTTGAGCCGCAACACTCCTTGGGCGCGTGTTGTGAATATGCGTGATTTCGCGGAAAACATTGCGCTAGCGCAATGGCGTAAAACCTAACATGGGCCGTGGTCGACACCAATGTGCAGCCCCTGGGGGTTGTTTGCTTCCGCCGAGAAAGGTCCGTGGGCTCTAGTGTCAAAAAGACTGGAGTGTTGTCGCGTTGATGTGTTTGTATCGCACAGTCACGATGCACAAGCGGAAATGATGGGCAAGGAAAGCAAGGAGACTGCCTGTAAGAACTGGACGAAGAACGACAATCCAAACGGAGACATGCGAGCGACTAACGACAGGCGAATCCTGGCATCTATCTCGCAATCGCAAGCCCCGTCGCAAAGTTGCTGCAAACAGCCCTACCAGTACGCACGGCAGTGGGTAGTCATACGCACCTCGAGCGCGCGCGTCTTCTTCTCTTGTAGATGCCCACCAGCCAGACACAAAAAATTGATGGCGTTCCGCACCAATTTGCGATTGGAACGGCGAGAAAAGCTCCGAACAGCAGGAGAAGCAATTCGCGCAGGGCCCGACGTTGGTACTCTCGCCCCAACCCCACCGCGCCACGCGCCCTCGTAGTTTTTGGCATCTGCAGGACCACGACCTTTGCGGCCACCATTGCCGTGATCTTCCTTTTGCGCGCTCAACAAACGTGGTTGTGCCTGAGGCACCCTTGAGGGATCCTCGATGGGCGTCGAAATCACATCGGAAGTTGGTGTTTCTTGCTTGATAGAGGATCGCCGTCTCGCTTCTTGCTTGGCGTCTTGGGTGCGTCTCTCGTCGGCGTTGTCTGCGGCACCGGCCGCGGCGGCGTTCCTCCGTTGTGATTCCCTTGCGGCGGCTTGCCGCGCTTTCTGGTCTTGTCGTCTCTCCTGGACTCAAGGCAGAATGTGGGATGCAGCGAGGCAACGACAGTGAGGGGCGCTCGACTATACCCTCCCCCCGGCCACGCATGAAGTGAGTGCACCCGCCCTATCTAAGCACTATTTTTGTCTAGACCGCCACAATAATTATGGCAAACTCACAGCTGACGTCGTGAGAATAATTTTATAATATGATTATGACCCAGTCATGCATGCAATGAGTACACTCCCCGCGTCTAAGCATTGGTGTTATCTAGACTGACATTATTAGTATGGCATTTTTAAAAGTGCTCGTCACTGCTGCGGTGTATTTGTAACTCAAGTGCTGTAGTGCTGTAGTCATGATGGTCGAGAACGGCATTGACGTTGTATATACAGGACTGCGCTTTGCCGCCTACAGTACAACTACACGGCGGTATGGCATTTTCTCTTGAGGAAAAAAGGAGAATGCGCCGGGGGGGAGCGTACGACAGTCAGAGCCATGCTACGCTAGAGGTATCGTTTTCGAACCCAAAGTTTTTACACTAACAGGCCTCCTTAACCGAGGAGCCACCGCAACTCTTTTCATCTGGTCCACGTTTAAGGTACGATTCGCTAGACGCTTAGCCCATGGGATTGTGTACCAGTCTTAGTTTTAACTTTCTTACAGTCGGTTGTTCGGTGAGGTCAAGAGCTTCTCAAGTTAGCAACGTCATTGGCGTTTTGATGCCACGACCCCTACCGACCCTTACCGTGGCACGAGTGGTCCTAACAGCAACCGCTCAGCGCCAGCTCATGTGGGAAAGATGGGCACAATCGTCATGGAAAGTACGCACCTCTGCCTCAGCAAGCTTCCTTGCACGTAGGGCCTTGTACCGTTCTTGGCGTCTAGCTTGCTCCTCACTCGTCCCTCCAGCTATCCCCGCCTGTTCACCGCTAACATCATCCACCGCGACGTCGAAACTGATTGAGGGAGGGGTCCGCGCCCTCGTCGCCACAATGCCCTCCTTCTGAACCTGCCGCCCGGCCTTTCGCCAAGGGTTGTCGACCGCTGAACGAGGGAGTGTTTCAGTCGGTCTTGTTGGTACAGGAGCAACAACCTCCCCCCGACCAGACCCATCCACAGACGCAACCGCGACCATGTCGGGAGCCAGCTGAAACGGGGTCTCCTTGACAACGGTGGCAGGGCAGTTGACTGAGCCGAATCCCCAGGCCTTGATGGTGCGCTCAGGGTGGTCCGGACGCGCGTCCTCTGTTGCATCGTGAGTTTTTTGCGGCAAATATTCCGGCTCACGAGCATTATCTATTACGCCGACCGTTCTTCCAAGCAAACTCTCCGTCTGACGCACGTTCTCTGCTACACCGTGGGCGTTTTCTTGCACGCGTTCCTCCTCAAGCACGTTACCTACTACGCCATGAGTTTTTCCTAGCAACGGTTTTGGCCCACGCTCATTATCTGCTACGCCGTTCACCTTTCCCAGCGCGCATTCTACCTCATCCGCTCGCGTTGAGGGTTTCAGCTCCCCGAAAGGCAAGCGGGTTCGAGGGGAGCCTGGTGGAACGGATGCCTTCGGCGACTGTTTGTGGTTGGCGCGAAGGGCCCGTATTCTCTTGAGCACTTCCGCTCCCAACCGGGCTCTTCTAACTCTCCGTTCTTCCTCCCGCTGTTGAAACGCGTACTCGATTATTTCCCGTTGGCGCCGAACCTCCATTTGAAGGAGGAGCCTAGCCTTTAATAGATGTCGCTGGTGTGGAGAACTCCGACTCGCTTGTTCCATTGCACCTGTGCTAGTCACACCCCTGCCGTGGCGGCGCTCACTTTCCTGTCGCGTCGGAGGCGTGTCTGGTTGTCCGAACCACACAAACGCTTCTTGGTCGCGTGATTTTCTAGCGCCGTCAACAATGCCCTTGATAAGACCACCTGATCTGCTGTCACCCAGGGGCTCTGCATCCTCTCTTCGGCCATCCTCATCGAGATACAAGCCATCCCGACTACCGTTCTGAGACATCGGTGTCACAGGCACCGCCAACGCCCCGGTTTGGCCACAAGTAACCCGTTCGACGCGCGACACTTTCGATCGGCTAGCACGCTGTTCACATCGACTGCTGTCTTCGAGTGGCCGGACAGACTTCAGCCGGGGCGAGTGGGCTTGGATTGCGGCAGCGATTGGGATGCGTGCCCCGCTGTCGTGATATTTCCCGGTTGGTTGGCTTGTAGATATTTCGGTGCAGGAGCGCTGTTCGTTGAGTGCTCGTTGAGTGTAAACGCTCCTGTCCGAACCCGTGGCAACAGCACATTGGCGGCTACTGTCGTCATCGTCACCGGTTCTTGGAAACTCTGTAGGCGGCAATTCATGGTCGGGATGTACCACCGCAGAAGTACTAGATCTCCGATCTTCTCTGAAATCACTTTTCTCTTGTTGTCGCTCTATCCGATCATTTCTGTCTCTAGAGTCCTTTGCCGAATTAATCGAGGCATCGTACCCAACCGTACCTCTCTCATTCGAACCGATGCCGGTTTCGTCACTGCTCGCTTCCGAAAATGAAAACTCCGCTTCCTCCTGGCATCGCTCACCGACGTTTCGCAGCGGCTCTTCATCGCATTCCTTCTCTTTCCAAGCTTCTTTTATGTGCACAGATTGAGTCATAATCGGAGGTGAAGTCGCACGCGAATTTCGAGAAAAATCACCACCGAATGGAGTTGGCTTATCGCGTGGGCGAAACGCGTTTCCCTTAGCGTTGGCGCAGGCTAGCGCTAAAGCTCGTCCGGCGCGAGGTGCCCGAAGTCGCGACCGAAACGTTTGAAGCGGTGACTTTGATTGTTGCGGTTTGTGCGCCACGGTTTCCTCCGAGTCGCACAGGTCGATCACTTGGAGCTCGGCATCGCTTGTAGAAGCTCGAGGAGGGGGTATGCTACCGTCGCCGTTAAAGAGATGCTCACCGGCCGGGGGAAGCAAACGTGGGGAGACCGGGGGCGAGAAAATATGAACCAGTTCGCTTACCCCCTTGTTGGCAGTGCAGCCACCCTCTTTTTCCACAGTGCGCTGGTTGGCATGACATGTGCGTTTAATATCCCCACTACACCTGTGCGGCGATAACACTGGCGATCTTACTGCCTCTGCTTGCGCAACCGGTGAAGATATTGACTGGCGGAATTTTAGCAAGTCAGACGAAAAGGATACGCCGCGAGCCGTTCCGCGAGCCGTTCCGGGAGTCGTTCCGGGAGCCCGTTCGTCGCCGAGAACACCGTCCTGAATAACACCATACGTCCGGTACACGTTGTATGCACGCTTGCTGTATTCCGCCAATCCTTCGCCTTCAACGGACCGAAGCAGAGCGCTGAATGGTGGGTCACGAGAACATCGGGCCGTGAGGTTGGATGGTGTAAACCCATGATAAGTAGGTTGGATGGAAACGCGCAGTTTGAGCGTTTCATGCACATCCAATGCCGAATGAGAGCAGCAACTGTTTGGCTATAGCGTGGAGATGCATGGGACCTGGAACGTGATGTCCAAGCGCGTGGTCAAGCAAGCAACACAAAAGCTGGTGTCCTGCTCACAACTCCGATCACTCACCGGTGTAGGGAGTCGACGGATATCGGCGGCTTGTCTCCCTGATTTCGCGGACAACTGTTGCTGTTATCCGCTTCCCCTCCACCTCCCTCACCGGCCAGCCCCGTTCTTAAATTTGTGTCTCTTTTACACGTGAGTAGCGCCTCTTCTCTCCCTTCGTTTGGATCTCTCGCATTGCTGCCCCCCATGGCTATTTCGGAAGAGTCGCCCTGCTCCAGGCTGTCTCTTCTATTGAGGCTGTCTTTGCGGTCGGCTTCAAACCATCGCTTTCTTTCCTCTCTCTCAGGGCCGTTTTCCGATAACGCCGGAGAAAAGCCCGTCACCGGAGGCTGAAGGGGCAGCCGTGCGCGTGGAGAACTGCAGGGATTGGGGAGACTGAGGCCGCCGCTCAAAGATTTTCTACTGTTTAGCCTATCACCAGACACAGTCGAGTCCGACGATATGCGAATCGTTCCGGGCGCGGAGTTCGTAGCCACGGCTTCAGCTTCCAGAATCGACTCTTCGGTGGTTTCGCCATCAGCATCCTTCCCCCGAAGACGACTGTCTCTCGTCTCAGCGCTCTCGATGTGGTTTTCTTGTCGACGAAACTTGCTGCCATCATTTGAACGTAAAATTAGGCCACCACCGTTGGATGACAAGTTTGACGCCGCGCATGCAGCAACGTTCTCAAGCCCTTGTCGCCTGCTGTCACCGCCGGCCAGCGCGAGTTCTCCTCCGGTAGCGGGCGCGACGGTGGTTGGGTTCCTTTTTCCAGACCCTGCTAAAGCCCTCCGGAGCGCGTCCACCTCCTCGCGCTTTATCTTGATAGTCGCCGCCTTCTCGGCCTTCCTCAGGCGTGTCACTGAGTCGAGCAATACAGAAACGGCACAACATAGAGATACGAAAGCGGGGTGGGTCGGGCGAATCTAAAGCGTCAGAAGTAAGCAATGAAGAAGCCGTTTGGTGGTTGAGGTGATGAACACATGCGTGCAACCAAAAAAAACACACCACCATCATCATCGTCAGCTTGATGGACAAAGCAGTTGTTCGTTTATCGACACATTGATAGCGGCTACATGTGTACTTGTGATACACCAGCTGCGGGGGCATCCTGCAAGATGGTGCCCGGCACCCCGTGTATTCTGTTTCGCCACTTCCGCCTCGTTTCGCTGTGAAAATAACAACACGAGGCAATCTACTCCCCTCCGATGATGCGTACAAAGATACACGTAGATACGGCACCGGTTTCTCGGAGCTAGACAGGGTCCACCCCAAGATAGGGGCTGGCAACACACTGTTCAAGGTAGAACACACACCCACAATAATGGCAACTCAAACGAACCAGGTAGAAACTCAAAAGGGGGATTCGAGAGGCGCCGAGGACCATGCCGTTGCTACTGTCGGCTGAAGGGTTCAAACAGCCCCAGCGGTAGGAGCTTGCACAGGCCCACTCCCACCAGCGAAGGCTACACCGGAGTCGGGCACACCGCGAGCGTGACCGAGCGCGAGAATACCCCGTAGCGATTGCAGCATGCGCCTACTCCCACCCTCACCGTTTTGGCTAGCCCATCCTCACTGGTAGGGGTGACATGACTACATCACCAATTTTTTCTGAGCCTCTTCACTCGACGATGTTTATACTGAATACACTACATACACATCATACACATCATACTCATCATACACATCATATGAATCATATGCATCATACACATTATACACATCATACACATCATACACATCATACACATCATACACATCATACACATCATACACATCATACACATCATAGTATATACTCCGGAGTACATGATACAATATCCCCCTTCGGGATGCGGGTAACGTGAAATCCCGGGGGCGTCGCAAGGCGGAAAGGGAGACATCGGTAACACACGTATACATATTTCTCCATCTATAACATTGGTGTTACGCGTACTCACATAGATGAACCCCACTGCTCATGGAGGAAACGTGTGGCATGAGCTAGTGCATTGCTCCAAAGAAAGAGCAGTACTCAGCGGGAAGAGTGTGTGGATAGCGGTGGGTGCACGTTGTACTGATGTACGCGCAAACAACTTATTTGTGGTCAGGGGATGCTGTGTACCGCACGTGGAATAGTGCTCGTTGCTATATAGTACGCCACATGTGTTTGCACTTGGTGGTAATGGATAGGGTTGACCAGTCACAATGTCAGTTGCTCTTGGGTGTTGTACAAGAATTGATTGGTTGGCGGCAACAATTTCGGTATGTGTGGCGTACGCGGTAGGGTTTTTCATGAGTTGGAGGTGGTGTTCAACGCTTTGGTGCTGTGTTTGAGGGGAACCGAAACCTTGATGTACACCTCGTTTATACCCGTAGAAAGTAGAGCTAGATCGATAGTGTTCTCGCCTGAACCCGCAACTACTACTTTTGATAAATGTGGTTAGAAATGTATGTGTGTACAAGGGCTCCGCATGGGTGCCGGCGAATACCGGCACCCATGCTCCGAGTAGGGCAGGGCAGCACTTCGACTTGTTTGATTCAATATCCGATAGAAAGTACAAACCGTTACTACGCAACACATAGTGTACGCGTGTAGAAGGTAAAGTAGTGCCAAGAGATCGATATAGACTTACAGTGGACTACTTACTTCTGCCGTTTCTTGCGTGAATCCGATTCCGAACTTCATCGTAATATTTCGATAGGATAAGTCCGAGCCCACGTAGACTGACCCTCTACTCTAGCCACGAAGAGACGTTTCGAGTGAACGCGTTTCTTCATGTTTTGACTAAACCAAGCATCCAGGGCCAGCAAGGGGGTGGCCATGTATGCTGCATGTTCTCTACGTAGCCACTGAGAGGCGCGCACTGAGTGAGCCAGCTTCTGCTACACCATGCATGATAGTATCTAGATCCGAGGTTCGCAGACCGACTGTCTGTGTGTAGTCTGATCGTGGAGAGACATGCTGACGGTATTCCAGGCGTGAAACACGGTGTCGCTGCCTTCGTCATTCAATTCCTGGAGTTCTATTTTGATAATAATGCTGCTACTTGTTGCTATCTGGTAGATAGAGTATTAGTAGTACGCGATAGCACTGAACTAAGAATTTGGCGGTTAAAAATCTCAGGCTCGAGTTTTAGACTAAAATATAAAAACAAATACTACCTGGCATGGCCTTTTTGTCTGATTGCTGGTCGCTCATTAGCCGGAGATCGTACATAAAGTAACAGTCATCTGGGGACGATAGGGTCCATTCCCAAAATCGTAATTCATTCACATATATACAACTCCGACAACCCGGGAACGAACACGGATATATATCACCAGGATTGATACCTCTCCGCACAGTGCAGAAATCCCCAATGCCACCGACCGGCCGATCTCTAATTGGCTGGGGTTCGTATATTGTAGACTCAGCTCCACCCGGAGACGATAGGGTCCCATCCCCGGTCCAGGGGTCACTCCATATATCTAAAAATTAGACAAACGGGGAAGAAAACCGAGTTCTCTCGGGTCGACACCGCCCCCTTCGGTGTGAAAACCCCAGTTCCATTGGCTAGAATCGCTGATTGGTTCGAGCTCCACAGTGGCCCCCCACCCTAGTAGGAGGAGGATAGAGGCTCACCAACCGATGGGGGGCAGTTCCGTCGCACACGGGGGAGATAGGGCCCCATCCCCGGTTCAGAAATCCTCCGAATCTCTACAGCTCCAACAACGCAAGAACTATAACGATGATCTCGCGGGTCGCTACCTCCCCGCACGGCGTGTCAACCCCGACAACCCCGACCCCATTGGCTCTTTCGTGATTTGCTGGTAGACTTTGACCCAGTAAGTTCACAATTATTTCGGCCAACCTGGGTTTTCTCGCCTACTTCCGTATACGGCAAGCATTTGCAATGCGGGCGCAATTCGATCAGCATTTTGCACGATAGGTCGCACAAAAAAGCGATTTTAAGCCCATATCAGTGTGCCGAGCAAGCACGCTCGAAATGAGGGTGAGAAACACTTCAACAGCAACAACAGCACCAAACGCAATTTGTATCCAGGATTCAGGGCCCCCCGATTATAAACACAATTCCAAACAAAAAAACATGGGGTGTTCAAAGAAAAACGACATAAAAAAATAGAACAAACACTGGCACAACACGAGCATAATAACCGTGGGAAAAGGCCTGAAATGAGGCCAAAACAGTGCGTATTTGACCCGCGTAATAATGGTCGAATAGTTATGGAATACTATAATCACCTCTTCGTCGCTTATGCGACACCGAAATGTATCTACCCACGCTGCTAGGCGTTCTCAGCAGTTAGTTTATTCTATTTTTTTTTCATTTCTGCAAATAAAATCATATCTCACAACAGAGGGAATCAAACTCAAGGACCAACGCTAGTAGTATTCGAAGGTAACCACTAGATAGACCACCGGGGGCACCGGCTCTGTATAAAACTCACTAAAGATGATCAATCAGCAACCAGCAGCAAGGAGCACGTCAAGCAGGAAGCAACACAAAACTATTGTCAGTTACGTACCAACACGACCGCTCTTTTTCCGGTTGACCGCGGCAAACGACCAAAACAGCAACGGAGGCAGAGGCACCACAGCAACAACACCGCACGCCTCCCACATTGTCTATTAATAACAACTTCTCTATAGAGTATTCTCGGGGAAAAGAACGACCAAACGATGCGATACCGGGACGAATGCATGCCACCGGTTTCTTCCGTGGATACCGTCTATACTACTTACTGTTGTTTTCACATTAACTCGCATAATCAAGTCCGTGGTCACAGGACACTCACTCTGGAGCTGAGGAATACCCCAGGGAAAAACACAAGCAAATCAAAGGTGGTACACGCATATATCACAGCTGACGCAATTCATGCCTCCACCAGAAACATATAAAAAGTGAAATCGGAAGTCAGCCTACGACGTGCCAGGTTCATACTGGTGCATACGTGTCACTACTCGCGCCTGGAAAAACCGACTATACCGCTTGCCACCCAAGAAAGACTAGCACGTGCATACTGCAAGTAGTACCTATCACTACGCATCCGCACGACAGACGCAAGTCAATCGGAAAGAAGAAACAAAGAAAAGAAAAGAAGCTAAAGGAAAGAAAAGACAAGAAAGCGAAAAACGAAAATGGAAAAGACAAGAAAGCGAAAAACGAAAATGGAAAAGACAAGAAAAGCAAGAAAAGACAAGACAAGAAGAGGAAGCAAGGAAAGGAATAGAGAAGAAATGTCACAGTAGCAGACCCTAGGAACTGACTAAAGATAGCGTTGGGCTCATAGAGGGTATCAAGTGCATCATCAATGGCACTGGAAAGAGAACGCAACATGGCGAAGAAGTCAGGGCGGTTTTACGCTATCTTGTGACGGCCATTGGAAGGCCCACAAATTTCAAGACGATGATGGCCAGACCCAGACTTCAGTCTGTTGGGCAGGAGGTCCCCCCCTCCTCCCTCCCCCCTCCGCCCTCCCCCCTCCCCCCCTCCCCCCCTCCCCCCCTCCCCCCTCCCCCCCTCCCCCCCTCCCCCCCTCCCCCCGTCCCCCCTCCCCCCCTCCCCCCTCCCCCGCTCCCCCCTCCCCCCCTCCCCCCTCCCCCCCTCGCCCCTCCCCCCTCCCCCCTCCCCCGTCCCCCCATCCCCCCTCCCCCCCTCCCCCCCTCTCCCCTCCCCCGCTCCCCCCTCCCCCCTCCCCCCCTCCCCCCCTCTCCCCTCCCCCCATCCCCCCTCCCCCCCTCTCCCCTCCCCCCCTCCCCCCCTCCCCCCCTCCCCCCTCCCCCCTACCCCCCTCCCCCCCTCCCCCCTCCCCCCGGCCGCTTAGAGATGCCGACGGAGAATGACGCTGCCGCAGCCTTTGCGCGTCGCTCTGCAGCTTTGCGTCTCTCCGTCTCATGCCATTTCGGCATGAACAACTCGGCTCCCTCCTCTACTCGTCGACACCATCTGCCGGCCTTCTGAGCAGCCTTTCGCCACCCTTCAAATTTCATTCCAAAGACCGACGTATCCTCCTTCAGATGAGCCATCCAGTCCTTCTCTTGCCCCCCTGAGTAGCCCTTACCTCCAACAAACTCCCCAAACATCACCCTCTGTGGCAGACGCTCCTTCCCCATCGTGCAACAAATCCCGCAAACAATATCCTCCGTTTGCGCACTATCGCCTCTATGCTCTCGGAAGTTGTCCTGGCAAGCGCGTCGGCGTACGATAGGGTGTGGTCGTCGCGCTTCCGTTTCCGCCATCCGAGGCATCGGAGGAGCATGGAGCGGTGAACCCGTCGTAGCCTGTCATAGTCAAGCTTGTTCGGGCTCCACGTCGTGCAACCGTAAAGTAGTGTCTCGACCACTTCGGCTTTCCGCAACCGCACCTCCAACCGTAAGAGCACACCCGGGCGATCATAGATTTCCATCTTGTACCGCTGGAAACACGCCCAGGCTCTCTGAAGACGCCGCGTTAATTCAATGCTAAGGTCTCTGTCTGCGGTGATAGCCCCGCCCAAGTACACAGACTTGATTGCTTGTTTGTATACCTGGCCGGCTGCATTGATTGTGAACGACACCTTCCCCCCGCCTTTGGTATACGACCTTGGCGTGGCGCAGCTTAACAACAGGAACGATTTTTCCCCTTGTTTTTTATGTCGAATAGTTATGACCTGTTTTTCGTACACTCTCCCCCTTGCTATAAGTCAGACAAACAGCATGTGTGTAATAGAGCGCATCAGTGTGTCTGCTCTTAATCGCATCTATATTACTTGCACGAGTACAAACTATGTCGATGTGCCCGAACTACCACACCCTCGAGGACGGGGACGCAGCCACTCGTAATGCTGCTGTGTGGCGTAGTCTGGCGCAGTAATCGTAATCACTACCTCCTCGCTTTAGTCATGCGTGCGCTTGCCATGTCTGTCCATGTACATACGTACCTACCGAAATTCAATAATGAAATGCACTACTACAGTAACTATTAAATATGATATCATACCTACCGCGGTACCATGGGGATTCTCTTTACAGTAATGTTTTTTTGTTTTGGGACAAACATAACGCCAATTTGGAAATAATGTCTTGCCAAGTTTTACGGTATTAACCTCTCCATACACATGTACATCAAGATCCGAAGAATAACTGGAGAGTACCGTTCAAAATACTTTTTTTTGCGCGCTTCTCGCTTGTCTCGCTCAGCATCCATCCGCGTTCACGTCGAGGTGCCGAACGGATAAGGCAGGGCGAGGGGCGTTGGAGCCGCGCCCCGCAGACGGCGCTCGAACGAAGCGATTTGACCGAGAAATTCCAGTTGCGAGCATCTCATACTGAGGTCGAGACGAAAAAAAGCTCCTGACCGAATTAAAAAAACAAACGATCATATAGTCTATATATACATTTATGACATGTGTGTACGACAATAGCAACAGACCTAGAACCCACCCACCCAGTCAACAGATGGCGTCCTGAGCGCGTGGCGAACGCTGAAATAGAGCTGTAACCGATTTTGGCCACAACAGAACCGTGTATATACTTGAGTTTGGCTATAGTTAATAAGGAGTTATATATCCTTGAACCCTACCCATGGCTCCACCCTGCCCCCCAAAAATATTTGCCCTGGTCGAGACTCGCGTGCATGCTGCGCTCGCGATGCCTGCCACCCTCGACGCCATCTTCCAAGCTTTCCCGACTCTGTCCCTGTGAGCCCCGTCTCCCGCGAGAGATGCAAGCCGTGCCCTGTGGCGCTCGTTCCAACACTCGGCTGCTCCCGGCCTCTACCTCCCAGCCTCCTTTTGCTGGCATCCGTTCTGTCCGGAAATATAATACTGGGATGTGATTCTTGTTGAAGTAAAAAACGGTCCTTACATTCGGACACGTCTAGTTACCCCGCAAGAGAAAAATAAACACCGGGTCAACCACGCCCACAGACGATTTCTCTTTTGCCTCGACGAGCGGTCGCCCGCGCGGCGGGAGAGCGCAGGCCGGTTTACCCTTGTCTGCACCCATGCCCACGCACCCACGTCGAGATCCGGGGCCGAAACGGCCCAGGGCGGCGCGCCCCCAAACCCCACACTAATCCGACCCACATGTATGTGCACTGCTGCTACTAGTGCTGTGTGTTGCTGCTACTGCTGCTGTTGTGCTGCAGCTGCTGAGGTTAATTTAGTCCGGGCGGTTGCTGCTACTGCTGCTGTGCTGCTGCTGAGGTTAGTTGAGTTGCGGGTCATTTTTTTACGAACAAAACAACGAAGAACAAAAAAATGTACCTGCTGGTGAAAGTTTTTCAAAATTTCAAAATTTGTACAACATGGGGTGTTCCAAGTTACCTGCTCGTCTCAGGGAGGCGGAACGCAATCCCTTGCCACATAGAGCCAGCTAGGCGACGTTTAATGCGCCGAGCGCCGCGACGGAGCTCGCCCGAGATCCAGACATGTTTCATAATGTGCCCACGGAAGGATAGCTTGCCTCGCGGCCGAAAGTGCGAGAAGAAACACTCGACCGCCGGAGCGCAGCGAGCCAAAAAAATACGAAGATCATATTTTACATATACATACTCGTATACACCATATACATGATATACATGATGTACATGATATACATGATATACATTATATACATGATACACATTATATACATTATATACATTATATACATGATATACATGACGTACATGATACACCACACCGAAAAACCGGTGTCGAGTGAAAACGCCAAGTGGTACATACATTTTTTTTTTTTTTCGAACACTTCTACTTTCCAGCTTCTGGACAAGCCGTGGTCACAGATGTCGTCCCTTGTCCTCCCCGGTTCTTGCCTTCAATTTTTTATCGCATACATATGTAGTGTTGAGGTATTAGTGGGGTGTTAGGCCGTTCGACCACTTGCAAAAGGTTAACCGATAGCTTACCCAGACTAAGCCTTATAACACTCTCCCCCCCTGAAACGGCGGGGTAGCAGATCGACCGAACACACCGGCAGCCCTGTCAATAAACCCAAGCCGTTTCATTTCCTGGGTATACCAGGGAGAGTATTTTTCAAGTTCGACATGGGGAAAATCTGGAAAAGATTACTATGGTGGATGTCAGGTTCGAAACCCCGACCCAAAAAACCCATGGTCTGTCGACGACGCCATTTGTTAAGGTGTTAGTGGGGCATTAGTCCGTTTGACCACTTGCAAAAGGTTAACCAATAGCTTACCCAAACTAAGCCTTACAACACTCTCCCCCCCTGAAACGGCGGGATAGCACGTCGGCCGGATATACGGGCGGACCTGTAAATATCCAAGCGATTTCGTAGTGAACGAAACGTCGTCCAGCGTCACAGTACCCTCAACGAAACAGGGGTCGTGTTCTGACAGCGCAAGGTCAGGGCCGACGCCAGAAGCTATCTCCAAAACTCCACGGCTTTTAATTGGCCAACGCGCCCGAGAAATAGGTCGGAAACGCCGAAGGGGAAGGTTTGCGAGCGCTGACCGCTGTTAACGGCTCGGCCGCGGCGCGGACGAGATTCTTGGTTATTGCATTCGCAGTGCAGGTGCGGAACCGACTAGGGGAGGCCGGGTGCGCCGCCCGTTCTCATTGTCGCGAATAGCTTCGCAAACGGCAGAAAGTGCCTCACCAAGCAAGTTTTTCCTCTCCGCTGGCATGGGTTGTTGGCCCTGGGGCCATCCTCCCGGAGATCGATGCCCCACACTGGGTCCAGAGGGCTGGATTCAGCCAGAACCTTGTTGTCAGAGCTTAAAAGGTGATTTTTTTAAGGCTGGATTCTGCGTGAATTTGGCGTAGGTGCCAGATAACACGGCGTTTCGCTTCTCACTGTCCCCAACACCGGAGTCAAAGTTGCGCACGCCTCGACCGATGCGTTTGCGCGTGCTTGGAGAGCCTCACTGCTCGATGGTCTTGGAAAAGCCTGGTCTTTTCGGTCATCATGTACTGCTCCGCGCAAGAATATGGCACGTCGTCAACGGCAAACGACGAATGGGACCACGGTGGAAAATAGGGTGGGGGCTGCCAGAATAACACCACTTTGTCTGTGGAGTACTCGAGATAAGAGTCAAACGCCGTGTTGGAAAATTTGGGCCTGCAATGTCCCCGTCCGGGAACACCAGGCCTCGGGAGCACGACGCGAATCCGAACGCGTGGTTTCTCGCCTCGGGTCTTTCTTCGCTCGTTGGTGGAAAAGCGCGAGAATCCGCTCTAACTGCGCCCGAAAAATGGCCTAGACCGAAGGTGCCAACCCGTCGGCAGCCTCGTTGGACATTTGTGGGTCTGCAATGTTCCCTTCTGGGAACACCAGTCCTCGGCTCTTTGGGCTTGTAGTGTCCCCTTGCGGGAGCACCAGGCCTCGGGAGCAAGATGCGAGTCCGAACCCGGGGTTTCTCGCCTCGGGTCCTCCTCACTCGCTGGCGGAAACTCGTAAGAAGCCGCCCTCGCTGCACCCGAAAAAGAGTCCAACAACGACGGTGCCAACCCGTCGGTAGCCTCGTTGGATATTTGGGTCGGCAATGTCCCCCGCTGGGAACACTAGTCCTCGGCTCTTTGGGCCTGTAGTGTCCCCCTCAGGAACACCAGGCCACGGGAGAGTGTTATAAGGCTTAGTTTGGGTAAGCCATCGGTTAACCTTTTGCAAATGGTCAAACGGACTAATACCCCACTAATTCCTTAACAAATGGCGTCGTCGACAGACCATGTTTTTTTTGGGTCGTGGGTTCGAATCCCACATCCACCATAATAAGCTTTTTTAGACTTTCCCCATGTCGGACTTGAAAAATACTCTCCCCGGTATGTCCGGCCGACCTGCTATCCCGCCGTTTCAGGGGGGGAGAGTGTTACAAGGCTTAGTTTGGGTAAGCTATCGGTTAACTTTTTGCAAGTGGTCAAACGGACTAATACCCCACCAATACCTTAGCGGTAGGCTTTATCGTTTTGTGCTTTTGTGGTGAACAAACCTGTGGCCTGGGTATACAAAACAACTTTTCGGCAAAGCAAGAATGACATGTACCGTTTTTTGGCAAAAACACTTTTTCTGAATAACGGGGCTCCTTAACCTCTTTAGAGCCCCCGAATCCCTCCCTATACTAAGCCCAAGTAGTTTTGTCCCCAAAAACGGGTTTCCAGTTGCAAAGGGGTTAACCTATCAACAAAATCGTCATTTAGAATTTCCAAAAACAAAAATGGAGTAATTTTTGTTGTATACCGAAGTCATGGGATTACTCATCGGCTAGCACTTTTGTCTGTCCCAAGTGCGTTTTTTGCGTTTTTGACCTGGAGGGGTACTAGACTAGTATTATAGTATTATAGTACTATACTCGTAGTATCATAGTATTGTAGTATTATAGTATTGTAGTACTAATCAGTATTATACCTGGTACTATTGTAATATTTTAATACGATAATATTATTATAGTGCTATTATAGTGTTATTGTATGCTACACACTTCCTCAACCAACTGAGGAGCCTCATAAAAAAGTGGCGCACCTCTGCCGTAGCATTTGTTTCAAAACAAAAATCGCCAAAAAGCGGTATACCTTAATAACTCTATCGCAGCATGAGTCTTAAATCACCAAAAAGCGGTATATCGTCAGGACTAGTATTTATGTTTCCTACTATTCATGTAGTCTACACTGCTGTATCAGGACATTTGTTATGTAAGATGCAAAAACGACTCAACAGGATATTTGGGTTTCGCACTATGTGGAAAGCGGCGTACCAGGATACGACACCATCAGTAAAGGCAGCTTCGACGCCTGTGCTGTGAGAGATTAATTCACTCCGTTCTTGCTCTACGCCAACGTCTGCTAAGCGCCAGCTTCTGCATGATCCACTGCAGCAGCGTCGACAGGTTTGTCGACAGGTTATGAGTCTACTACATGGTAGTGTTGATGCAGAGTCAACCATGTCCTCCCCTTTTTGAAAACGATATTCCCCATTCGACGGGGAGCCCAACCAGTATTATGGTTGGATTACACTACAGCGTTCGCTGTTGTGCGAGGGTGGAATTCGCAAGGTACATGTCAGAACTAGAGACCGCCCCAGCAGCACCAAATGAGCATGCCACTCAGGTGAGGCGAGTTCAGTTCGCAAAGGAGCGTCGCTGTTTCGGAGAGAAAGGCGGCAAGCTGTTTACTCAAATTCTTCTGGAGACAGCGGATCATGGATATGATCGTGTCGCCGAGCTATTAAATAGCTGTACTTGCGTAAGCTCCGGTAGGCACAGCGGAGTTTGGCGACGGTCGTGGTGCTGTGATGTCACTAGAGGCCAAGTATCGGCTCGATGGTAAGTCGAGAACGCAAGAGCTGCACGATGAGCTAGCCAGCTTCTCGATCACTGCGGCCGACAAATATGACCCTGCGAGAGTAATTAAGGAATTACGCCGCATTAGCGTCGAGTTGGGAGCACTATAAAATACGTGATGTCGTTGTTCCAGCTCGCAAGACTCACGCGTACGTCAGGGCACCCCTTGATGATGAGCACGAATCATGGAAGGCCGTAGTGTTTACTCATAGGCATCGTGATGGCAGCCCCTCGAGCTTTGAATACGCGGAAGTTCGGGCAACATCACACCATGCCATGCAGATTCGCGACAAAGTTATCACTAAAGGAGAAAATGCGGGGCAAGGTTAACATAATGCAGGAAGTCGCTAGTGTGCGCTGAATACAACGGCGCACGAGGGAACCCGCTATTCCTCCCGTCGAAACGGTCGAGATAGAAGAGAACATCGCGGACATGGTATGAGCAATACACATAGCCTCGATAGAGGTAATAACCATAACGGCGGTTACACGTCGACGAACTCAAACGGGAACTTGTCTGAGGATTTTTATCCACGCGAACGAGGGTACGGCGACCATGCTGCCCAAGGAGGACGAGAGCATAATGGAAATTCCGGAAATAACCACCTTGGTCGATGCAATGACAGCCGCAACTCAACTGAGCACGGATGGCATGACTGGTCCCTTCGCCTATCGCATCTGCAAAGTGACGGCATGCAGCATACTAGTGCGGGCACAGTTCAGTCGCGGAAGGGAAGCGATTTTTCATACGTAATGCACCCAGATTGAACCTGGATGCACCACGCATGATAAATAGTTTCCCGTTCGTAATTGAGCTGTGCAGCACTAGAATGCTGCATGCCGTCACTTTGCTGGTGCCATAGACGAAGGGGCCAGTCATGCCATCCGTGCTCAGTTGAGTTGCGACAACAACTGCGTCGGCCATCGGCCATGGCAGTTCTGTCCGTCGCTTCGATTGCGCTCTCGCCACAGGTCTGACAACATACTATAGTGTACAAGTAAGGCGAGGTGAGCACGGGACGGCAGGCACGTTTGTACGAGTTTGCAAACAACCCTGAAAATCGAACCAATATTGAAGTGAAGGGTTTTCTCGGGCAAGGTGTCTTTAAATCAATAGGAAAAAGCGGCGAAGGCTTGCTTCTTAGCGAAGGAATTTAGCCAACCCGAGGACATTGGTATGTTTTAAAGGTTCGCCCCTGCTCCGTCTGCAGCGTCGCTCAAGAGCTTTTTGCGGGGCCTGCGAACGAAAACGGCGTGCCGACTCTCCATTTTGCGTAGCCCGGGTCATCGTCCCAGGCGATTGCGCGAGACGGTCACTGAGCATTTCAGTGCGTGTTTCCCCGGTTAAGGCGAAACGTCAAACGAAAATTGATCTGTCTGCATAGATCGAAGTATCGACTAAACGAAGGTAGCCCGCATTGGTCCGTGTTCTTGCCCGGTACAGCAGTAGAGTACGGCATGTAGCCTTTCTCTTATGTTTTTCAATTTTTTTCTGTAAACCGTGTGGAGGCAATAGCCATGATCTTGAACGTGCAACTTTGGAGAGCTGAAGCAATACTCTAGATTTGCTTGTGAGCCTGGACGAACTAAAAACGCTCCGGTTTTCGCAGACCGCGTGTATCGTGAATACGCTCAGATCTATTGTTAAGTAACGGGTCGTCGTCATCAGACATTCCAGATCACTCTGGCGTTGATTTGGGGCAGAAGAAGGGGGGGCGACAGGCCATGCCTGGGTGCTAGAGGCTGTCAGATGTCGTTGCCTAGCATAGCGAGGACGGGTATCGCTAATCGACACACGACGCGTATGAAAATAGGCGGAAGTGTGGTGAGCTAAAGCTTTATTTTTCCCCATCCGCCGGAGGATAAAAAAAAAAAAAAAAAAAAAAGCTAGCTACATGGTACCTCGTCTGTGCTATAAACTTCTCGCCGCTCACATGACCCCCCAGAGAGACATTAAAAAACTGTGATAGATTTTGGACGAAAGTGCCTTCCATTGTAAACAGCGTGTGTTAGCGCTACGCGTATAGAATGGACGTGGACGAGATGGGATAGGCAGCCAGCATATGCTGCTTCGCGGAGCATAGGCGAGTAGAGTGCTTTGTGGTACAATCGGGCCCTTTTCAGCGCGATACATGGTACCGGCATATATGAACGGTTGGGCGTCTGAAAAGCGGGAGTGTCGCAAAGAAAAGAGTGTACTTGTTAAATTAAAGGGTGGGGGACACAGAGTGCCCCCTGCAGGTCTGCCAATTGAGCAGGTCCTCGGAGAGTACTCACTTTCGTTCCTTCGTAGAGATATAGCTGTATTCGTTTCCACCAGCGCCCGGGATAGCTTCTGAGATCGGAGGCGCGTGCCTCCGATCTAATTCCTAACTTCCCCGAATATAAACCGCCAACCTTATCATACGAAACCCATCCAAATGATCCCAAATTCGGATACCTACAGGCCTTTCGAGGCCGTATCTTAACACTAGCCCACCCTGATGAGTCGCATATGCAGAAATATGGGAGGTTCGGGGAAACTCCGGTTCTACGAACTAGACCATGAGTCGAAGATGCGGCTCCTCAAACCCCACTCCCACACCTCTAACCGTCTGGCTACTATGGAGCCAGGAACACGCGACCTGTGTCGGCTCTTACTGTGTGTATTCATACAAGGTTCGTACATTGCTTGGGCCGTCACTGTTAGAGACCAGGGAGGGTGCTCATTTGGGTCAACACACCAGCGTAGCGATGGCTGTGTCCTGGTGCGGATACTTCGTAGGGCGTGTATCAGCCTGATAGGCGTCATGCGTTCGAGATGGTGCCCGGGGCGCATGTACTCCTACTGTCACGCCTGCTCTCATCCCCGCTCTCCTCCTTCTCGACCGAACAAGGGCGTGATATGAACGTAACAACATGTTTACAACAAAACGCACACGGGGGTCTACGTCTTACAGGAGGACATCACGAGTAGGTTGTCCAGTAGCAATCGCAGATGTAAAATACTGCTGCATGAACTAACAATGCCGAAGTTGGAGCACCAAGAGTTTAACACAGAGTCGCTCACGTGAAAAGTTCCTTCCAGAATCAACCTAAGTTCGCTAGTCGTGGAGACTAGACCTATGAAAAACTTAACCCTAATCCTAACCCTGACCCTTCCCTCTATCCTTAATTGACACGTTTGCCTTCGAAACAGGTCGTCAACGGATTCCATTTCAGCCGAGGGTGTTCGGGTCAGCAGGAATTTTGACCAAAACAAAGAATATACTTTAGCGGTCGAAACACCCAATCTCGTCAACATCGATCTCCGCACCCTCCAAGCGACGTGACTGGAGTAACCCAACATGTAGGAGTTCTAGCAAAAAGATATATACATAACTGATAGAGGAGTCAATAACCCGAGCCTTGTTTTGAATACCAGACTCACCGCTTGCTTCCAGCACAGTCCGTGCTTCCCGTTCGCTTGGGTCCGCCTCGCCCGCCTGTGCTGCCATGATAACAGATAATCCCACGAAACCTTTTCCCACCCCGTCTTCTTTCGGCAAACCTCCCCCTTCTCTCCATATCCCCCCCAGCACCGACAGAAGATGCAACTGGAGGCCCCTTGCTCGAGGAAAAACGTAGAATTTGTCGACATCATATCGCACCGCACAAACGCTTACTATAAAAAATGTGAAGGCGAACATGTCTCATGAACGATTGACAAGGCCGGGTTACCATATACACACCGCATCATACCAACAATGGGATGCGGCGGCTGTATACAGTAGCACTACCCATGAGTCTCGTAGTCGCGTGACGGAATAGGCTACCGGGTAGTGAGCAGTGCTATCAATATTGTATAACAAACAAATCACATTTCGAGTTGGAGAAATCTCGCGAAGCCGTCGTATGAATAAAAGCACAACGCACACCTACCTACATGTTTACTATTAATAGCCGTATACCCCTCAACGAATACCCCCGTACCACGCAGACACAAGTAGTCTAGTAGTGACTCACCTAACGGTGGTGAACTTAACGATGTACGAGCCGCGTAGCTTCATCTCAGTTCGCGGCGAAGGATCGAACACAAAGAAATCACAACCACAAGCCCCTCCGTCCTCCACTGGGGGCAGAGGAATAGCGCACACAACCAAGCTCTCCTCGCCAGAGCTCACGACAACGCACCATTTTTCCCCGTTGCAAGCCTCTAGCGCAGCATTCTTGAGAGCGTGGATCTGTCGCAGCAGCAGCGTCTCGTCTCGCTCCGCCTTGAAGTTTCTTGATACGCGGATCTCACGGCCAATGCAGGCCAACCGATTTCCGAAAATCCCTCGAACTTTAGTGAGTAGATCAGAGACCGCGGTGTTTACGGTTCCTCCCTTCTGCGACCGAGTTGTCCCTGCAAGGGCTGCAGCTAATCGGCCGCCGAGCTCAGCTGCGCTCTGCATGATGGTCTCGAGATCGCCAGCTGACATCGCGATCCCACCCGTTCCAACATGACTCGCCAGGCGAACATCTACATGTTCATCGCTAGTCAATGGGCTGTGGGCTATAGGGTAGTGCGATAGGAACCGGTCGGTAAAGCCCAGGCAGCAGAGGGTTGATGCAGGTGTCGGCAGAGTAGCTCGAGGGGGGAACGTTGCCAAGGAGTCAGGTGCTGTCGCTGATACAACTTTGTCGAAAACTGAGGAAAACATGGGCGGCGATCTCTGCTGCTGTGATCCTGCAGATAAACGACCGTGTGGAAGAAGTCTCGCCGCTCGCGCCGACGACAATATTTTATCCTAGCACTTCAACGTTGCTCCGCCCATGCCTTGCTTGGGGCTGCGAGATGGCTGTAGCCTCGAGTCCTCTCTGGAAGCTGCCACGCAGGGTAGTGATATTGACGATTCGATCACCTCATGCGAGAGATCCGACACGGAGATGATCGAGGATCTCAAGGTTGCCAAAAACGCCCAAATAACCGTCAACCTCCGAACATCGAAGAAGCCAGCCAAAACAACCGGGGCTCGGCGTCTCCCCAGGCGGATCCAACCAAAACAAGCAACACCACCACTGATATGCCGTCAGTGGAGGGCTCAAGGGTTGTCGGGTACGGTGTTGCACTGACTGGATGCCTGCGTTGGGATCTGTGCCCCCTTGCAAGATCTTTTGAAATCCTAATATGGGAGTTCACACAATTTTGGTGGCGTTTTTAAACCGGAGAACGTTGCAGCACCGAGATCTGGACCAGTTGACCTAGTGTGTGTGCTGTGTGTGCTGTGTGCAGTGCGTGTGTGCTGCTGTGTGTGGCCTGCGGGGCCATTATGGGCAAATATGATGGCTGGCAGTGGCTTGGTGAGCTCTCGAAGATCTTGCAGACGTTTCGCCACATGTACTTACATCGAAAGGCAGAGGAGAAACATCCTGCTTTGGGAGACTGGCGGCGAGAGCTTCGTCAATTCTTGAATGTGAGCCAGGCCAGGCATTCGCTCGCAAACCGATACCAGCCAGCCAGCCAGCCAGATTACGTAGCTATTAAGAAGTATACCCAAGACCATGTATACGCTGCGGGTAGTGATGAACGCGTGATCGTGTTCGATGCCACAGACTGTTCTCGATACCCCTATCATACCTCCGTTCGCTGTACGTTACACCTGCGGACACTCTATTATCGTACCTGGTATAGAGCATTGCTCACCCCTGCTCGCTCGTTATCTTGCTGCGAACACGTTCAGGATCTGCTTTTGAGTTGTCGTTTAGCTGCACGAGAGGAAGAGGGCTCGCCCTGGGTGCACTACCAATTCGACACGTTCTGCTCTGTCCTTACTCACGGCTACTGTGACTGGTGAGTCTTGTTCGTACGTTGTGTGTACACTACAGCAGTACTCGTATTAATACGGCTATGACCTACGAGTGTATTAGACTAGACTATAGTCTGTGGTATTAACGGGAACGTCTTCGTGATATTCCTGGTACCCGGTACGAGGTATCTGTACCGGAGGTAACGCTGCTGTATCTGAGCAACACAGTCTTGTAGTATGAGTTGGTTAAGGGGGTTCTGGCCTGCTTCCTCTTGCCGCCAGCGTTAGTGAGCAGGGGCAAGGGTGCCATTAATTTCCATTTTGCTGAGGCTGTATCTCTGAGCGTAAAACTACGAATGGTATAGACGTAAAATCTCTCTGCCTGCAGATGCGCGGCGGAGCAGATTGGCGTCTTGCGGCACGAAGCAAGAAAACAGATAGCAAAACACGTGCACCCACCTTTTGGGGAATAATTACTTTGAGTCAGTATGAACACTGTTAGGTCTGGGACTGGAAGTCGATTTGACCCAAAAAAATGGCAGATCTATTCGACGAAAACCGCCAAAAATTCCAAAAAAATGTCTCGGAGAAAAAAATTGCCAACACTGTTTTTACTTGGTTTCAGACTGAAGTCATGTTTGACAGGGTATCACAAAATACTCCAACACAGGAGGCGAGTTGGATCCTGAAATTCGACAGACACGTGTAATCAGTGTAAACGGAGGGAAGTACTGATTATTCAGAATTTTCCGTTATATTTTGAAGTCTAATCGGACGGAAATGTGCGGGAAAACTCGTGTGTTCTGCTTACATTCGTCTCTTGCTCAATGGGGTCGAACTACTGCAACTGGGTATTGGTAAAATACCAGTGTTCCCCTCCGCCGGGACTTGGCGGAGACAGCAAAGCAATCCGCTCTCAAATCCAGTTAATAGCCGGCGAGAAATTCGCAATCAAAGTTGGCCCCATTGGGTCATTCTGGCAGAGTGATTGTGCAAAGTTAGCCGTGGGCAACTCGAAAAAACCTGAAGGCACCGGACCGAAAGGAAAAAATAAAAAACTTTGCAAAAGGTCAAGGAAGCTTATCGGGCGGGTACCGTGACCACGACGGCAGACGCGGGTGTGGCTGCACGCCGGGCGCTTGCCATCCAGCGCGACGAAAGCCGGGTCGATACCGCTGAGGCAAAGTCTTTGCTGCAAGATGTCTCTCATCAGTTGTCCGAGGAGAAAGGCAAACTCAACCTGGAGCAGGACCTCCGGCACGAGTCAGATGCAGCCTTGGCCCAAACCCGAGTCGAGCTACACGCACAGCAGCAACTTTCCCGCGAGCTAGAGGTGAAGCGTGCTGCGTCGGAGGCACGCGAGATAGAGTTGGGAAAGACGCTGGAGGAGGTTCGCGAGGAAAAAAAAACTACGGCACAGCAGGAGGGGGGTCAGCACCTCCGCTTTCAAGCGTGTCCGACACGGGATGCATAGGCCTGCTGTCGGCCATCTTGCCGGAGGGCCCACCAGAAGATGTGTTCGGCCCACGCTAGCTGTCCCTTGAGTACGCTGCTACACGCGGGGGGTAGAGCAGCGCCTCGGGCAGCAGCAGCAGCAGCAGCAGCAGCAGCAGCAGCAGCAGCAGAAGCAACAGCTATTTTTTTTCTACACACGCTCCAACTTGTTTGCCGCAGAACAGCAGCAAGCGGCACAGGCTTTGCTTTCACGAATATTTTTTTGTAGGTGATGTGGCGCCTTTCCCCCCATCGCTGATTGGTTGATCTCCTAAAGAGTGTTTTTCCCAGAGAACGACCATGGGACATTTTTTTCCCAAATTCTATGTCCAAAATTTTCTGTTTGCAATGTCAACACGTGCAGTGTTTAACGCAGGGGATTAGGGTCGATCCTAACGATACGTACAGCACTTCAGTTTTTGATGAAGTTTCGGCATTTTACCAAATCTGCGAAGGTTGAATCTTCCCGAGTACGAGCCTCAGTTGGCTCGCAAAACAATTGTCCACCCGGCACAGAACCGCCACTACAGCAGCAACGCTCGCGGAAGACACCCACGTGGTTGTCCCACTGGAGTCGGCCTTACTCGTAGGCACGTGTCGGGGCCTTGGGGAGTGAAATCCATCACCAACTCGTCGCGCTACAACGCCCAACGTGACAAAAAAGTCTCAGCTACAACTGCCTTCAGCGAGCTCGTTCGGTCGGCCTCCTTGTTGATTGGGGATTTTCAGTATGACAGTTACGTATCAGCTTCGTGCCGGCTCGGGCTTCTGGACTATTATTGGGTACCTAATAGTACCTGGTTGGCGTTCTTGATGGTAGACTGCTGTGCGCTATCGCTCGGGAGCTCACTCTTCTCGGAGATCTTGCGCACGAGTTCTCTTCTCGGAGGTCTCACCTATGAGTTCTCTGCTCGACTTGCCTCTACCCTGTGGTTGGGAGACGTAATACAATGACTTAAAACCTACCCCGCTTGGAGCTAACGAACACTCTAGAGAGCGAACCAATTTGGTCTAGCCTCATGAGGGGTCTACGGGCCAGCAGTATTGGAACAGGGCCGTGCTTTTATCGAAGCTTGGTGGGGAAGGAAGGGCCATGTTTGTGGAGCCAATTTTTTTTCGAGATCAGCGGAGACGAGCTGCAAGGCGCAAGGAGAAGTCCGGTGGGGAGAAGGAGAGAGCCACCGCTGGTATGTCAGGGAGAGATGCTGTACTGCCATCGTCGGAGTTCTTCGATGGTGGAAGAAGGAGGGCAGCTTGATAAGCGAGTTGTCTTCGGACCCAGAGATGATGTTTTTGTGGAGACATTGTTTTCAGGGAGAAGCCACTGCTGCTGTAGACTTACGTACCGCAGTAGTAGCTAAGGCCCTACGGTGGAGCATGACCGTAGGCAGGGACTAGCAGCAGCTTACGTCCATGATGATAGCGTTACCTAGGACACCCCCACCGTATACAGCGGACAGGGGGGTTTGCAACAGCAGCTGAAAGCCCTATGGCGGAAGGACAGCCGTAGGCACCCTCGCCGTGTGTTACAAGCGGGGAATTCTTAGTCGCAAGGCATTTATTTTTTATATATTTGCCGTGCGCCCTCTACTTCAGAAGGTTGGTTGTGGAGGCAGCAGGTATGGGGTTATCTCATTCTCCGCGAGAAGTCGCGTGGCCGCCAGCCGTGTGCACCCTACCATGGCGAGTGATTTGGTAGGGCGAAGTCGCGCGGCATAATAGCCACGTGCTTCCTGCTGCTGGTAACAGTGGTAGGAAAGGACGTGGGATAATCGTGGGCAGTCTGCAGCAGTACCAAATAACGATGGGGTTTCATCTCGGCAACAAGTCGACCGGCATGGCCGCACGCACTCCATGATATACAGCAGCAACAGCAGCAGCAGGAGAGGTCATGGGCGGAGCAGATCGGTTCATCATTTCGCCAGCCGGAGCTTTATGGTTCGGCAACATCGGGGGGCGAGGGGGGGGTACAGATCTGGTCAAAGTGGTGAATTTATTTTGACGATGGATTCACTTTTCGATCGAAGCATTGTTTTTGGTCGAATATGACGTCCCTATTTATTTACTTCAAGAGTGAAGACCCGTTAAATATTAGGCAATTTATTTGCAGTTAGAGTGGAGACCCGCAGATAGTATCAACTAAGATTCGTTATGGGTGGTATACGTAGCCTTTTTCACCTGGTAGTTTTGAAGTGTGTTTTCATGTTCAAATCAAACAGTCTTTGTAAATCCGGAAAACTTGTAGTGTTTTCCTGGTGTAGACAGGACCAGAAGGGAACTGGTGGAGCTGATATACATACGATAACGCCTGGCAATTTGGAAGTGTGCTTTTCATGTTCAAATCAAATAGTCTTTGTAAATCCAAAAAACCTGTATATAGCTTGATGGGTGGTTGCAATCTTGTTTGGGAATTCAAAGGATAAGATATTTTGAGAATTTGATTATCTCACAAGCAAGTTGTTTAGCATTTGTTTTGCAATGAAAAACGAGGTGGCTTGTGGATGGTCAGATACTCTTTGTATCAGGGAGAGCGTATGCTAATTTTCGCGTCGGATAAATTCTGTGTTTGCGGACAAAAATGTATGCTATATTACTTTACCGATATGATTCTTGTATCTATGGCGGTAGTAGGGGACAACGGAAGACCTTTGGCCGGGTGACCTTGCGATCTCTGGCATTTTATCTGTCGCAATTAGTTTTTGCCTTAATGGCGCGGCTGCTGTAATCTGTTCGTGTGGTTACAATTGTTGTAAGTGGGAGTATGGGAGAGGTTTTCGCTCATAAGAATGAGTTTCCTCTTGCCATTTTTTGTTGTTTTAGGTGATGGAATTGAGTCAATTGCTGATTCGTCACTGTCTCGTGAAGAATCCGGGAGGGTGTTGATTTGGGATGTTCAGCATGCCAGTTACGTATCAGTTTCGTGCCGGTTCAGGCTTCTGGACTATTATTGGGTACCTAATAGTACCTGGTTGGCGTTCTTGATGGTAGGCTGCTGTGCGCTCTCGCTCGGGAGCTCAGTCTTCTCGGAGGTCTTACGCTCGAGTTCCCTTCTCGGAGATCTCACGCATAAGTTCTCTGCTCGACTTGCCTCTACCCTGTGGTTGGGGTACGTAATACAATGACTTGAAACCTACCCCGCTTGGAGCTAACGAACGCTCCTCGGTGCGGTTACTTTGTCAACTCGACGAAGAGAGCTCAGGAGCCCACTGCGCCTTCTGCGATCAGCCATGACCTACCAATGGCCTTGGGAACGACCCTGCTCAGTCTCGTGCGCTCGCGAGTGGTGGCACAGCTCGAGCGGTGCCGCTGCCCGATCCTCTACAACCTTGTACCTAAATTTTGTTTTTTTCCCTAGAAAAACTGAAAAACTAAAAGCAAGTTTTTCCGGGGGTGATTTTTTTTAGTTTTTTCCCGAAATAATTTCTATTTCGGGAAAAACCGAAACTTTCGGTAAAAAACGAAATAATAGCTTTGTTAGGAACGACCCTTAGACGAGACATCACTCCCTGGCGCATGGCTCCATAGCTCACAGCTGGCTTACATCCCCGGGATTGTATCTAGGGAAACGCGTGACTCTTCTTCGCTCGTTCCGTACGCCACTCGCTCTTGCAACAGGTTCTCCGCGGATGCCTTCGGGTGCGGCCTAATGCCGGAGGTTCTGGATGCTCTCCTCGAGGTATGTATGTCTCTCTCGCTCTGCTTCCCCCGAGTGTGTCGGGGCATGCTTGTAATTCACCGTGGGCTTTAGAGGGGAAATTGACGAGTAGGATTGACGATTACAGTTACAGTTTCACAGGTTATGAATCTACCACGAAGCAAAGCGGGAGGACGATGTTAGTTATGCTCAACTAGCTCAAACGCAAGGAGCTGAATGACACGCGCCTAGCATCAACTATCGTACATTTCGCGCTCACATTGGAAAACGCGAGCCCTAATAGAGTCAATGCTATCCATATCGCCCTGCTGATTACCTGGTAGGCAAGAGGGGCTCCGCTCCCTGGCCAACTTAACCTCGGGCTAAAACACTCTCACCGTGACAGCAATACGTTGCTAAAGCATATGAACAGCGTTCATATCGGGGTTATGTGGGGTTTCTCAACTCTGCGCGCGGTTTGGCCTTGATGTTACACGTATGATACGATGCCGCATGCTTGTTGTTTGTCTGATGTTGCAGGTTCAATCAGAGCTTGCGGTGTGTGCGCCAGCGATTGTTCAGGTGCTTCTGCAACGTCTGGCCACCCTTCGTCCCGCTAGCGAGGTGAGATATGTTCTACCATGCGCTCTCTCTTGATATGTGCTTCAGCGAGTTCCGTCGTCTAATGTCTTGGTTTGGATGTTTGGCTCCCTGCCTACACCCTACTGCTCTTTTACGCCACCCTCACCAGTTATACCTTTTTGCGGCGCACCAAGAACTAACCTTTACTATTGCTGTACGAAACCGGTAGCACATAAGAGACGAGGGTTTCCACGAGCCAGAAATTTGACCAACACTAAAACTTCGGACTTGAAATGCCTCCTGTTTTCTCGAACAAGACAGGTCCTTGAGCCAAGAGTCAATTGCAGCGGGCGCAGTATGATATATATGCTGTTTCGTTCAAATGGACGGCTGGTGTGCAGCCATGGCAGCTACCCTACTGCTCATGCACGCATCTGGCTCCCTCGAAGAGACATGGAACCCTCCACCCGTCCTCCCGCTACCCTTGTCGTTCTGCTTGCCCGTCCTCGCCCTTCTTCGCCTTGTATTCCTTCCCATCGCGACAGACGAAGCGCTCGTTTAACTTGCTTGTGAACGGGCTAGAGCGCGCTCTCGACGCTTGTCCAGCAATTCCTGGCGCAGCCTTAGAGACATCGATCGAGAACTGCCTTCGAAAGCCGTCACTCGACGCGAGCTGGTCGCTGCGAGCTGCACGCATGTTCGTCCGGGCGTTGCTGTCGTTGGTTTCTCGGTCTCCGCGGTCGCTGTGTCAGTCGGTGGTGCCTGTGCTGGTGAGGTTTGTGTCGGAGCGGGAGTGCGACTTGAGCGGTGAGTGGTGGACGTCTATTTAGCGGGGTGCCATGCAGGGGCAAAGCATCTACAGTGCCACTGTCGCGGTGCAATCGTTACTCAGACTGCAGTATGTTTAACCCGTCCACCTATAAGATTGCTTCGACTAACACTTTTTCAACGTTACATAGCCTATCCCGTTTACATGTACCCGTCCCGTGGCCCGTACGTAACACATTGATAAGTTTTGGTACGTTTTGTTTACAAACTACTTAAATTTGAGTAGGATATTTTTTGCACTCGGGAAAGGGTTAAGGACCTTAACCGTATCATTTTCCAGGGCTTTCACGGGTCAAAATCCGACCAGCGGGTTGCGTCAGGAGGTTTCCAGGTTCTCGCGGGTCGGGTTGGGTCGGATCGGGTCGGGTCAGGGCATGTTCGAATTGTCACGGGTCGGGTCCGGAGGTTTTTGACTATCACGGGTCGGGTCGGGTCACCTTGGCCAGGTTTTTGACTATTACGAGTCGGGTCGGGTCACCCTGGCCAGACCCGGCCCGCGAAAAGTGACCTGGCCCATGAAAAGCTCTGCGGTTTTCGTTCACGCTTGGGAACATGCTAGGGTATTATAAGTTGCACCACTAACACCATTACCATTACCACCACTAACACCATTACCATTAGCACCACTAGCACCACTAGCACCACTAGCACCACTAACACCACTAACACCATTAGCACCACTAACACCATTACCACGATTGTGTTTAGGAGGCTCCGACTCCTCGGTTGAGGAGCTGTATAGTACTATAATACTATACTACTATAATACTATAATACAATAACACTGTAACACATAAAAAACTAAGTGATTCGGAGAAAAATAAAAGCTCTCCCCAGTGAACATGAATATTCCCATGACGTTGGTATGCAACGAAACATGTTGCAATTTTGTTTTGATGACATCCCAATCAATTTTTTTTTCATGAGAAAATCCACACAATCCTGGGTAAAGGAGCCCCTCCACTCAGACACTCAGATTCGTTTTTCCCAGACAAAACATGCTAAAAAGTGCAAACCCTATCGCAGCGTGCGTCCTTGGCTATTGGCTAGACGTTCAATGCCATCACAGATTGTGAGGGTGTCATATTGGGAGGTACAGATCTATCGGCTATTCTGATTGCTACAACCCTGGTCAACAAACAAGACCACCAGCAAGGATACCCCTTCAAGAGCCGCGCTGGCCATACGGTAATTCTCTCCGTGCATTTTCCACCTTTTGGTCTTTTGTGTTGTACAGTTTTTCTTTTCTGCAGCAGCTATACAATTTCCATTAAAATATAGCTACACAATTTCCATCGTAATACAGGCTTATCAAATACGCCTTGGGGAAAGCGGCACACCTCTTATAAACCAAACCTGGTCCACGTGGTCCACGTTCACAGACGGGCTTTGAAGACAGCTACGAAACGTTTAGCCCAATATTCTTTGAACTACCAGCATATCACTAAAACCAAGCCTTGTTATGTTTGCATTCCGTAAATATATGCCTTGATTTTGGCCATTCTGCAGCCCCTAACGCGTACAAGTACATTGAGGCGCTCGTGCTGTAACGAACGCGGGGCTCCGATAGAGGCTGGCATCGATCGGTATGCCAGGGGTTAGCATTGTCGCCGAAGTGCAATGTTAAACAACATCGTTGGCGCGAGAACTCGTATTTCACGTTGAACATTAGACTAGATGGCAAAAATATACTCTGGAGAGTATTTGTAATGTTATTCTCTTGAGCCGTTCACCGGGTTGAAGAATGCGACGGAGTGATGTGGCAGTATAAAAAAAAAATTGCTGTGAATGTAACCTTTTTGTCCTAGATCGGCGGCGAAGGAGGAGCAGGTTTGGTTCGGGAGGCGTGCCGCTTTCCGTGAGGCGTTTTTCCTGTCGCTGTAATATATACTAGAAAAAATATAGCTTCTGCTGAAAACAACAAAATCACAGTTTTGTACTCAAGAAATCAACAAAAAATACACGCGCAAAAAAGTAGTCCCAAGTGGTCCCTTAATGCCCCAACACAGACAACAGCTTTTCCCTCGTTCTGGCCATATGACGCACAATGATCAAGAAATATAGCTCCTGCACCGCTGCCAACGCATCGCACGGTTCGTTCTCCTCCTCAGATTCGCAAGACCTGGCGAAAGGGTCTCCACGGGCCTTGCCCTGCGTTTCGTGTGCGGGGTCCGACACCTCCTGGGATGAAGCCAATGCCCCAGGAGCTAAAGCACGGCCATTGCGCTGCAATGCGCATGCAAAGAGGGACGTCGTGTTGGAGGGCCTCCTGCGATGGGCGGTCGACATCCACTTCCGACGGTGCTCGCGCGTGCTCCAGGCTTCGTTGTATCGTGCCGCATGCGAGGGGATCCGACAAGCTCTAGACGCCGCTACGGCTGCATCCAGGCGCGTCTCCCCTCCTTTCTTCCCTCTCGCGTGTAGACTGCTGCTTTCTTTCGTGGGGGGGCTTGCTGGAGATGATGGTGCGTACGTCGCTTCGTTTCTTCAGAAGCGCTGCGCTGCCGAGCTATTGCCTTTTCTCGCTCCTGCAAGCTCGATGTCTTCGACCAATAGAACGCCGACAGGAAGGCGTGCCGTCGTGAGGGCAGCAAGACTTCAACTTCCCGTTCTTGAAGCGTACGTGGGTCACCTGTGTCTCTGCCGACATGTGAGCGACACAACAGCCGCGTCTCATCTCTTGTGGCTTGCACGAAAAGCTCTGGTGGCACTTCGTTTGCTGGACAGCCCAAGTCCGTTAGGAACAGCTTACCGCCAGCCATCAAGCGGGAACATTTCTGCGGTTCTGAAGTCGCTTTCTCACGCTCTCGCACTTTTGCTTACCCGGCCCAAGCGGGGTACCGGTATTTTGAGCGGTGCACCTGGCAATGCGGGGAATTTTCTGGAAATAATTTTCGATAGTGATGCGCGCCCGCTGCTCGATTTGCCGAAGCCTCTGGCGGAGGCAGCCCTTGGCGTGCTCCAAGCAGCGGGGTTTTTACAGCTCACCCACCCAGAGGTGCTGTTGGAATCATACCCACCGGTGGCCGTAGATCAAGAAGTCGACACGGTGGCGAGAACTGATACAAGTGCCACCGAAACTGACTCGTCGAAGGATGGCGTTAAGGAAGAGTCTTTCTCCGGCGGCGTCGATTTTCGCATGGCAAGCTTGTCGTTCCACAGGAGCTGGTCGCTCGCAGCGGCGGGCTTGGATTCACACCTTCCCTTGCTAACTCACCGAAAACGAGACTTGGACGGTTCCAGGCATGGTGATTCCAGGGATGGTGGTAGTGATGACTCTGACGGTGGGGAATCGGGTCGAAGTTCTGAGGATGAATCGACGAGGGAAAACGGATGGGGAAGCGTGCCGGATGAAGTGTCCTTGCGCGTGTTTTCGTTCATCACCCCGAAGCGAGTGTGCCGCCTCATGTGCGTTGATCGCGCGTGGCGAGAGCTACTCTTGGTGGAGAGGGTGTGGAAACCTCTGTTTGAAGCTCGCTGGCCTTTGAGAGAAATGAAGGATGGCAAGGATCTTGCGCAAGCCTCCGAAAGACTTCTGCAAACGATTGGTTCGGAGGCAGACACGAAGCGCAAGAGAAAGCGAAGGAAGCATCACGTCGTACACTGGCAGCTTCTGGAGGTGAGAGAGCTGACTATTCCTGCCAGATGTGTTTGTCGGGAAAACGTACAACTCCGGTTTGCTTGAAACCTGTGTGATTCGATAGTCGGGCGCCTCTCTGTCAAAATATTGGGGCAACCTGAAACGAGGCGGGTGTGGGGCAATCACCTAGAGGCTGCTTTAACTCCCAAACCCACCCTTTGAAGCCCGCGTAACCCCTTTTTTGTCGGCGTAGGTTAGGCTCTTGCCTCGTGAAGCCCGATACTCCTACCTACGGCTGCGGATGACGCCATGCCCTATCCGAGTTGAAATATGTGAAACTAGAGTTTCAACGCCCCATTGTGGCGTTAGCGATCGAATCAGTTCGGGCAGAATCCAACGGTTGGAGCTCTCTTAGGCTTGGCTGTATGCGTGTTATGATAGCAACTTTTTTGTGACGTACAAATCAATTTTTCGGTATGATCCCCCAGCGTGCGAGACCACTCCGCACATTTACTACTAAGCCACGACGCAGGTGTGCACGCTTAGTTTCGTTGAGCGTGCAAAAACGTCAATGCTACAGCACTGGCAACTATTGTAGCGTAGGCAGTGTAGTCGGATCGGCGTGACGATGCTAATTCGCCCGCGCCGCAGGCCATGGTTTGGGGTTTCGGTGTTGTACTCTCCAGAATAGATAACTCCAATGTCGCGTTGCGGTTCTCTATCACTTGCGTACATGGGATCCATGTTGGTGTCGAGGCTCCCGCGGCGCATTGGAGGCGATGCTATTGCAAGTCCTCCTTCTGTAGGTCGCACGTACAGTTTTTACCGTTGCAAGGCCATATCTTTTCGTCAGAAGATTTGTAGGAACGGTAGTCGCTCCAGAAGTGTAGGATATCGTATCTTGCAGTACAAGTAGTCGTGGAGTCTCCGTACATTCAGGTAACAGAGAGTCGGACAAATCATTTTCCCGCCGAAAGGTAATCACTATCCACTCTTATTTTCCTGTGAAAGCACTTCTCCTTGCCTCAAGGCACTTCTATCGTTTGCCTTTGCTTGGTTCGCCGTTGGACCTTGCCCCAACCTGCCGTGTACTAGACGCTAAGAAGGGCAAGAGGATTACTTGTAGCAGTCATGAGTCGAACCTGGGATACCCGATCCCTCATTTGGCGTGGACGGCAAGACACCAATCCCTCACTTAACCCTTTTTGTACTGCAAGAAGGAACCATCTCTGTCCCCAAGTAGTTTTGTCTCTAAAGCTTGGAAAGCTTGGAAAGGCTGAAGAGCTTGGAAAGCTTGGAAAGGTCCAAGCTAGTTGTTTTTCGGCCAAGCTAGTTTTTCCTCTCGTCATGTTTGGCTTTCGATAATATGACGTACGCTCCAGGTATAGGCCTTTGATGTTGTGGTAGATGGTTTTCTGGTCAGCAGTTGCACGCGCTTGTGGAAAACGTCATTTGAGCGCGACAACCAAATGACAGCCTGATTGTATTTTCCCATGTCCTTGTACGACACTAAGACCACACCACCAAGGCAAGACTGGACGGCGCTGTACCGAGATCGGCATCGGGCAGAGCGAACAGCCAGAGGGAAAAATTCAGCAAGGACAAATTTCCCGTGGCGTGTGTGTCCTTTCCTCGGTTGCGTGTCCTTGCTCAAGTCCGAGTTTGCAGTCAAGGTGGGAGAAATTAGGAAGGGCCCCCTTAGCGTATTCACAAGTAGCGGGGACAGTCGAGCGCCGCAGCCACGAGGGGGCAATCGAGTGCCACGGTTTCCTTCCTGACAACGCGCTATTGCACCATATCATACTGTTGATGCAAGAGTTTTGTTTGGCGCTAGATTATTCAACGTAAACCTTTCAAACAAGAGGCGCCTTGGCTTTTGTATAGATATAAGCTATCCGTAGGGATGGGGAAACGTGACATTTGCTGGCTTAGTTAAGGACCGGCTAAGTGCTCTTATTAATGCTTCAACGGTCCTTACATTCCCGTTGTGAGTCGTATATCGTACGCTGAGATGGTGAAACGTAGGCTGTGACTTGAGTGTACCCTTCACATGTAGTATATTTGAGCACTACTTGCCGGTACATATCCAAGATCACGTGTATAGTATGAACATCGCTGTGTCCGCTAATGCCGTGTTCTCTTGCGCCCCCTGGTTCCCCGAACCGCAACAGCGACACGTCAAAACACACAGGCGGCCACCACAGAAACGGCGCGTTGCGAAGAAGCCTTCGACGCCAGCAAAGAAGAGGAGAGCACCAACAGGCGCAATGACATCAGAATCGCCTTGACAGGCCATATCGGCGAGTTGAAAGTGTGGCACTCTTATAAGTTACATGTTGGACTTGTGGCTTTTGTACTGCAGTTGCATGATGAATATATTCCGGTCACTGGTGCACCCTGTGCCCGGGTCGAATTTCGTTCAGCAGTCTCCAACGTGCTGAACCACTTTTGTTTGTAGGTCGGCGAGTTGCACTAGTGGCGGTCATAGTTGCGTGCCTGCCCGGGTCTTCTTCCACGCGAGTTCAGACGTCTCCTACGTTCTGAACTACTGTTTGTGTATTTGTACGAGGGGAATCTTTTGAACGGGGCTGTGGCATTTGTGTCCGGATGTTGTTGGATGCGAGTTCGCAAGTCTCCTACTTCCTGCAGTACGTTTTGTGTGTTTGTAAGAAGGAAATAAAAGTATTGGATGGGACTTTGAAAGAAGACAGTGTCCAAAGCCGGCCGGGGGAGTGGTCCGGTGACGCGCGTTTTTTTGTCTTGGCATTGAAAGACTGGATAATTAAAATTGAAGTTTATCTGAAATCAAGGGCCCCAAGTAGCACTTCGGAACTAGTCTACAGCAGTATTAGCAATGTACTCGAATATGTCTGCCCTCCGCGAAAGCGATGACCCTGAGCGTGAGCTTCAACGAGGCGAGGCGCCGTGCGTTGAGTTTGAGGCAATCGGTAGATGGGGTAATCGGGTTGCGTCAGGTGTTCTTTGCTTGACGAGAACCTATTAAATGTTCAACTTATGTAGACGAAAGCGGTAAGATGTGAGCACGGAAGTGCACAAGATCTTGCGTACCAGGTGCGTCGGACAAAAAGTGTATGAAAGAATTTCTGACCTGGGGGTGGCACCTTGCCCTTCCCGGGTGCGGCCGGACCTCGGCGTTCGTCCGAGGGTCAACTCTCGCAGCGCCCTGGCTCTATGAGCCCCAGCCAATGGGGGTGGGGTTTCCCAACCGTGCGGAGCGGTTTCGACCCGGGGGATCACTGTTTTTGTAAAAGGTAAGGACACGGCGTCCAGCAATTAAGAACTTTCCATGGGACACAAAGACGTATTTGTTTCCCCGTCCTCGGAGTACTTTGATCTCCATCACAGGACCCCTCCCAATAAAAAACTCACCCATATAGTATATTACAAGTACCAACAATGCAGCTTGCAAAGATGAGTATTGACCCGAAATTCGTCGAACTCACGGCTGACGTCCTTGAATATTTTTTTATAAAATGCCTTACCCGAAATGTGTAAGAGCTCAAATACCTTATCCGAAACGTGTACGTCTCACGAAGTACTTATGACGCCATCTGCGAGAACAAAACAATTCAAAATTCAAAATGCTAATTGGGCATGCGGTCTCCCCGCCACACACTCAGGACACATGTCACCTGCGGCACACACCCAGAAGACTTGTCGCCCAGACATGCCACACCCAGGGGGTAGAATAGCGGCGTGGACAATGAGCGAACCACTGGTAGAGACCACGAGAGCCAAGCTTCACCGAGCGAGGGAGCCAGCACACACGATGGTCCCAAGCCAGAGTTGATCGAGGTCGCCTCGGGCAAGACAGTGGCCGTGATCACTCCCAAGATTGTTTTCAAGATAAACGGAAACACGCAGGACATGTACGATGTGCTGACGGAGGCTACACAAGCCGTTGATGACTTTGTCGTGCTGAAGCGTTATCGGCGAGAAGGGGCTCGTGAGGCGTCCTTCATGTACTCTCTAGCGGTTTACTGCGTGCCAGCTGTCGAGGATAACCTCAAAGCCGTGCGCCACTGCCTAGCCAGCACAAAATGCCGCTCTGGAAAGTGTTTCACAAAATAAATGTTTCGAAGTTTCTTGGATGTACGTGAGAAAACATGCTATAATAGCAGCGTCTACAGCAGGCGCACCGTACCCACACGTCAGTACGGACCTTGATACCTTACCTAGGCGTTAGGTACAATAAGCACGCCGCTCCAATACTTACCCGGGTATAGGTAATGCCGTCGACGAAATACTCGGGTTTAGGTACGAGCCTTGGGGCGACCTCAATATCTTACCGAAGTATTAGGTACGTTAGGTATGAATCCTGATACCTTACCTAAGTGTTAGGTACGTTAGGTGCGGATGTCAAGACCTTACCCAAGTTTTACGTACGTGAGGTACGGACCCCGATACCCTACCTAAGCGTTAGATACGTTAGGTACGCACCGCGATACCTTACCTAAGCTTTAGGTTACGATGGGTACGTCGACCTCCCATGGAGTTCGCACGGTTATAGTGCAAACCCGTGGGTCACCCACTGTTGGTTATATAGAACTACCTACTGAACTACGTAGTCACGTGACTACGTAGCTCAGTGGGTAGTTCTATAGTCTAGACTATAGTCAACAAAATATATGTTTGGGAGTCCGCGAATCGACTCTCGCCGACTTCGTAACAGGGATCTCTGGGGCTCTCTCTTCTCGCCACGCACTACCGTAGTACTCAGGGGCACACTATCATAACCAGCCACGTCTCCAGCGCGCACGCTTGCAAAAACGTTGTTTCCTTTTTGCCTTTCCCGGAAAAAAGCGGAAATACGAAGTCGGTGGGACTCGAACAAAAGACGTGGCTCCTGAGTACTACGGTAGTGCGTGGCGAGGGGAGAGAGACACGGAGATTCCTGTTACGAAGTCGGTGAGAGTCAATTGGCGGACTCCCAAACATATATTTTGTTGGTTATATAGAACTACCTACTGAACTACGGAGTCACGTGACTGCGTAGTTCAGTGGGTAGTTCTAGTGACTCCGTAGTTCAGTAGGTAGTTCTATATAACCAACACCCACGAACTTAAAACGCTGGCCCCTGGGTCCCCCATGGGTCGCCTATGGGTCGCCCACGCACTTCGAGCGCTGACCCAGGGGTCGCTCATGCGTCTCTCATGGGTTTATAGTACTAGCCCATGGGTCACCCATTGGTTAACAGTGTGGCCCATTGGTCGACCATGGGTAGACCGTGGGTTCATATTGCTGGCCAATGGATCGACCATGGGTCCCCCGTGGGTCGTTCATGGGTACTCTCGTTACCCCGTTGGTATACAGTGCTGACCCATGCGCCCATGGGTTTCCAGTACGGCCAGTTGATCGTCTATGGGTCTCCCATGGGTCGCCCATGGATTTCTCGCGGTTTTACAGTACTAGCCCATAGTCGTAGCCCGTAGCTCGCTCAAGGGTCTCACATGAGTCTCCGATGAGTGCAGTGATGACCCATGGGTCGCCCATAGGTTTCTGTTACTTGCCCCCACACGGGTCTGCCGTGGTTCTGCCGTGGGTATCCCGTGGCTTTCTCAATGGGGCTTCCTGGGACACCCACGCAATGTCCACGAAATGCACGCCAAAGTACCCATGTAAAACGCCAATATTGTGTATCTTCGTCTTTTCCCAGCTGGTAATGCAACGATCGCTACGAATCGACCTCGCACATACAAGTTGTTTCTTTCGAGGGATAGCGTACTTATTTCCCCCGCCGCTGTTGTTCCTCGCGCCTCCACCACATGCGCTGGCAGGTTGAACATCACCGGAGTGCAGAGCCTATGGGCCCGCCGACCCCTGCACTGTCATGGGCTTTAGAGTAATGTCCTTTCGTTTCCTGTTGTCAGGCCCGTACACTGTCGTTGCCGTTTGCGTCACGTCTTTTCCACCATAGTATTGGTCGAGCTAGCATCGCGAACGATCTCAACCCATCTCGGAGCGAGGGCTGGCGAGAGGGCAAAGGCTTGACTTGCTCTGAGCTGTGCAGAGCGGAGAGAGGTTACGCGCCATGTTTTTCTTCACCTCTCTCACCCTCTTCTATCATACGCTCTCGATCTCGTAATGTCGTAATGTAGTGATGGACATTCTAACATAGTCAGTTCATTGGCCATCCTCTATCTACGCCCTGCGCAGGGAGATCCCCCCGCTTTACCATGCGGATAGTATGGAACTCCCTGGCCTGTGGCTAGCATCATCTTTGGTATAGGCCAAAGCTGGAGTAAGATAATATCCGCGTGGTTGAGAGAGAAAATCTGCCTTGGTAGGGTAGGAAAGGCGCCTGACGAAGGTGTGTATATGTAGGTGTAGGTGTAGGTGTAGGTGTAGGCACAGATGTAGGTGTAGGCTACGATAGAGGTTACCATTTTTTTTCTGATGAATCTCACTTACATAGCTACACGCCTCGCCCAAAAAACTGTTTTTTGAGTAGACTGAAAGTGCAACTTGATGAACAGGGTCAACGTCTAGGCATCAAAAACATCAATGTTTCGTGAAAATACTGGCCTATTATTTTTTTTTTCCGACGATTTTGGGTCAAGGAGCCCCGTCATTCACAAAACATTTTAGCCAAAAAACGGTATACCTTCCTCTACCGTAGCACACGTCGCTAGAACGCAGGAGGGGGGCAGAAAGGGGAAACCAACACATCGTGCAGAACCTCTCGACTCTCTACACTAGTCAGAACTGAATCCTTTCCCATCCCGGCTTTCCTCGTTCTGGGACCGATGAGATCATTCGAGACGCCTGCCCGACCAACAAGAAGGGAATCAACACGGTGCAAAAGATCATGGCAGTTCACGGGTCGGTAACCCACCCTCTCCGTACTGCGGCGAGTGCCCGCCGTGGACGGTGGGGGAGAGAGAGACTACAAATGAAAGGCGGGAGCTTCAAGTAGGCTATCACTCATAATCAACAAGACACATTTTTTATCTTGTTCGATTCACTCTCGGCATTGATCTCTGGGGAACTCACTCTCCTCGCCACGTAATAATGGTCGAGGTCAAGAGCCTTCCAACCTTTTCCCACCTACCTCTAGACTATCTTCGTGGGTGGATCATCGGCTTCTGAGCGTGGTGGCTTCTGAGCAAGATGTTCGTGGGTCAAATTCTAAAAAGGCTCTGATTTCTTGATATTTACCAATAGTTTTTGGCGAACAGAGAGTTCCCAGAATTTCACGAATATCAATGCCGAGGCTGAGTCGAACGCACAAAGCATACTAGTTCGTACCACGTACATGTTGTGGATCAGAAGCAGAATATATAACCCAATTTTTTTACAATTCTAAACCAGAGAAGACTGAGTAATAGACTATTTTACTAGGATAACCCTTCTTGCCACAAGGGTATGCAACAACGTCACGAGCATCGGAATGTACCGAAAATTACAGGGGTCACACTCGTGAGGCTCGCCTTGGTACTTTCATGATGACCCCCAGATTTTTTTCCTGATGATCCTCAGAAATCACCTATCCCCAATCGAGCCGTGCGCCTGATGACTGCTATTTGTAATTTACCAGTTGCTTGATGGTGTTAATGGTACTCAGGAACACGACGGAGATGATCCACCGTGTATTAGGGAGTTCAATAATTTGATGAGGGATTTATGTGTAAGGTGTAAAAGGGATACTTCTGCGCGGGACGGATGGAAGTTTTTTTTTGCTGGATACTTTCCCTGCATGGTTGGTCATGAGCTGTCACTCGACGGCCGGATAATACAAGCGGTAGTTCTGAGTCACCGTCTTGAGTCACCGCCACGCGTTCCCGTGCCAGCTGCGTAGACACCTTCAGGGATCGATCAACAGATCGGAAAGGACTACTTTCGGCAGCGATACGAGGGAAGCACCACCGAAGAGTGGGAGCTCCAAACGTCCAACGATAATCAATGAGGCTATATGAAATTGGCCGCGGTGCATTGCCGAGTCACGGCCACATGGAGTAAGGGGCGTTACTGATATGATGGCTTCGCGTCATGTGTAGAGCGGCGCGGTTTGTTTGTGAGTGCAAGATTGCACACATCGGGCAGGGTGGCGATCCAGATAATATTTAGCTTATAGTTGTCGTTGTGGGTTGTTAAACGTTGCGTAAGAGCCACATCATACCTGCACATACGTAGAGACCCCACCCGGCGAGCATGTGCGCAAGAGCTGTGTGATAAAGATACCACCCCCTGCAAAATATGATCTAGATCGTGCAGATCGTACATCTCAGGTCACCAAGTCAACGTAGATCAACAAACCAGACATATCATGATCTGGATAATGTAGATAGGGTGCAAGGTTGATTATTTTAAAGGGCTCTATCATGCGGACCCCACTCGACAAGCAGTATGCGCGCAAGATCCATGCCGTACAGATCACACCCAGGTCGTGTAGATCACATGATAAATCAGGGGTCCATCTGCTCCGAAAGATCTGGGTCGTAACATGGGGATCTGATTTGTCAAGTGAACGTCCGGGTGTGGGACTTCAGACTTCTGTGGATTATCCGGTAAGAACTAAAGAACCACGGCAAACCTCGCAATAGTGTGACTCCCACTGTCTCCTGCTTTCTCGGATACCCCGTACGCTGAATACGAGAGCTGGCGCCTCTTCACCGCTTCGCACAACTCGCCCGGCACCAATCCTTCGATGTTTTTCATCATCAATAATCTATGGTACTGGGGGTGCATAACTGATCACGGAGTCACCTGGCTGGGGTACTTTTCCTTGCTGCATCAAACATTTGCCGAATGAAAATAGCTCCCAGCGGGAGTTTTGGGCCAAACAGAGCTCCTTCCCTCCTCGCAGTTTCCTACGAGCGGAACATATCTTCTTGGCCGGGCTGCACTCCCAATGAGCTCCTCCTCCAGATAGTTGCTGGGTCTCGCCTGCTGGTGTGATGGCCACACCCGCTGCCAACAGCAGCAGCACTGCATTTACTTGAGCCGTTGACGATCTTTTGTTGGGGGAGCTGCGTGCGTCGCTGATTCTTGTTCGGAGGGCTGGGCTGGTGGTGGTTTGAACTGGATCATCGGCGTCTGGCCGGGCCTTCGTCAGGACATTGTGGCGGAGGGGGGTTGGGGTCGAACGGCACTCCTCCCTAGGCGTCCCTACCCACACTCGTCGCTCTCTCGCGACACAGGGCATGGATCGCCAGCAGGGGTGGAGCGCATCATCACTGATGGTCGAACCCATGGGATGTCCGCGGGCTTGCTTGCAATGGCGCCTGGCGCTCCCACCCAGGGTTGGCGGGAGCCGGCGACCCCTCGGTCCAGGCCGGCCGGACATCATTTCTTGTGTTCCGTGTCTTTGCGCTCGCTGGTCGACTTGTTGCTGGCATGGAGTGTGGGCGTTGCAGCATATATGTGCTCCTCCAGCCTCGGGCGTGCGTGTCGTTGACGAGTTGATGAGTCGCTTCCGTTTCACGTTTGGTTCCGGTTTCAGAGGTGCTAATGGAATGAAGATACTTAATTGGGTGATACTTGAAATAGCGCCATCTGATTGGCCTGTTTCTCGCGAAAACATGTCTAGGCGCCCCGATTTTGATTGCGTCTAAAATGCCTTTCCACGTTTCATGAACTCCATCTTGTGGATACAAACGAAACAAAAGGCCAAGAGCCAAGAGGTGAAGGCGCTTGAAGGCCATGCGGGAGATGGCGCTATGACGCTCGTCTTTCAATCGCCAACTAGGTGTTCTCCATATATTTAGCTAGAGTTGAGTATGCAGTCACCCTCCATGACAGCATCAAGTCAGACGGTTTCGCCCATGTGGAGATCTAACACCTCGTCTGGTCTGACGTTAGTGATCACGCTGGCTTTGATACGGCACTTCTCCAAGCCGCCTCAGGAAGCTTCACCGGTTGAGAATGGGCGTGGAGGGCAGTCGCGGTCTAGGTCTAAGCCCAAGGTTGATATGGTGAGTGGTCTTTGCTTCCTCGAGGACACGCGTACACACACGCCTGCTATAGAATGTACCATATTCAACGACTGCTGTTGTTGTTGTTGTTCTAACATTAACTCTACGTCATACCTGCTCATACTGCTACGAGGGCGAGCACACGAGCACTGCTCTACTGGTCTGTGGCATGTGTACAATACAGCAGTAGAGCAGTCGCAGTCCCAAAGCCGCACAAGGCGATGAGCATCGCTGTTATATCATGCTGGTGTCATACGATCGTATCATATCGTACCAGGTAATAGGTACCAGGTAACCCAGTATATAATACCGGTATAATAGCTATGATAGTCCTGCATAGCGGCACTTACGCTCTACGTGCAATACGGCAGCCAGAGTCTGCTGTGCACACCAGCAGTTTTACTGTGATGTGTTGCCTGCCCGTCTGTTCGACCATGTGCGACAAACAATACTACTCGTACTGTAGTGCTTTAAAATACCGGTCAGATCAAAGGTGTCTGGTGGGTGTGTTGACCACTCAACACCTGTTGGATGACATGTTGCCAACTTCCCGTTCCACCCCAGGCATTCCTGAGGCGCATCTCACGCTTGCTGAAGGTCATGGTGCCCGGTCCTTGCTCTGTCGAGGCTGGATGTTTGGGTGAGAATACCAGATCGCGGATAATACACTCATTTTTACCAGAGGTTTTATACCAGCGCTGGTGCGCACGTGTGCATGTATGATACAGCAGCAGTACGTTTGTGCGAGAGTCTGTTATGCTTTAACGTTGGGCGACAGACACAGATTTACTGGACTGGTGTAGGCCAGCCAGTACATACCGCACGAACAGCAGTAGTGGTTGTCACATTGCCTTGAGTTCGACGAAATTGTTGATGGTGTACACAAACTCACCAGTTTCCTACATTATTTATTTATTTATTTATTTATTTCTCCAAAACCGTCAGATTTATCCCCTTGAAAGGATTTATAGCTTACATGCACAAATTGCCCCCCCTCCCCCCCCCCCCCCCCCCCCCCTCCAAACCCGCTCGCTTTTGATCAAAACCAGGCCCCCACGTCCTTCAAAACTCCGCCCCCCCCCTCACCGGTTATTCGACTTACAAGATTCACTTGATAAAAGGATACATTTCCTTCCACAGCTGTCAGATTTTGTCCCCCTCAGAAACGGGTTTTATAGTTTCCGCGCACAGACTGACTAAAATCCCCCTGTGGACCCTGATAGCTACACTGTAGTTGCAAGGGGAGTCGCCGACCTATATCCTTAATGAGGATACACAACCCGTAATACGCGCGATCGGAGTATCACACAGCTTGCAAAGATGAGTTTCGACGAAATCTTCGATCTCACAGCTGGAGTGTATTTTCATTTTTTATAATATAATACGGTGCTCGTAAAAAGCTCAGATATCCCCAGTCGCAGAAACCCAGAAACACGTTTTGCACTGATTCGTTCAAATTTGCATCATATCGACGCCAATTTTGGCCCGGACAACCTCCATGCACGTGTATTGTTGGATGAGGCGGGTCGGGGTTAGGGTTAGGCTTAGGGTTTTACGGTTATGGCTGGGGCTACGGTTAGAAGGATAGTCTGGGTCGGTTCGTGCATTGCATCACCCTGAACAAACGTAACTCAACGGTAGTTCTCTAAAAGAATCGATCAAATTGCCTCAATTTCTCGCCTTGGACGCCGATGGCAACCTCAATGCACTTGTTGTGTAGAGTACTTGTATGGGATGGTCTTGGGCGGGCTAGGGCTATCAACAGGAATTAGGGCTAGGAGTTTGGGCTAGGGTCAGGGTTAGGGGCCGGGTCGGCCAATGTATCAGTCTAAACTCTACACAAGCTACATTCAGCCAGTGTCTCCAAGCTAAGCCTTGGAATATGCGTGGTACAGCCCGAAGGCCAGCCGGATGCGCACTGCTCGAGAAAATTGCGTTGAACAGCGGTAAGAACATCGTACAAGCAGCACATATTATAGATACACTGCTTGCTGTGTGCTTCTCTGAGCTTACCGACTCGTACCAGGTACGAAGTAGTAGTTGTAGTATTGTGTGCGGCTAAAAAATATACCTGGTATGTAATACGGAACGGCTACGAGTATCATACAACTGCAGGCATGAGACATCAGTCCCATACATGCGCTTCTTCTGGCGACTGTTTGCACGTTTCAACGTACACACCGACCGACACATCGACCGACCGACGGACACCCTACAGTGGCTGTGGCGGGGTTGCTGCTGGCGAGAACTTCGCTGGACGTTGTCATGCTCAACCTGACCACGACCATCGAGCGCGCCATCGTGGCTAGAAATAAAGGCGACTTCAGGGGGGGGATGTCACGCTTCGCGAGGCTTTGTGTTCCGGTCGCGGTCGTGAACTCGGTAAGAGCTTAGACCAGGAGGCTATGACTGCGAGCGTCGAATTGCAAGATTATAATTCCATCTAGTTTACACTGCGGCCAAAAAAAGGGGAGCTCTGTCAAGGTCGCAGACGCCGGGTTATACGTCCGCCGCTGCCGCGTGCGTTTCCGCCGAAAATGATGGTATACTTTGAAGTATTGCGTTTAGTAATTTTGTGTATCGCTGGGAGGGCCCATTCGCCGCTGGGCCAGCGCATTATAAGGAACCCGCCCTTACCATTCATTCGTTGTGGTGGCTGGACCGTTCTTAGCCCCGTTGATACTGCTATAGAATATTATAAAGATAAAAATACACTCCAGCTGTGAGATCGAATATCTTGTCGAAACTCATCTTTGCAAGCTGTGTGTGATACTCCGATCGCGCGTATTACGGGTTGTGTGTCCTCATTAGTCTAAGGATATAGGTCGGCGACTCCCCTTGCAACTACTACAGTGTAGCTATCAGGGTCAACAGGGGGATGTTAGTCAGTCTGTGCGCGGAAACTATAAAACCCGTTTTTGAGGGGGACAAAATCCGACAGCTGTGGAAGGAAATGCATCAATTTATCAAGTGAATCCTGTAAGTCGAATAACCGGTGAGGGGAGGGCGGAGTTTTTAAAGACGTGGGGGCCTGGATTTGATCAAGAGGGGGGGGGGGGGGAGGGGGGGCGGGGAGCGGGACATGCGGGTCAGCTCAATCTGTGCGTGGAAACTATAAATCCTATCCTGTAAGTCGTACAACCAGTGAGGAGAGGGCGGAGCGTTCGAGGGGGTGGTGGTGGGGGTGGGGGGAGGAAGGGGGAGGGGGGAGGGGGAGCGAAAGGGTTTTTAAACAACATCTTTAGGTCGCATAGATGTAGGGGTTTGCTATACCCGTGGTGCTAGGTCTAGGCGATGGTGCGGGTGGTGGGGAAGGAGGGGGCGTTGGGCGGGGGGGGGGGGGGGGGGGAAGGGTTTCAAGAGGTTTAGGTCACGTATAATATAAAAATACACTCCAGCTGTGAGATCGAAGATTTGGTCCAAAATCATCTTTGCAAGCTTGTGTGTGATACTCCGATTGCGCGTATTACGCATAAAAATGCAGGGGTTTGCTATACGCGTGGTGCTAGGCGATCGTGCGGGTGGTGGGGGAGGAGGGGGCGTTGGGGGGGAGGTTGAATGAAAGCTACATAACTGATGGCTAGAAAGATAATGACGTGGTATCAATTTGCGTAGAAGTGTTTATTACTTTGGCCGATTTCGATTGTAGGTGGGGCGTTTGAACAAAAGGGCGAGAAAAAAAAAGGAGAGGGGGGGGGGGGTGATATCAGCTGGCTGGTAATGTTTACTACTTTCAGGCAGATTTCGATTTTAGGTGGGGCGTTTGAACAAGAGGGATCGGGGGGGAGGGGGGGGGCGGGCGGGACACTTCAATCTGTGCGCGGAAACTATAAATCCCTAAAGGGGACGAATCTGACGGTAACCTTGTAGCAAGAAGACATCCCTTTATAGCACCTGCCTGGTATTGTTTATTATTCTAGAAGATTTGATGGTAGATGGCCAGAAAGATAATGAGGTGATATCAGCTGGCTGCTGGTGTTTACTACTCTGGCAGATTTTGATTTTAGGTGGGGCGTTTGAATAAGAGGGATCGGGGGGGGGGGGGGGGGGGATATAGGCTATAACCTTGTAAACTAACCGGTATAGTGATATGTAATACTTCGTATGTTATTCCGCCCCTTCGAAGGAACGCGATTGGTTACACCACGGCAGGCACAGCGGCACTTGTATCTGTTAACAGCGGTTAAGGATAGTGCTGTCTATGCTGTCGCTGCTGAGGTTCGCGCGTTTCTCCGTGCCCTGGCCGTGGCTGTCTTTTGGTTTGGGGGTTTTGCGCTCTCTTTTAGTAGCTAATGAAGTGGTTTTGTTTCGTGCTTTTTGCGTTGTGCGCTCCCTTGTAATCGCTGGTCGAGTGGTTTTATTTATGTTTTTTGTGTGTGTTACGCTCTCTTTTAATAATGCTGCTGAAGCGAGTGCTGCTCTCTTGTTGCTGTTTGGTGCCCTGTCTGTCAACATGATAGCTGCTCAAGTATTGCCAAGCCGAGATGGCACTGCGGTTTCGCCAGCGTCTGACGGAGCACGTGATGGCGAAGTACATGAAGGGCTTCAACTTCTACGCGGTGTCAAACTTGGACGACCGACTATCCAACGCCGATCAGGTGTTGTACTGGTGTTGTACTGGTGTTGTACGTGTGTTGTGCTGGTGTTGTGCTGGTGTTGTACTGGTGTTGTGCTGGTGTTGTACTGGGATGAGGCGTGCTATGGTGGGGGTGGCGCTTTTTGGGCAATACTTTTTTGTATCTGTGACGGGGCTCCTTTTCCAAGGGTATACCGGGACCTAACACGATGGGACAACCATTTACGTTTTACAGCATTTTTCACCATACACCTATTAATAGGCCATAGGATTGACCATGGTAAAAGTTTCACAGCATTGTGCACTATGTAGCTATTAATAGGCCATGGGGGTGACTATCGTGTAATGCCATATTTCTCAAGTGTGTTGTTTTCTTTTGATTTGTACATAGCTCCCCCATTTGAGAGGCTTGGCAAAACTAGGCACACCCCCATGATGCTGTAGAATGCCTCGTACGCCCAGGTATTGTATATTCGCAGTAAATTATTGCATCTTGCCGGGCAAACGGACTGTTTTAGGCGGCGTTTTGCGTTGCAACCCGGTTCGCCATATCGTGCCAAACGTTCTTTCCGTGGTGCGCTCATTCGTCTTGGATGTTTTGGTTGCTCTGGGTTCGTGTTATGCTGCACTTTTCCACTTGGTGTTGTATGCGCGTATTGGTGATACCAACTGTTTTATTTGGTTTGAAACTGCACTGCGCTACCTCCCGTGCCCCTGCCCTCTGTTTGTTTGATCTTGTTATGGCTTCGCTTGCCTGCATCGCTGTGCATCGGTCCTCTTCCCTGGTTTGCTTGGCGGTTTGCTTGGCGGCTTGAGCAGGCGATAACGCAGGACATCGAGCGCTTCGCGGAGTCCGTGGCTGAGTTGTACTCCAACATCACCAAGCCCGTGCTCGACATGATGGTCTACGTCCGCAGGCTTTCTGATAAGGTTAGCCACAACTTTTGCCCCCGAGTTAACCACGAGTTAGCCGCAACGAGTGGCGGCGTCGGCTGGCCGTTTTTGCTGTTGGCCAACACCCGCATCTTCTTTGCCTATTTAACGCCTGTGAAATTGCCCTTCACGTGTCTTGTTCACGCCAGGTTGATCCAGCTGCGCCGGCGGTGATGATAGCCTATCTTCTTTTGTCGGGATTGGCCCTAGGGGCGCTCAGGTAAACGGCTGGCCCTCGGGGCGCTCAGGTAAACGGTTGTTCACCTGGTTGTGTCTGTTGACAACATCGCCTGTCGTGGCTTCGACTTCATTGGCTTCGACTTCATTGGTACGCGAGTGTAAGGAGTATAAGGAGTCTCACGATGTTGTATTTCTCACACGAGCTCATCGCCGTGCGCGCTATTAGTAGTCGGTGATGTCACAACAGGCTCCAGTCTCCCCTCCAGAACTGCGCCAACCAAACATTCGGAACAAAACAGTTGGAACCTGTGTGGGATTACTGTTCCAGTGGTAGAATAAGAGGATAAGCATCTCGCTGCTGCTGCTACTGTTCCATTGTACTGTTATACGTTTGATTAAAATGCAGTGATGTAGGTTGAGAAGGAACGTTGTTTTGCTTCAACGTTTTCAAGGGTGCGGCGACGGTTTTTCGTTTTATAACCCTTTTAACACTGCACTCCCGTTGTGGGGAAGAATCACTTGGAATTAGACTAGGATTATTTGTAGGATTTGGACAAAGGTTAAGAATTGCTGCCACGTTTTTTGGGACAAAGTACTTGGAATTAGACTAGGGTGAGTTTTGTAGTCCTAAAGGGGTTCACTATCGAGGGCAGGTTCCTCGCAATGCCGAATGTGATCTTCGAGTGTGCTTCCAGGGAGTTTTGACACCATGGAGCCTCGCCCGTCCATGTTCCCGACTTTCGTACGGTTTCTTGGCGACAGGAAGCCAACGGCAATGTACACAGCTCTGGTGGCCCAACAGGATGGAGAGTATCGCTACGTCAACAGCCGGTTGCTCACCAACGCGCAAGGTATGGGACTCTAAAAAAGGGTCGTCCTTAGCGAACAATAAAATTGTCACGAGTAGTACCAAAACAACGCGCTATTGTTTGCGTGAATCGTAATATTTGGTCGTGAATCGTGACATTGTTTTGTTTTTGAACAGCTGGAGGTCCAGTTTTGAAGCTCTGTGCCTTCTATGCTGGCCTGCATTCGCCGTCGGGCATGTCGTCGCAGTCCATGCATGTAGAAACCGATTGATGCTATTAAATAGGATTCTTGACAAAATGAACGTGGTAATAGGATTCTTGACACAATGAACGTGGTACTCGTATCGTTTTTTAAAGTACGATGTAACGCTGATGCACCGGATCATGCTTTTTTCCGACGTGCATGCACAGAGATCGCGTTCTACAAGGGCAACACGAAGGAGAAGCAGGTGCTGCAGGGGGTGTTCGAAAAGCTAGTGTCCATAACGAGAAGGTCGGAGTGCTTCCGCCACACCCTGGGCGTGCTGGACTCGGTGGCCGCTAAGTACTTCGCGACGATCGTCGGTTGGACGGTCGTGTCGCGGCCTTTCGTCAACCGAGACCACCCGCGTCACGCCAACAGCACCCCGGCTGAGGTCTATCAAGGTGCGCCACAGTTAGCGGGGGGGGGGGGGGGGGGGGGGTGAGGCGCCGATGCGAGCGACGCGTGCTTTGCGGTGCCCTTTGACGTCTTATACGAAATGATCTTTCTCGTGGAGAAGGTGCAGGATCCGCCGGAAGCTTCCATTAAAAAAACAAATAGTTGGCGTGGAAGACGAGCGGCGTTCAGAAGATGTTTTTTTTTTGTATCATCAGGCGGATGGATAACAATCAAGCCAAGCCCCTCCACGCTCCCGCGTATGTCCCGTGTGTCGATACATGGGTCGGGGATTGGCAGGCCTGACGCTCTCCAAGGCTGGCCCGTGGTTTGCTTCCAAGCCGATGCCATGAAACGCCCGTACTATGATATTTACCACCGGTCGGCGCCTCCCTCTCGTTTTTTTTTTAGATTTTTGTTTTTGTTCGAACTTTGAGTTTGAGGCCTGTTTTATGTTACTGTCCGGCCGGCGTGTCACGCTCGATTTGTTCCAGTCTTATCATCGCGAGATCGTTATTTTTTTTTCGAGCGATGCAACTATGCCACCACTCGAAAAATGCACGCTAGCGCCCGAAGCATCGCATGCAGCTTGGAAACATGAGTTTGGACGATATTCTCGGTCTTACAACTGGGGCTGTGTTTCTATCGAATGTTATATTTTCATAAAATATGCCTCAAACGATCCAAGCTGAGTGCTGCTCGAACATATAATTTGTGGCGGTGCAAACAGATTACCACTCAAGTGGCCGGATGATGCTCAATCTGTCGGCGGCCATGGGTCGGCTGGTCCTCTCCGGTAGAGAACTCGCCCGATTGTCGGGTTTCAGCTCTCGCGTGACGGGCCTGATCGACGTGATCGATGATGTCAACAGAGGCGTGCATCAGAAGGGGAGACAGACAACCAGGCCCGCGACCGGGATAGCGACAGAGACGGCACCCGCTACTGCAACTGCTTCTGCTTCCGCTGCGTCTGTGGCGACAAATGTGCAGGGTGCTGGGTCGGGGTTGCCACCCCGAGCACCATCACCAGCACCAACAGCAGCAGCAGCAGCAGCAGCAACGGCGACAACGGTAGCAGCAGCAGACGCGCCGAGGGCAGCACAGGAGAGAATATCACCTCCGCACACTACAGTTTTCGGGGCGGGAGGCGGCGGGGGAGGCGGGGGGGGGGGCAATCCGCTATCACGAAGACAAAGCATGCCCTTGTGGCCTGCCACGGGACAACGGGAAGCAACGACACTCTCCTCCGATACCTCCACCGCCGCCAGCGCCACCGCTCTAGGTCGCGATGGCCCTCTGCCCCCGCCATTCCCATCAATGGCGGCGTCGCTGGAGACGGTTCAAACCGGCACGGCTCCTCCTCGCTTTGCGGCTGATATCAATGGTGTCGGGAGTGCGGGGGCAATTGCTCCCGGCCATGACGAGCTAGGGGCATCGGGGGGGGGCGCATTAGACCGACGGTGGAGCGTTACCGGACCCGTCGGCTTGGCGGTCGGAGGACATCCCGAGCTTGCGCCGGAAGAGGATGATGGGGGGGAGGCTGGCGGGGCGAGGGTGGGGGCTGGAAACGGGCGTGGGGGGATCGTGGAGGGGAAGGGAGGGCTGGGGGGGGTTGCAGTTGTGACATCGAGTGGTGGAGGACCACTCCAGCGGTCCGGGTCGGTGTTAGTGAACGAGGGAAGCGTGATCGAGTTCACCGACGTGCCGCTCGTGACTCCGAGCGGGGAGGTCTTGATTGAGGCCCTCTCTTTCAAGGTACGGGGAGTGTTCAAGAGGGTTGTCTTTCTTCGTTGTTTTTCTTCTTTACGTTTGCTTTTCTTCTTGGTGTCTTGTTTAATTTTTATTCCTTCTCGCTTTTCGAAGGTGCTCTAAATAAATCGCTGATGTGGACCACGAAAATCTTATTTTAACATTACTAAGTGGTACTGCAGTTGACGCGGAAATAATTGACCGATCGCAAACCGTGAACCGTGTGCGATGCCCGGGATGAGATGCTCCCACCAACGAACCGTCTCCTTGGGCCTTTTGCAAGCTTGCAGGGCACCACCTTACCAAGAACAACCCCCCCTCCCCGCCCTCCCCCCGTCGCCGCTACCGCCGCTGTCGAGGCCGCCCGTCCTCGAGTTGTGTCACAAATTGAACAGACAGACGACGATCCTATGTTTGCCACTAAGAATATACTTCGAAGTATCAGGTAGTGTGCAAGAGCCTCACCCCACCCGGCAACCGTATACACGCAAGGCTTTTGTCACACAGATCCCACCCTGCAAAAGCATGATATAGACACCGTACAATGATGTAAATCAGGGGTCTATGTGCTCCGACAGATCTAGATCGCAAAATGGGGTTCTACTCTCGTCCGATGGGTGAGTTGTTCCTGCCGCTGATCTGTCTGATGTGTGAATCTTTTCTGCCGTTCTGATCTGGCCGGTGTGTGATTATTTTTTTCGCTGTTCCCGCCGCGCGGTTGAATTTTCCAAGGTGGAAGCGGGCATGAACGTCTTGGTGGCAGGGCCTAACGGGTCGGGCAAGTCCAGCTTGTTCAGGGTGCTGGGCGGGCTGTGGCCGCTGAGGGGAGGCGTTTTGGTGAAACCGCCGAGGTCTAGGCTGTTCTACGTGCCACAGAGGCCGTACCTAGCTCTCGGGACCCTGCGGGACCAAGTTATCTACCCACACACGCGTCAGGAGGTAAAATTCGTGACTCATGCAGGTGGATCCAAGATTGAAGAAAAAAAAATAGTTCCAATGTTGTGTTTGGCTCGAGCTTTTCTTTTTTACTCTTGAAAACAACGTGATTCCTGAAAGCCTGGCCGAAAGTCGCCATAGTACGGAAGACAAAGGAACACTCCTGACTGTAGCGAATGATCGGCGACCGGCGCCAAAGAACACCGCGATAAATATCAACTCAACATGGAGTAGGAGATCACGTTCCGTTGCCTTCACTCCCCCAGAAGTGCATCTACCTAACCCTAACCCTAACCCTAACCCTCAGTTTTTGGAGGCAAATTTATGCTTAGAATTTGGGTTTCCACTGCCAACACCGTTCTCTCACGGCTGCTGCAACCTCACCGTCACCTTTGTTGGGATCCGATTTCTGCTCCCAGGCGGCGAAAAATGGAGCATCCGATGATGAGCTACTAGGGGTGTTGGAGACGGTCAAGTTGGGATATCTTTTGCCCCGGGAGGGCGGGTGGGATGCCGTTCGAGATTGGACCGACGTCTTGTCCGGCGGCGAGAAGCAGCGCCTGGCGCTCAGCCGGCTGTTCTACCACCGCCCTCAATTCGCGATTCTGGATGAGTGCACTAGCGCCGTGAGTTGTGCTGGTAGTTGTGCATGGCTAATCTAAAGGCATTACTGGTACACTCCGTATTAAGGGTGCCTCGTTTCTTCTCTGGCCGCACTTTGCCGCATTCGAACCCATAGGTTTGGGTGTAGTTTGCTTCGTACGCTCACATGGTTTATGCCCCATACAGGCGTTTCCCGAAACAGCAACGGTTCTGCCGCACGATCGGCGTTTCAACCAGCCATCCTTGTGATGAAACCACGGCCCTTCGGTTAATCTAGGCTCAAACCGAGTTACGTCTTAGTTTGTTATCAGGGGCAGGGTATGTTCTGCGCTAATTTCATTGTAAACAATATTTCTCTTATGTTTGGTGTAATTGTGGCGTCGAAGTATCATAACTCCTGCCAGTTAATTTCTTAGTTATCATACTTCGCGTGCTGTACGACATCGTGCCTCTGACTTCCTTTCTATTTCCCTACGCATCTGTGTACTTCCTTTCTATCTGCACGATGCCTTGTGCTGCAATGCGCTTTTTGGGCCAGGTGAGTGTTGACGTCGAGGGCTCCATCTACAGCCTGGCGGCGCGCAGCGGGATCACTCTCTTCACCGTCTCCCACCGGAAGAGCTTGTGGAAGCATCACAGCGTGAGTCCACGAGTGAACGACATCACGCGGTCAGCATTCGGACTGCTAATAGTTACTAATGAACTATTTTCCAGCTCCTAGTATTTTCCCAGTCTAACTCCAAGTGTATTGTGTATTGCGTATGTATTGTCCACGTTTCTCGTGCCACCGTGAAACCTGCAGTACCTGCTGCGGTTCGACGGACTTGGAGGGTACGAGTTCAAACCCATGTCCGAGGTCGGCGCTGGCGAAGATATGGGGTCTTGATTGAAGCCGGCACAGTCCAGCGACCGATTTGTCCCTTTCTACCTGCGCCATTGCCATGTGTGGGAGATGGTGAGGAGAATGTCAGGTGGTAAACACGAGCACTGTTAATGCTTCTTGCGTCAAGGGTTGCGTCAGGGCCCAACAGTAGCACAAGGTCGGCGCTGGCGAAGACATGGGGGCCTTGATCAAGGCCGGCACACTGCGCCCACACAACCACTGCAGGCGGAGATGCTATGATAGTATCAACGGGAGTGAACATCTCGGTGTTACTATTGATACCCCCAAGGTCCTTAAATTTCCTTCCTGAATTTAAGGACCGGTTGGATTTTTCCCACCAATTCCCAATGGTCCTTACGTTTCCGCCCAGATTTTTATATGTCGTGCTCGTGCTATCGTATGGAATCGTGGTGTATTGTGCCCTATAGTATTGTGCTGCTGCGACAGAATCACCGATCGTGCTCCACCGATAGATGCCGCCAGGTTTTGTGCTGTGGGCCGGTTGGGCGGGTCGGGGGGGGCAGCGGCTTGTTTTCCCGGGTCTGCTGCCGTAACTCTATTAGGATGAGTCCTGTACTATTTTTTATGAAATTATAATAAATACGTCAGCTATGAGTTCGACAAATTTAGAGGGTCGATACTCATCTTTGCTTGCAAGCTACGTAATACACCGGCCACTTTGTTCGGCCTGTGTTGCTGTTTGTTGATCTCCCGATTGAAACCATGGTGAGCGGCTTCGTCCGCAGAGATAGGCTGCTAGGTAGCTGAGCCTAAGGCTCTCATCGGACGGCTGTTTTTATATAAAATGAAAAAACGTCAGCTTTGAGATCGATTTTTGGGCTGTGTTGAGCGCTAGACGTACAGCGATTTTTTTGTGTTCATAGTTTGGCGCGGCGTGGACACTTCCCGGGCACCGCTTGGCTCTACGTGTGCCACCCTGAGGAGCATGCTGTGATCGGCGTGTGGGTATTGCCCTAGCGTTGCCCTGTTGGGTGGGCCTGTGTCCAACGTGTAATCCTCTGTGGAGCATGTTTGGGTGTGCGGTGATGTGGTGGTGTGCGGCAAACTGAAAGTTCAGTGGGGGAGAATGATACACATGACGAACGACACACATGCTAAATCTTAGTCATTAATGTTTGGTTCACTTCCCGTGCCCTCAGAGCGCAGCATTTATTTGCTCTGCTCACAGCGCGCCATACAAACCAGCGTTTCTTTTTTCCGGCCTAAAACCTAGATCGAAAGTCGGCGTCACTAAAACAGTAACGCCATAATCACTCGTTAGAACAGTCTTCGTCGCACAACAGGTTCGTTGTCAGGACATCAGTTCACAATTAATAATTGACTTAGATTCTTTTCTGGCGGGTTTGGTAGATGTTGCTTAAAACCAAACTTATCTACGACGATCTCTGTCATCGCTCCTTATCAGATGGGGCTTACTCTAATCTTGGTATGGCTGCTAACTTTTCTTTTGTCGTGAAAGCCGTCAAGTCATCAACGTCGCAGTCGTATTATTAGTAACTGTAATAGTATGGTCGTGATGGTAGTACCTTGTATGGAAAGTTTTTGGTTTGGCCGGCAGGGGTCTGCGTGTTTGCTTCACGTTGTCGCTTTCTTTTCGTAATGGATTTGCCTTTTCTAGCTTCACTGCTGTAGCGTGTAAATAAATGGAATCTCAATTACACGTCGTCGTGTGGAGGACAAGAGAAGCCGCTTGGGGGTATCTACTTTCCCCACGAATTGTTCACTAGTATTAACTTTTTTCTTTAGGCGACAGTAGTAACGCATCGTGATGACTTTTTGTTCTTTCACATGGTGTAGTATTCTGTTTGTTCGACTATTTCGTTCATGGCTTTCGCTTTATTCGCTTCGTCGCTGGAGAGCGTAGATAATTTTTCTCAAGTTGGTTGACTCGCGTGCGTGGTACGGGACTTTTTATCTTTCTTCGCGTGCGAGTATCATAGGAGTATTATTTGGGTCATTTGCATTCATTCGTGGTTTTTGCTTTTTTGCTCCATTGTTGTAGAACGTCCATAATGGATGGATTTATCAATAAATGGCCGCCTGGGGCTCGGATCGAGCTACTACTGTAGTAGTAGTGCCTTCTTGATTGACTCGAATTCTTTTTGTGCCGCAGAGAGTGTAGGACAGAAAGCAGCTTCTGGACTTGTTTCGATAAAAATCATTACTTACTTGCTTGTTGTACGTTAGGAATTCATCGGGCAATTTTAGCGGGCAATTTTAGCGGGACTTCTTCCAATAGACTATATATGATATATGATATAGTGATGATTTGCGTCCGGCATGAATCGTACATGTTAGTCTAATCGTACATTTCGTACAGTCTTTCAACCGTAACCGGTTTTCTTTCCATCACCATTCGATCACCATTCGATCACCATTCCATCTGTCCGAGAATACTCGGACATTTCACGAGGCGGGCGGAATAACAAGCAACCTTTGGCATCTCGTAAACTGCCTTTTGCAGTCATTTTTTCGTCGCCTGCGGGCATTGCTTTGACGGCGGCCCTTACTCGGCCGCCGCCGAGCCCGCTTGTCCTTATCCTTATTATATAATACGCTAACGTCGTGGTAGTGACGTCCAAATGGATCTTTGAAAATATCTTGGTTATAACCCCCCCCCCTAAAGCTGCGTCTCCCGAGCTCTGGTGGGTGGGTGGGCCCTTCCGTACACGTGGGAGTCTTTTTTCGTTCTGTGGGAATTAACTTTCTGTTTTGTTTCTAAAATACCGGCCTCCCACTGGTGCTTGGGAGTACCACCGTCCCCACTGCTGCACTCCTCTGTCCTTTACTACCGCCGTACGTACTGCTGCACGGCCGTACTGCTGCCCTGTTATTACTTTGTTTTTTTAGTACTTACATAGACTACAGAGGATGATACAGCACCAATCTGTTGCCATACCGGCCGGCAACTGGCAAACTTCGGGAGTACCACTTCTACTAGTATAGTCTATCTAGTCTATATTTATTCCCATTTTTGGTGACCACGTGCTAGATTCCATGGAAATACGCTATTAGACTAGTCTAGTCAAATAACGTGAGGACATCGTTAATAAGGTGAGGACATCGTTGTTATCATCGTCAGATAAACGCAAAATGCATACTATATAGTCTAGTCTACATAGCAGGAAGTTGGTTATTACGCAGACCATGGAACAAGCAGAGCATGGAACAACCCCTCTGGTCGTCGAGGGCAGGACGATCGCCACTCTCTCTGGTCGTCGACGGCAGATATGGTCCTCCCTCGTGGGGAGGGTGAGATGTAGCGTCGCACTATATACAGTACCAGGTACAGTAGCATGGAATCGGCGGCGGCTCTGAGGTCGTTCACCCAGGAACTCGTCCTTTAAATACCGTAGCAGTCGTGCCTCGTGTTCTTGTCAACGGCGAAGCTACAACTAATTAGCGAGCGTGCCCTTCTCGATCGAAAACGGAAATGCCTGTCCCGTATCATCAGGAGTAAATCCCTAATTTACGGATTGGAAACATGTGCCCACATTAGTCTAATCCTAAGTAATTTGTTGAACAAAACGAGGGCGCAGTTCCAAAGTGGTTGATTCCACCGACCGCTCGTTGTCCCCAATTTGAACGGAAGCAACCACTTTCAAAGCGTACGTGGAGTGGAGCCCTGCGGTGGACGCTGCATCCCGCAGTCCATCGGTGTCCCGATGTCGGATTGCTGCAGGAAGCCTACAGACGCAATACTTTTACAAGGCAGCACCAATGATACGTTCGCGTGCTGTTCCTCTGCGCGCTGCATAATTGTTTAGGTTGGACGGTTGTCGTAGGCCAGGACGCCTGCTACAACATATGCAACACTTTTATGCACACTACGACTCGTACGAGTATTTTGTACGTACCCGATATGAACAATTGTGGGGCCTATGTATAGCGTGTGTCGCATACCTGCTAGCGCCTTAGTTTCCAGCCCGGGCACATTCCCTACCCCAGCACCATGGGCTGCTTCGAGCAGCTTGTTGTGCGATTGAAAATGATCCACAGCAGCATAGCAGCGTTGAAGCGAGATTTTCCCCGTACAATGAGCCGATCGCGGAGCGTGAGTAGAGATCTCGAGCCGATGAGGGGGGAACAGGGGAGGGAATGTATCGAAACTAACTACGTAACATTAATTTCGACATGTACCCACAATCACCGTACTCGTAGAATCCTACGAGGTTCTCACACGGCCGACTTAAATCACAAGTAGACACAGGCGGCACAAAAGGCGCTGAAACATCGTGAGGGTCAGCCAAGGTGATCAAATTTGGCCGACAACAGAGTAGACGTTTGCGTCGCAGGGTCGTCTGAACCGAGAATCGAAAACGTTGAGTCGGGGGGAATCCTTCTAACGCCAAAACTAAAGCGGACGCGAACGAGCCTAAGCACACGTTTTGCAACATCGATCTGGAACAGACCTTTTTCGAGCTAACAGTTTCCAAGGAATTTGTGCGTTCTCAGTTCAGAGTACACAAGAGTAGGACGTAGACAACGAGCGTAGCTCTGCCACAGACAGGTTAGTTGTCACCTGTGCTGGGCGTATCGGGGTTCGATACCCGATGGGTTTTAGAAGCAGAGAGGCATTTTCTGTTCTTTTCTTTGATGTCTCTGAAAGCGCGAAAGCGTGAGCTTGCCAAATTCGATGGAAATCGAAGAGGAGCAGAAGGAATGCTGAACTCCATGCTCAATAAAAACGAAAGCAACGATGGAGAGGACGAAGGGAAGGGATTCGCGACCATGGTTAGTCCGCAAGGCCGTTGGTGGTAAAGCTTCCCACGACATGGTGAGCTGGAAAGTAAAAGTATTATAAAAAAAACAGACAAAAACCAAATACAAGCTACAAGGTAACAAGCGCCTTGATACCGCAACAAGGCACACGAAAAAATACACAATGCATGTATGTAGAAGGACGCAGGGCCCAACCGAACAAGGCCGAATTTTCCATGTATACCTCAGCATATCTCTCAATCCTGTTCTCGTGCCTTTGTCCGCGGTAACCAAATAGCAGTCTCTGAACGGCTTCTACCACGACAGGTAGGACATCTCACCGCTGGGGGGCGAGGTAAGCTACGAAGAAGGAGGCAGGCTAAATAAGACAGTAACGGCAAAGTATGAGGTATTAAATTACACGCGCCAGCCCCCGGGGCATTCGTCCCTCCCTCCCTCCCTCCCTCCCTCCCTCCCTCCCTCCGTCCGGTGTGTTTCGACCATCATACTCCCGGTCGACCGATTGCACAAGTGACAGTAAAGCATCAGGTCTGAAATTACACACGCAAACGCCGAAAGCACATGTCCGTCCTTCCCCCCCCCGCCCCCGGCGCGTTTCATTCGATCATCGTACTCCGTCCCTGTTGCCCTCCCGCGCTCCGGTGCGTTTGGACCATTATACTCGAGGCCAACTGATTCTACGCTTGAGTGAGTGAGCACAGCACCGCACGGCGTTAATGACATCTTCTCGACGCCGAAAGACACTACGATCAACCATGCGACACAACAACCACAACAACAAAAGAATCCCAAGACACAACAATAAAGAACAAACAATATCGCCCAACAACAGCACACACGCATTACGAACAAACTACAATATAACTGTAAAAGACTACAGTAGCAGTACTACAGTAATACTGCAGGTAGCAGACTACAGTAGCACTGTAGCGTCGGCATCGAGGGCTTCAGGCCATCCCTCGCAGAAGGGCAGTCATATCCTGAGAAATAACCCCCCCCGCATTCCCCACCCGGGTGTACCACCAAACCCCGTCCATTCAAAAGCGGTCGACAAAATTGCAGCAGCAGGTAGGCCCTAAACTCACGCAACATCCCCTTCTTCGCACAAGCGCCACTCGCACCCCCCCCTCCCCTCCCTCCCCCGCTCCGCCTCCGAATCCATCACAAACCCTTCTTGCCCCCCCTGCTATCCCTCTCGGATAGATTCAGCTGGGAACACACGAACAACAAGGCACAAAAAAAACTCACACCTTTCCCAGGGAGCATTTTGACAACACCAGCCGGCGGTTCACCGCAAAGGCACGCAACTCACGCACACCTCCCTCACCCCCCACCGCCCACCCATACCACGGGCACTCCACGCACCCCTATCCCTGTCCCGCTCCCGCCTCCATCCCCCCAGCCTATCCCGGGCCACCCCCTCCCCCCCTCCCCCGAGGAGAGCAGGCGGCGGCTTCGGGTCAGCCTTGGTCATGCTAGGTAGCGGTAGTCCCCTGGTTTCTTGGGGTCTCTCTCGAGGTAGTCTCTTTCGATGAGGGACTCTATCCTTTTCTTCAGGTCTACCGGCGAGGCGGGAAACTTGATCTGAGAGAACAGCTCGCTCATGAGAAGCGTGTGCGCGAGGTTTTTGCGCGCCTTCATGATGCGCACGATCGCAGCGTCCACCTTCAAGGGAGAGAGGGCGAGGAAAACGGGAGGGGGGTCAAGGAAGAGTTGAGGGGTGGGGGGGGGGGGGGTATTCATTTTTGTTGCTTCCCTTCAGTTGTTTTGCCATTGACCATGCATCCCTTTCGAGACAGGGCGAGATGGGGGGGGGGGGGGGGGTACTCGATTGTTGCTAGCCTTAGTCATTCGACCGTTGACCACGCACCCCTTCCGAAAGAGAGCACCGTTCCTACTCCTAATAATGAAGACACCTCCAACATTTCGGCGCTCAGTAGAGTTCTTCCATATACAATAAAAAAATAAAAAAATGCTCATCACGCCTCCTTCCTATTTGGCCGTCTATGGCCACCGTGTATCTCCCAGGATAGCGGCCGTTTTGTCGCTACTATCTGATATACCTGGTACCAAACTTCTCCATGTCGCATCCAGTGTATTCTCCTCTTGTCTACGACATTCCGTTCCTCCTTGTGCACTTCACCGTCTCCCCCGATGTGGGTTCTACTCTCATCTGAGTTGCCACAAGGGCAGCTCTGTGCACCTTCTTCCTCCACTCGACGAGTGACATACTTCGAAGAACCTCTTTCTTCCTTCTGGCAGGTCCCGGTCTCTACACAAAAACGCAGTTTCAGCGTTTTCCTGTGGTCCATTGGGCCTTGCAAATTCGTGGCAATTCTTATCTCCTCTCTTGACCCCGTGTATCTCTGAATGTTCTTCCTCTTCCTCATTCACCTTCTTTCTTAGCGCTAGCCTTTCCCGTCCATCTATCCTTTGTTTTACTGCTGTCTTGTGCCCCCCAAAATTCTTTATGGCTATTAAAAGTAATACTGAGTACTAGTTATTCTTCGATTCCTACTAGGTCATTCCACGCTTTCTCGACTTTCTCCACTACACTACTTACTCCAGCTCGGCCTTTGTTTCTTTGCCTCATACATTCCCTATCAGCTATCAGCTAATGCTGGCAAACTCTTGTTAACCCTACTTCCCGCCACAAACGTGAAAATATTATCCCACACTAGTTTCGAGTAGTTTGGTGCGCACGATCGCAGCGTCCACCTTGCAAAAGAGAGAGAGGTAGCACACGCGAGAGAAAAAGGTTGTCGGCAGAGGGGGTCAAGGGAGGTGCAGTCGTACTACACCACCAGAAAAAAAGGGTCGCAATGCCAATGCCAAGACACGCTGAGCCCCTGCCCCCCATCTTCCCCCCCACGAGCCCTCTTGTTTCTTTTCAGCATCACCTTTACCTTCCAGCTCAACTTGTATAAAAGGAGGATTTACCCTCAGCTGCCCTCTGGACACGCCGTGCTCACAGGTACCGTTCGTAATCTACGTGCCATGATTTTTATCGCGCAGAGGGCTTTATCATTCTCCTTGCTCGTCGACGTCCATTGGATTTTAAAAAACTCCCACCCTCGTGCTTTCGTCGACGAACCAAAATCAAAAGAAAAAAAAAGTCCTGTGCATAGCGAAAATTCACCAATCGAGACTCAAAAACCCCGGCGCAACCGCGCCAGCAAGGATAACAGTCTACCCCCGACCCCAAAAAAACAACTACGTACGCTACTTTAATGCTCTTAAGAACGCCCAGTAAACACCTAAATACTTGCTAGCACAGTGGATATAAACCTGCCCCCTCCCCCCCCTCCCGCCTCTATACCTGATACTGGCGGTCTCTGAAAACGGCCTCGTGTGTCTTCTCGTTCTCTTCTGCGGTCTCCTTGAGCTGGATGCTGTTAATCTTAATGCGGGTGAGCTTGGCCGTGAAGTCAAGGTTGAACACGAACCTGTCTCCATCGTTCACTTCTCTTCCCCTTGGCTCCTTCTGGAGCACGCGCGCCTGGAAGAGAAACAACGTAATAATTTCATGTTTTTTGGAGCACGCGCACGTTAAGCGCACGAACAAGAACAGAGTGAAAAGCAATCCTTTCGGTAAAGCGCATAGCTTAAGCGCACGCAAGAAAACACAAGATGAGGTTAAACAACTTTGGGAGCACGCACCTTATGCTCACAAAACAAAACAAATCTTGAAGCGAATCATCTTGGGAGTACGTGGATCTTAGCGGATCATAGCGTATCATACATAGTGTATGATGATGCATGATAGTGTATGATAGTGTATGATAGCGTATCATACATGGTGTATGATAGCGTATGATAGTGTATGATAACTTACGCGCACAAAACCAAAAATACTAGTGTTACATGTACTCGATTTGGGAGAACGCATACGTTAAGCGCACAAAACAAAACACCAGATAAATTTAACCAAACCATTTTGGGAGCACGCGCAACTTACGCGTACAAACAATTATTTCTGCCAAACTCATAGCTGACGTTTTTGGAATAATGTTATAAAACAAAAAACACTAGTTAAGCTACTCCATTGTGGGAGCACACGTGCCTCAAGTGCCCCGAGCACGTTCCTTAGATGACCCCCAAAAAACTCAAGCTGACCATTTAAGGGACCCGTAAAATCGCAACCAAAAAAATCGAGAGGGGCCGCCTAAACAACCGTCGGGTTTGATCGCAGTCTGATCGCAGCAGCATGGCTAGTGCCGGGTACAACTCCTCTGCACATTTCTATCACGGCACCAACGCACTGACACATTACCGTAGTATACTGCACTACCGTGTTCTAACCTTGCCGCATGCGAGGGACTGGAGCGTTCGCCGTAGCTCGCCGTCTTCGATGTTGGTCTTCTCCTTGATCTCTGCGAAGGACACCTCATCCCGTGTGCTAAAACGCCACAACACCAAAGTCTGCAACGGTGTCGCGGTTAAAAAACACGGAGGCGTTACGGACAAGGGAACGGCGGGGGGGGGGGGGGGGGGGGGGGGGGTGAATGTGCAGCGGTGCACATTTCTGGTTCCACGCCGGCTTTCTGTGGAACGCCAGTAACACCGCCACTGTTGGAAATATCAAAACGCCAGTAGTTACGTCGATATCACCAATAGTACAATAACATCATACCACTTATATGAAAACATTACCAATTTAAATCCCCAAAACCCCTCCCTATACAAATTCAAAAATAATTTGTCCCCCAAAAAGCGATTCCAACGGTGAAGGCGTTAAGTAGCGTAACGGCACCAACCTGAAGCTGTGAGAGAGCGAGTTCCTTGCGACCCTTGGGGAACGCCACCTTGACTACGCACTGCCCCAGCATCGGCTGCCACACCAGCCGCCGCCCCTGGTACTTGTTCTGGTAGTACCACCTGGTCACGTTCAACATTACAATATAGAGCCGTTGAAAGAGCCGTTGGAGGAGACGTTGGAAGATACGAAGCAAAATCCGTGGGAATATCCGTCGGAACAAAAACATCGGAAGATTTTTCGGAAAAGCCGGTGGAATTTAATTTGGAAAAACCGTTGAAAGATACTTCGGAAGATACGATACGTTGGGAGAGCCGTTGGCGGTGCCGCGGGAAGAGACGTGGGAGGAGCCACCGGGTTAACCCCTTCAGAGTCCTAAAACCCATTTCCATACAAATTCCAAGTAATATGTCGCCAAAAACGGGTTTCCAGTGGAAAAAGGCGTTAATGTACTATATAGGATACTACACACTAGACACCAGGACGCCACAGGGCATAAATACGACACACAGTAGGGGTCCCCCAATAAGGCGATATCCCCATATAAGGCGGTATCCCTATATAAGGCGGCCAAAAATGCCAAAAATCGCTGGGTGCGACCGTTTAAAGGGAACTGCACTAAAGTACTCGTAAACCGGAATGAGTACGGTGAATAAGGTGGATGACGTGAATAAGGCACCTATGGTACCCCTCCCGATAAGGCGGTCGTAGTGCTCTCTGAATACATTAATACATTAATACATTAATACCACACCACCGCAACCTTACTGGGGGATCTCTCTATTAATACTATTAATATTAATGCTATTAATATGTACTATGGCGATGGTGGTGTTCTCAATTCATTCCCGAGTAAAAAACACGCCGTGTTCGAGCAATACGAGCTTCATTGGGCTAAAACATTGTGTTCATAGCACACTGATGGAGCAAAACTCCAAAGCAAAAACACCACCACATCACTTGCAACACTCCACGTGTTGGGTCGTGGAAGGATGCAACACGAAACACAGGAGAAATCTACAAAAAAACGCCATCATCTCACTTGAAACACTCCACGTGTTCCTGCATTTCCTCCGGCATCCCAACCTCCGTGCTCGGGTAGGCTGGCCAATATCCCGTCGTGAGGACCTGCACGTGCAGGTCCATCTCCCTACTCTTGTCGAGCTTGAACACCGTGCGGTCGCCGAGCTTCGCCTTAAGGTGGTGCGAGTACGTGGACATCAAATCTCGGCTCAAGTCGATGTCCTTGAACATGCCTTCCAGCTTGGACGTGAAGGCGCTCCCACACTCCGTCTGTCATAGCGACGCAAGAACAAGAAAAATAAACAAGGGCAAGGATAAGCTCAAAAACATCAACAACGATAACAACGAAAACAAGGACTACAGTATAACACTAGTAAACAGCAGGAACAAGAACGCGATCCACAACAAGAACAAGAACGTAATCAAGAAGAATAACAACGCGATCAAGAATAAGAACAAGAACACGATAAAAATTAATAAGAACGCGATCAAGAGTAAGAACAAGAACGCGATCAAGAACAAGACAATTAACAAGAACAAGGACAAGGACAATAATGAGAAAGAACTTATGAACGAAACAAGCGAGACGGAAAACAGCAAAAAACAAAACTACGAAAACGAGAAAGATATCTCTTGCCAGAGAAAAGTGTACGGTCACAAAAAATACAGCGAAAACAAACAGAACCAGAAGAGAGAGCCTCGGGTTTCATTTTGTTTTATGGGACGACGAACAAAGCAAAAAACAGAAACATATCAGTCATCTAAAAATACTTCGGACAGAAGAGCCAAGTACGGCATACAGTAATTTCTGTCCCAGGAGCACACGATCATGTGCGTCATATCACCTTCAGCTTGGAGATCATTGATTTTTCCAGGTCAAAGCTAGAGCTCTTCCCTAGCAAGAGCCTTTTGGCGAGGTCCCTCTTGTAGAATGCCTCGAATACATCCTTCCCTTGGAGGTACCTGGGAAAAAAACGTCGCGTGTTCACACCGTGTCCCGGAGGTGGCGAGACGTGCGGTGCACCAAAAATCGGTCGATAGCAGGGATGGTGGGGATTACTTCGTCGGCTCCGAGGATAGCAGTTCGGTCGCAGAAGAAACATGTACCAGGCAGTAGTAGTAGTGGTAGTAGTTGTAGTTGTGGTTGCTGTTGCTGCTGATGTTGTCGCCGTTGCTTTGGCCAAACAGAAAAGCGCTCTACAGCAGCGAATCCACCGCAAAAGTTTCCCGAAAACTTGAATCGGGGGCAGCAAGACCTACAGTTTACGCCAGCCACGAGCCGGGTGCCGTCTGTCACCATCACCAAAGCATCACCAAATCATCACCAAAGCAACACGCTTCTTCCCCACTTCGGTGACGTCAGGCTTCTGCCGCGTCAAAACTGGTAACCTTTCTTTCCAACAATGTTTCCTTTTATCTTACAACTGGACTCACACTTTGTTTGAATACACGCTCAATTTGTTTTGTACCTGAAAAGTACCATGACTTTGTCGAGGATGCTTTCTACGTCGTCGTCTGACATCCCCTTCTCCCCCTTCAACTTCAAGTCCAGGAACTTAGCCATCAGTTCCGCCGGCCGGTTGTGCCTGCTCGCTCAACCGACACGAAACCGACATGTGCCCGCCGTGAAAGGGGACAAAACCGTCGTCAACCGCAATATAATCAAGAGGGTTTTGGGTGGGGGGACAGAGGGAGGCAGGGGGAGAGGGATAGGGGGAGGGGGGGTGGAGGGAGGGAGGGAGAGAGGGAGGGAGGTGAGCAAAATGCGTTGGAAGAAGAAAAAAAAATGCAACCAAGCCAGGGGAGCACGAAAAACAAAAATCGAACGCCACACTCCTTCTTTCCAGAGCCCAGGCATGTGGGGTATATTAAAACCAAGTGAAAAAAGTGGTGAAAACAAAAGTTATGCTCTCGATTCGTACAGAAATCCATCCCAACGCTCTGTTTTTTTTTCCTTCATTTTCGCCTTCCTAGGAGTGTGGGATCGGCAAGCTCCCCTGACCAAGCCTACTATTCGCAGTCAGTATACCTTCCAATGAAAACCGCAAGACTGCAAGGGGCCGGCCGCTCGCAATGCATTATTATGGCGAGTGATATAGTACAACCATCGAGAGGAATTCGCGCAGCAGGATATTGGATACCAAGTATGTGTAACTCGCGTCAACTTGGCTGCGTTGGTGGATGGTCGATGGACGCCTCGGGCAACTCGAAAGGGGATCCGATTTTTTGACGCGGGTCAAAATTTAGAAACACTCGCGAATTACACAATACGTGCGCAGTCTAGACTACCTGTACATACTCAACAACACAACACTGTTGCGTTACCTAGCGTTGAGGAAGCCCTCCCAAGCCTCCTTGAGCTTGTAGCGGTAGGACTCGTTGGCATCGCAAGCTTTTTCGACGGTCACGTCCAGTCGAGCCCGGAAGGCTAGCAGGTTGGAGACCATCTCCTTGTCGTTTTCCTGACAATGGTTGAATTTCGTTTCGTGAAGGGAAATACAGCAGTGGTTGGAGTTGTGCCGCACGTGCATCACGATAAGGTACGACCTTGGTCTTGCTGTACGATAACACACTACTGCTGGATGACTGTGTGGTATAAAACACTTCACAGGTCGGGCACATCAGATCTATACTATTGATGAGCTATACGATCTATAAGATCTATACCGCATGCGTTTTAAGGCAAATAGACCCCTGGTCTATATGATCTGCGTGACCTACTATAATTCATGTTGCCGAGTGAGAGCCTGACGATCTCGAGCAGATCGAGGGGATGTGCTTCCTCGATTGCATCTGTACCATGCAGATCCTGCACAATATATAATAAATATAACCTTCACAGCTGTCAGATTTTGTCCCCCTCAGAAACGGGTTTTATAGTTTCCGCGCACAGACTGGCTAAAATCATCCTGTTGACCCTGACAGCTACACTGTAGCTGTAAGGGGAGTCGCCGACCTATATCCTTAATGAGGACACACAACTCGTAATGCGCGCGATCGGAGTATCACACACAGCTTGCAAAGATGAGTTTCGACGAAATCTTCGATCTCACAGCTGGAGTGTATTTTAATTTTTTTAATATAATAAATATAATAAATATCATGAATATCATAAATATCATAAATATCATAAATATCATGAATATCATAAATATCATAAATATCATGAATGCCATAAATATCATGAATATCATAAATATCATGAATATCATAAATATCATGAATATCATAAATATCATGAATATCATAAATATCATAATTATCACTTTTTGCGATAAACGTTTTCTGAATGAACGTTTTCTGAATGAACGTTTTCTGATGAACGGGGTCCTTAGCCCAAAATTGTCGGTATTTCGCTCTTTCTGGCCGATTTTTGCGTCATACCTAGGCGATGGGATTGTGCAACCGGTATCATATCACATAACATAATAAAATATCATAGCATATCATATCATATCATATATAATAAAATATCATAGCATATCATATCACATCATATCATATCATATCATAGCATAGCATCAAACCTGGTACATACGTACTTGTAGCAGCGTTCGCTTTCTCCAACTCACTTTTTGGGGTATGTCCAAAGCTCCTCATGTGAGGAATCAGAAAAAAAAATCGTGCACCTCTACGGTAGCATGTGTAACACATAGGATCTAAATCATTTAAATAATCTAAATCATCTACAAGAATCATGTATAACATCTAAATCATCTATAACATCTGGATAGTGGTCTGTCAGATGTGCGAAACAGTTGACATTACCGCTCGAGTCATATATGTATTCTAAAACTAAAAATACACCCCAGCTGTAAGATCGAAGATTTTGTCGAAACTCATCTTTGCAAGCTGTGTGTGATACTCCGATCGCGCGTATTACGGGTTGTGTGTCCTCATTAAGGATATTGGTCGGCGACTCCCCTTGCAACTACAGTGTAGCTATCAGGGTCAACAGGGTGATGTTAGTCAGTCTGTGCGCGGAAATTTTAAAAGCCGTTTTGAGGGGGACAAAATGTGACAGCTGTGGAAGGAAATGAATCAGTTTATCAAGTGTATCCTGTAAGTCGTATACCGGTGAGGGAACGGCGGAATTTTCCAGGGCGTGGGGGCCTGGGTTTGAACAAGGGGGAGCGGGGGGGGGGGGCACGGGCGGGGCAACTCAATCTGTGCGTGGAAACTAAACTATAACTCCTTTAATGGGATAAATCTGACGGTTTTGGAAGGAATGCACTAGTTTATCATGTATATCCTGTAAGTCGTACAACCAGTGAGGAGAGGGCGGAGTTTTCGAGGAGGTGGGTGGGTGGGGGGGGGGGGGGGGGGCAAAGGGGTTTTAACAGCTTTAGGTCGCATAGATGTAGGGGTTTGCTATACGCGTGGTGCTAGGTCTAGGCGATGGTGCGGGTGGTGGGGAAGGAGGGGGTGTTGGGGGGGGGGGGGGCGGGGAATGAATTGGAGAAGCGGCATGGATGGTTCTAGAAAGATAATGAGGTGATATCAACTGCGTGGAAGTGTTTATTACTCTGGCAGATTTCGATGTTAGGTTGGGTCGTTTGAGCAAGAGGGAGCGAGGAAAAAGGATTGGGGGGGGGGGAAGAGGGTTGGGGGGGGGAGGTTGACAGGTTTAGGTCGCATATATGTAGGGGCTTGCTATACGCGTGGTGCTAGGTCTAGGCGATCGTGCGGGTGGTGGGGAAGGGGGGGCGTTGGGGGGGGAGGGGGGGAATTAAAGCTAGATAATAAATGGCTTCGTAGAAAGATAATGACGTCATATATACATGTGGTCGACACGTCTGGGTCCCAAAAGGTTATTTTGAGCCTTTTCCTACTCAAAAATGAACCACTCAAAAAACAGGTAGTTTATCCGCAAAATTCAAAGAAAAAAAGAAAAGGAAGGTCCAGTTCTTAAGGGGTTATCAACACTACTATGATACGGATGGCCGTATGACTGCCCGTAATTTCAATTTTCAGCCAGGGCACGCCTCCAAAATATGCGCACCTTGTCGAGTACGATGTACAGTCCACGGGAATGTACGTAGGCAGTCATCGCGGCCTTGAGCTGTTCTCCGAGAGACCATTCACAGCAAAGCACGAACAACGAGCGCGCGCAGCGGCGGTGGGATTAGAGCAAGGCCAAAGTTAAACGTGATCGGGCGGTGAACAGCAAAAATGCGGGACGCACCTACCGCACTTGGAATGCGCGCTGCTACTGCAGCTGCTGCTACTGCAGCTGCTGCTACTGCTGATTGCTGCTGTTCATTGCACGGTGCTGGCATAAGTCTTGATTCAACCCTCCCCCAGCGTCTTGCGCCAGAGGGTAAAGGCCAACGTGGCAACCAGCAGGATACATCGTCGTCGGTCCCCACAGGCAAACACGACTGCTTGTCAAGGCAAAGCAAAGGGTACGAGTGAAAAAACACGCAGTTTTGCATGTGCTACTCGTATCATACACTAAACCACGGTTGCCTTGCGATCTTATGCTCACTCTTGGATCCGGTAACGTTCCAATAACGTTCTCAGAACGTTTTCAGAAACGTCCTCAGCAGATCGTTATCAGCAACGTCCCCAGGCCGTTATCAGAACGTTCTCCAAACTTTGTCAGCATGTTTTGCAAAAACCCACCTCATCCAACGCGTGCACCCTCTGGAACAGCTGGTACATGAGCTTCAGCTCGGGCAACCGCTGGGAGTCCATCAGACTTGCGAACCCCCTCTCCAACAACGCCTGCGACACACAGTGCAAAC